>JAJJMB010006306.1:1615419-1659435 GCA_023531105.1 Papaver atlanticum
TTGATGAATTTATGCATACAAGAAGAAGATACTACCCCCCACACACACACACACCCACACCCCCACACACACAAAAAATGACTAAAAAATGTAAACCAGGAGTGTGAGTGAGAAGAAATGACAGCTTTATTATCTTCTTCTTGTATGCATAAATTCATCAAGAGAGGTAAGTTTTCAAACCATTCATCAACCTTGATCGTTGGTTCATGACTTGATATTTTCAATTCAAGAACATTGACTATTCAACACAGTTTTACTTTGAATTCATATTCAATTGAAGGGATTTAGGGTATACGAATTTATGGACAAAATACTCCTTTCTTTTGGGAGCATCTCTTATTGAAGAAGAAGAAGAAGAAAAAATCATGAGTGAAATCAGCATCCATTTTGACTAAAATTCAAAAATTCATATATATATATAGAAAATATAAAAACATAGTTTAAATAGATTTCGTCATTGTAAAGTTGCTTGATTATTTTTAAAAATTCACACTAAATAAGTAATATTTTTCTTAAAATAAAAAACAATAATAAATTAAATATCTCTTTATCTCAAATAAAAAGTTTTTGAGAAAGAAGTATTTAATTGTTTTTGTGTGAATGAATTGTTTTTGTTAAAACTGTTTATAAATATTAAAGAGGCGAATAGAAACAAACGGAAAAAAGAAAAATCAGACATTATTTACAAATCAACAATAAAACTACTGTATCAACAAATAAATAAAATAATCTAATATTCTTCTTCTCTAGAATATTCTTATACGTGAATTAAAACGGATTCTCTTAGTCATCATCATGGCGCCTTTTAACTTCACTCACTCTTTCAGTTTTAGTAAAAACTACCATTTAGTCTTATAAATTATATAATAGAGTGAGTTTGGTCCAGTTGACCTAGTCAACTGTCTGTTTGGTCCTTTCTTAAAATATATATTACTGTTTGGTCATAGAAATTATTGTTTGGTCCTAGGTTGGACAATACCCATGTGGGATGACGTCATGGATGATGTAATTGTCTTTTGATAGTGGCAGAAATACCCCTTTGAGACCATATACAGTATATACTCAATTATTAAGAGAAAAGGGAGTCATTTTTATTTTTGTTTTCTCTCTCCTCATGTTTCTGGATCTATTTTCTCTCTGTTTTTTTCTTCTTTTTGTTGATGAAGAAACGACGATAGTGATGATGATGAAGACGAGGATGAAGACGATTGATTTTGAAGATTGATTTCAGATCTATAAAGATTGATTTGAAGATTACTAGATCGATTTTGCTGTTGTTGAAGACGATGAAGATTTGTGTATTTTTTCTTCTCTGTTGATGCTGCTGCTGTTGAAGATGATGAAGACGAGTTGTTATTGAAGATTCGAAGATTATGAAGATTTCATTTGAAGATTCGAAGATTATGAAGAGACGATTTACAAAGATTGATTTGATTTTCTCTTGAGTTTCATTTAATATCTGTAAATCATCTTTTCGTTCTTCGATTTTTTGTAGATCTCTGTTTTTGATTAGGTGTTCATTCGAAAGAATGAACTCTGTTTTTTGTTCATAATAATGAAAGTTTTGTTATGTGTTCATTCGATAGAATGAACTCCGTTTTTTGTTATGCATTCATTTTTAAGAATGAACTCTATTTTAGTTTTGATTTAGTTTGTTTTGATTAGGTGTTCATTTGAAAGAATGAACTCTGTTTTTTTTATTCATAATAATGAACTTTGATTAGGTGGTCATTTGAAAATATGAACTCTATTTTAGTTTTGGTTTTATTAGGTGTTCATTTGAAAGAATGAACTCTGTTTTTGTTCATAATAATGGAAGTTTTGTTGGGTGTTCATTTTAAAGAATGAACTCTATTCTAGTTTGAATTTGGTTTGTTCTTGTTGTGTGTTCATTAGAAAGAATGAACTCTGTTTTTTGTCATAATAATGAAGTTTTGCTTTGTGTTCATTTTAAAGAATGAACTTTGTTTTCATATGTGTATTTAGTTTGGTTTTATTAGGTGTTCATTTGAAAGAATGAACTCTGATAGTTCATCAAATAGAATGAACTCATGTGCGAAAATAAGTAGGAAGTTCAGATTTCATCGGAGGGCATGAACTCAAATAATTATGGAATAGAAGAGTTACGGAAATCAATGCTGAAATAGTACGAAATGGTGTTTTTGTCCATTTAATATTTTTAAATAATTATGGACCAAACAGAAAATGCGTTTTCCCAAAGGACCAAACATACTTCGGACCACATAAAAAAGGACCAAACAATTATTTCTCCTTCAGTTTTAGGGATTTGGTTCTCTTGTCATATAAATAGTACTAGTGAGGGGTCCGTGAAAAATGAATCGATTACGTTGCTATAATTATTGAATTCACTGGGAGAGAGCCTCGAATGACAATCTTTTACGAATTTAGTACTTTTTTTTTCTAGTTGTTTTTATTTTGCAAGTTTTAACATTATCTAAATTATTTCTATACATCGAGAAAACTCTTTCTCTCTCCTTATCTCTTCTTCTCCCGAAGGCGATTTTAGGCGGGACAAAACCATTTTTCCGGCGAGCTTGTTAACTGCTCAGTTCTACTCCATCGGAGTGGATATGAGCAGTATTAAGTTTTATTTGCGTCCTTTTCTTCTTGTTTGTTAATAGTATTTTAGAGATTAAATTTTATTGCTTTTAAGATTAAAGTTTGAAGATGTCTTCTTCCTGTCGCCTGGCAATTCGACTACGCCTTCATGGCGTTTCTCTCTCTGCAATTTCAAGTGTTTCTCCTTTGGCTTTAATGGTTATTCGTCTTTGGTTACTAGGGTTTTTAAGTTCATCGTCAAGAAATTTCTGTCGCCGGAATATGGTTTTTTCTGGCCAAGAAATTGGCAATATACTCCTTATACGATGGAGATCATCTTACTTAAGAAGAAGATTTATCAAAAGGTCAGACTACGTCGTGAAGACCATCATTCTCCTGATGACCATCATTCTCCTGATTTTATCGGATCACTCATATATGTAATTCATCGATTTCCCGTATTCCTTCTCTTCCTCTTGCTATATGTTTGTCTTGCTCTGCAAATGTTCTTGATGTACTTAAAAGCTATGTATCCTTGAATTGGCCATTAATGAAATTGGAGTTTTTTAATTAAAAAAAAATAGTATATTTCTACACTAAAAGAAAATGAATATTTTATTCAGGCTAGAGCCCCTAAAAAATGTGGTCCGGTCTGCAGACTCTGCACAAAGCCTGTTACTGTAGAACGGTGCTGACAGTGACTACTGATTTTATTTTATTTTCCATACAAACCTACTTCCACATCTGTTCGCAGAATGAATCAAGAGGGTGGTGAATCATGAGAATTAAGATATTTGAGAACAATTACACACTCATTCAGCCAAAATCTACACAGTGAAACTAGGAAGATAGACAACTCAAAATAATACCCATACAAAAAAGAGGCAAATCTCAAACTATTACATAGGTGTGGCCTTCTATTCTGAGTCAGAATCATGATTGACAGAGGACTTTACGGACCTACTGTTATAACCATTGCCAGTTTCCTCTTCATCATCATCATCTTCCCTCTTCCTTTCATTGAGTATACCTGAGAAATAAATTCGTATAAACACATAGGACATGGTATCAGCAAATATTGACTAAAAGGGAAAGGTGCTCCTGGTCTGAATTCTTATGATATCCCCTAGCACTGATCTGGAGTATGTAATTAGACAACAGATTCTGGTGAGACACGAGAATGATCTTTGTCTGTAATACAGACAATATTATACATCGCTAAGAAACGTAAACAATGTGGCAGTCAAATTTATAGAGTGGAGAAGAAGCTCAAGAGAACTAAACTATTCATGTATTACAAGGTGAGTAAAAAGAGGGCCCAAATAGCAGAATCCAACGAGTGATGAGATAGAGACAAGCCATGGCTGAGATAAAAGATTTTGATAAAAGAGGATATGGATAGATAACACTTGAATAATAATATCTCGAAGTAAATAAAGTCAAGAGAAAGTACCACCTTTCTTTATGAGTAGTTTCTCTAGTCTGGCGGTGCTGAAATCATCTTTGGCTCCCAAATCTTGAAAACCCACCAATCTATCTACTGCAACCCCCGCACTAAAAAAGAAGACGTAAAATGGCTAAGACAATCTCCTCCATATATTCCATAAATCGCAAATATAAAATTTAAATATGCCTAACAGCAAAGCATACTGCTTAATCTATTCAACTTTTTTTTCAATTTACCAAGTCCATTACAGAGCCTCACCTGAACAAGATGACGCATGGCAAAGTTTTCACTCCAAGTTTGGTAACAAAGAAGGGTGAATTCTGCAATTCATCGAGGTCAATTTCTATCAAGCCCAAAAACAACAGACCAAGAGAAGGTCTAAGATGAAACTATATTCAAACTTTATGAATGCAAAACCGTCGAAGTATAACACCCAGCAAACATCGCTAATTGTATGTCCACTAACGATACGCATGAAATTGCAGCAATCTTTTTATAACAACACTTCTTGGCTGCGTACTTGCCCGTCAAGATATCAAGCATTAGATCTATCATTTCAATTTAACAGGATACAAATGCAACATGTTTCAACTTTTGATGGAATCAGCGAACTTACAAACTCTATTAACAATAGATTTTCATATACCAAAATCCTGGAAGACAAAATTTATACTCGAACAAGAGCTGAAAACGAAAACTTATCTACTTTAATAACTGAGTTTCAAGATGCAAAGTTCATCCAACCTTCAACATTATCCATCTCAATGGTTCACGACCTAACCATTATGCACTGGGTGTACCGTTACAGATTGCTAAGTCCACTATTATAAATTGCAAATGCAACCCTTCATCTTGCCTAAATACTTTATGGAGAAATCAAACCAACTGGCAGGCTTAAACATTCTTTAGTGAACCCAGATTTCTAATCTTTGGTGTGTCTAATACGGAATGAAACTTAAAGTTACCAATCCAAATTTATACTCCTCAAATCATGCAAATCATATTAATCTAAATATAAGCTTTCTAAACTAAGTTATACCACCTAAGCTTTAATGAAAACAGTATACCACCGATCTACTTCTAGAGCTCTATCCATGCAGTTGTGTACTGCATTCTGACACAAAAACCTTGCAGAACAAACTCTCCAAATATCTATACGATTAACATACATGCATAGACCATATAATAAAAACCTAAGATACCCTTTTAGACAAATAACTATAAGTAGAAAGCTATAAAATCCCCGCATTGTCATAATATCAGATTCTGATATTTTTGCAAACAAAGATGATGATACTTTAATGGTGCAATTAAAATTACGGCCTTTGTACAAGACAACCATAGGCATAGATCTCTAGAACCAAATTATACCTGGTTAGATCTCATCAGAAGCTTCCGAATCATTTATTAGGTTGTTAGGGAGACATAAGACATTAGTAATAGAAACATTTAAATAACATAAATGAAACCTTTTTCCAAGTCATAGGTTTGATTGGCACAGTATCGTAATGATAAACAGCAAGGAGCGGGCAGTTGAATTAAGGTTCACTATCGAATAAAAGACATGTTTGGACTAACCTCAGCATCAAGTCTAATGAACTTCGCATCCAAATGGCATGGTGCAAGGGATTTCAAATGCTTATCCATTATCCTGTAAAGGCCAAAGAATGAATGAATAGAAGTTTGTAACTGAATAATATATATGCTGAAGTCTTGGTAAGAAATTTACTTGCAACGGTAAAACTCCCGATGGTAAAAGTGGCAAATCACTTTCTCTGTCCCAGTAACTTCACCCAAGAAGTCTCCTTCGGATATATCCCGATATTCTCCATGTCCCTGCCTTTGTAAAGCTTGTCTTTTCTCAGATTCTTTCTGCCACAGTAAGACATTATATAGCATCCTTCCCATTTAAGGTAACATTTTCACATAAAAGGGTAAATCAGGAATAATATATTTGTCATACCTTGAGTGCTGCAATCCTATCTGCGTGCAGTTTTTCCAGTTCTGGATCCTGGTTTTGACCAACAGAAGCCATCATGGACGGCAGATGTTAATTCTTATGGCTCCCACCCATTGAAAAACTACTTACTCAACAGATATTGATTGCTGGTCCCATTTTAGAAGGAAAGAACCCCCAATTCATACATGTTAATGTTCATTGTTCACAAACGGGAAAATGTGATGAGTAATAATAAAGGAAGAGTACATATGGAGTAGGAAAGTTTCCGACTTACATCCATCAACTCGTCAAGATCAAACTCTTCATTGGCTGTACTAGAGGTGGCTGCTTTTTCATTATTTAGCATTTCCTGCATTATTAAATCACATTATATCATACAAATCATTCACCAGCAAGAAAGAGCGAAAGAAAATGAAAAGATTCAGATTCTCTACAAATTATATTGGAAAACCTCAATCAAATGTGTTTTCATCCATTTTACTTAGAAATATGCTCTGTGTTATACATTACGAAGTTTATAATAACCATTGCATGAGGAGATATTCAACATGACGCAGCTATGAACTCTGGATGCAGTTATAATTCAATATCGGGTGAATAACATTCCACCAAAACTACCATACCTACCCATAGCCCACATACCCAGAGGGAAGTAAAAGAAGTGGAACTAAAAGACTAGTCCCAACAGAAGAAAGACCAAAATAAATAAAAGAAACTGTGATAGATTATAAGCAAGCTTAATCAAGATTAGTTCTTTAGAATCAAATAAAATGAGGAAGAAAAAACCAACTTTGAGGAACTAAGCCAGAATGCTTACATTTTTACCGTGTCATTTCAAAAGTCTTACTCAGAGAAAGTACAACACTAAGTTACCAGCATTTTTTTTCTTCAAAAAAACAAACTAATTTACCAAAATGGTTATGTCTGTTAGTGTTATATCATGAACCCATCTCTACAAATCCCCACCCTAGTTCAATCGCTAAATTAAGTTTGTTTAATTGCCGCACAAGGGATTTGATTTATTACAAGGTAATCTGTAGACAAAAATTGAACTTGAAACACGAATTTTCAAAGATAAATTAGAATACGCGGATCTAATAAAGGTAAACCTTTGAAGTAATGGTAAAAGGAATACCTTCTGATAATCACGAGCAGCTGCTGCCATTACATTCCCAAAATTCAAATTAGACATCTTCGATTTAAACCCTTCTGGATCCATTTTTTCTCTGTCTCTTCTCTTTCAGATTCCAACTTGGAGTGTTATTATTCTTATCTATATTCAAAACAACAGTGATCAGTTTAAAGATACCCTCAAATCAATCACAAAAAGCAAAATCTTAATGTTACAAAAATGATCATAATGAAAATTGATTAAGAGTATCTCACCTCAACGATAAAATCTCAATCTCCCACCAGAAAAATTTCACCAGCAGATTCTTTTGGGCCAAAAGGTCGACACTTCGGTTCAAAATGGTTTCCACAAGATCCCCATAAGCGATTCAATTCTACAATCCAACGGTTACAATCAAAACAGTTATATAAACGGTCGTGATTTTATTAACTTGATGTGTGTCAAATAAAGTGCTTCTTCTCCATTTAGGTCCGCTCTCTGCTCCTTACCGTTCCCGCTTTCTGTATTTTCTACTGCTGAGAGTGCCCAGAGAGAATGGCAGTAAAAAACTAGGGCTTTTTCAAATCCTTTTTCTAAAACCCTATTTACAAAAACGAGCTCAGAAATGGCTAAAGAGAATGAGGTTCGTTTTATTTCATCTTCTATCAAACTAAAACCTTATACATGTCTACTCCCAAATCAACACAATTCTCTTCCAATCTTCTCCAACCTTCCATTCTGTTCTCAAACCTTATCTTTAAACCTAATTAAAACAAGAGAATCAATCAATCAATTCTTTAATAAAATTCAAACTTTTACAAAACCTAGAAATTTACTTTCTAAATCATCTCTTCTGTGTTCGTCTTCATTATCTTTAGTTCAACAAGGTCAAGAGTCGAATCAAAATGTACCAGCAGAAGTTAAAGAACCTCAATTGAAAGGTCATGTACAAAGTAGTCGGCATGGGAAAGAAGATGAAGAGAGGGTTTTGATTAGTGAGGTTTTGATTAGGAATAAAGATGGTGAGGAATTGGAAAGGAAAGATCTTGAAGCTGAAGCTGCTGAGGCTTTGAAAGCATGTAGACCTAATTCTGCATTAACAGTTCGTGAGGTTCAAGAAGATGTACATCGGATTATGGAACGGGGGTATTTCAGTTCTTGTACTCCTGTTGCTGTTGATACTCGAGATGGAATTCGCTTAATTTTCCAGGTACATTTATAGTTTTTTATAAACATTTGGGAATTGCAGTAATTTTCTACTGCTTTTTGCTGTTAACTTTCAATTATAAGAATTTAGTCAGTATCATTGAATTATAGTTTTTGGGACGCTAAGTACTGGTATTCAGAACATTGTTTGTTCTTGTTGGATTGCTTCCATGAGATACTTACATCTCCAAGCTAATTGGAATAGTCATTCATAACAATGTCTTCTTCAATTTATTGGTAAAAAACTATCTTTGCAGACCGTTTCAGTTTTAAGGAAACTTTATATTGTTGTTTAGTTTGTTTACCATGGCATAATATTTTGGGTTCATTCTGGTGTACAAGGTAGAAACGAACCAAGAATTCCAAGGGTTGATATGTGAAGGAGCAAATGTTCTTCCGGCAAAGTTTTTAGAGGACGCATTCCATGGTGGACACGGTAAATTTCTTAAGCAGTATAATTGCTTCTTCAATTTTTTCATAATGAAGTTGTTGTCTTTTGTGGCTTGAATAAGTCAATTAGTGTTCTAGAAGACCCTCATTTAGTTAAACTCTAGGTGTCAAGTTGTGCAGGGAAAGTTGTCAATATTCGGCGTTTGAATGAAGTGATAAACTCCATTGATGGGTGGTACAGGGACCGTGGCTTATTTGGTTTGGTTTGTTTTCTTCATCTTTACACAGAAGTTTCAGATATTTAGAATCAGCTTTCTGATGGTTCACGTTAGCCATGGCCACCTTTCTTACTCTATATTGTTATCATCTGTACAGGTTTCAGATCTTGAAATTCTTTCTGGTGGCATCATTAAGCTACAAGTCTCTGAAGCTGAGGTCAATAATATCTCTATCCGCTTTCTTGATAGGAAGACGTGAGAATCCTGCTTCTTTATAATTCATCCTAGCAACTGCAAACATAAGTAATTCTTTTACTAATATAAGACGAATTTACTGGTACTTCAGAGGTGAACCAACTACTGGGAAGACAAGGCCGGAAACCATTCTTCGGCAGCTCACAACTAAGAAGGGACAGGTGTGCCACGAACCTAGAGACTTTATTCAGTCACTTGTTAATATACGAGCTCTTCAACTGATGAATATTTATGGGTAATTACTTCTAATTGATGTATGTATAGCATGTATATGTATACACAATAAGGATTGTGGATAGAGATTTATAAGATCTAGCAGTAACAATGTGGCTTAAGAGATGGATGCTGAATAGACTGATGAATAAGAATGTGAGAATGATATAAACCTATAATTTGCAGCACTTGATACTCCTATTCGTTTAACCTCGGATATGTTATGAAGTGTCTTTGGTGAGAACTTTGTCTGAATCATTCAACCAATAGCTTGTATGAGATCATTGAGTTCACGTAGTCGTGCTAATTTATAATAAATATTAACTCCGTGATTCCATAAAAGATCTACAAGAGAGAATTCTTGTAAGAAACGAAAAATAGAAGTTCTAGAAAAGGAGAAAGTGAAGGAAGAAATATAGCCAGTGTAAATTACCCTTATCGTGAAGTATCTGTGCTTGTTTAGCAGGTCAAGTGATTCAAACGGCCCTTTCTCTGTTATAGCTTGTATTTTGTTCATCTTCTTTACCATTTAGATTAAGTAAATAGGCTCAAAGAAAACCAGTTTGAATGTGATTTATCTGCTCAGCAGCATGTTATCCACTAATATGTCCACCATGTTCTGTATGATTAAGTGTCCTTATATTTATCCTCTTCAGGTTTACAGCATGCTTCAAGGTAAAAGAGATGTGGAGACTGTACTAGCAATGGGAATTATGGAAGATGTAAGCATTATTCCCCAGCCAGCTGGAGGTAATTTTTTTGTAGTCATTCCTTAGTTTCATTTTTTGATTTATATATATCCTATGAAACTCAAATTTTATATGTTTGCAGATACTGGTAAAGTTGATTTGACAATGAATTGTGTTGAGCGTGTTAGTGGAGGTTTCTCTGCTGGTGGTGGAATTTCAAGTGGGTAAGTGATGCAGGCCCAACCCCTCGTTGCATAATGTGTCTTGATTCTTTCATACTTGCTCCAGGTACTCTTGCGAACCAGGAGTCCAAATTTAGCCTTTTACAACCTAGCTAATCTAGTTATATAATTCTTCGTGCTTACTGGCTGATGGCAGTAAGCTGTTACTTTTTATGAGATTGAGATGTTTGTTGTAGGTGTATCTAAAATATTCTATATGCATATCTACAATTTTGGTATTATTCATGTGACTTCAGGAAAAATAATTTCCTAAGTGAATTGTCTACCAAACTAACATATGAAATAGGTAACATACACGTTAGAAACTCACAAATGAACGATTCGTGTATTCGTATAGTGTACCTTAATTATTGTGGTTCTGGTACACTGAAATGATGTGCTCGTAGAGGCATAAGCAATTAGCGATCCTATCATATTCGCAGTTTACTCTAAACTTAATTTGATTTCATATCTCTTGTTCATTAGGCATTTTTCTAATAGATTTGGTAATACCTCAATGCAGGATAACAAGTGGCCCCCTGTCAGGACTAGTTGGAAGGTAAGTTTCATTTCACTGTGTAGTTCCATTATGTGTTGCCCTATGTGATTCATATGATGCGTTCAAATGATTTATCTGACTTGCTATTTTTGCTAGAGCTTATGTGGTCATGTTTCTTTTGGTTTTGGTTTGCAGCTTTGCTTATTCTCATAGGAATGTTTTTGGAAGAAATCAAAAGCTAAATGTATCATGGGAAAGGGGTCAAATTGACTCTATTTTTCGCATAAATTATACAGACCCCTGGATTGAAGGGGATGATAAGCGTACATCAAGATCCATTATGGTTCAGGTAATCTAAAGCCAGTCTGTATCGCTAAACTCTCGACACTGGAAGAGTGACTGACTAGTAATTCCGTGTGTCTTTGTGTAGAACTCAAGAACACCAGGAACACTAGTTCATGGAAACCAGCCTGATAATAGTAATGTGACAATTGGTCGGGTTACAGCTGGTGTTGAATTCAGTCGACCTCTAAGACCGACGTGGAATGGAACCGCTGGGATTATTTTTCAGGTATTTTTCAGTGCATGTATAATTGATAGCAACGGATATGTCAAAATGTGAAAACAAGGAGCTACTTAAGTTTGTCTATGATTATCTTCATATTCACAACTAGATATTGGCTAAGACATACTTAAGTTTGTCTATGGTTTTCTTTCATCTATGATTAACAGTTATCACTAACTCCCATTTTACAGTAGTGCCACTATGTAGTATACTGTGAAAAACCATTTGTCTTTGCCTCAATTTACTTGTGAATTTTCTTTTCATTTTTAAATAAATGCACATTTTTTACCCTTGTTGTGAATTGTGATACATATTTTAAATGAATGACATAAACAAGAAGTCTGTTTTGGTAGCTCAAGAAAATAGCACCATAGTATTCAGATCTCTAGTTTACCTTCACAGAAGTGGCCAACCACTACTTTCTTCTAAACATGCCAAAGTCAAACCCATCATCTTATGTGGGCCTACTCATAGGAATGGCAAGGAGTGGTTAACCACAAGTAGGATTGACATAAAAGTTTTGAAGCATAAAATTGAGAATTACTCGCGTCTGGATTAATAATTAATGCCAATATATTCTTTCTGCAAATTTGTATGTACTTTGATACACAAATATGTGAAATAAATGATAAGGGAATTTTTTTTATTAGTATTTCACTTGAATTCACATATTGGTGTTTGTATAGTAACTGTGTGGTAATTATAAATATTTCAGCGAGCAGGTGCTCGCAATGAGGGAGGGAATCCCCTTATCAAGGACTACTACAGCAGCCCATTGACTGCTAGGTACGGGATTGTTGCATCAAATATTTAACATAGTTACAGCTGCCGTGAAATAAACTTTGTGATTATATTCCACTTTCTGATCTTTTACAGTGGCAATCCTCATGATGACATGCTGCTTGCCAAACTTGAGAGCGTCTACACTGATTCTGGTGATCATGGAACCTCATTGGTGGGTGCTTGAATTCTGGCTGCTCAATTGCTGACATATGGTTGACTATTTTAAAAGAGGCGGCATATATATCTTTTATTGAGTTGTCTTCCCTATTTCTCTACAGTTTGTTTTCAGCATGGAACAAGGTCTTCCTGTTTTGCCTGAATGGCTGTGTTTTAACAGAGTGAATGCCCGGGTGAGGAAGGGTGTAGACATTGGTCCAGCCCGGCTTCTGTTGAGGTAATGCACAATTTTTTTTTTTCCATTTGGGTGCTATACTGCTATGCATTGTAGTTTTGGACAGAATTGGCTACGGGTTCCAGTGTGGCATCACCATTGCTGTTGCGGTTTATATTTTAGTTCCTTTGCGTATGGTTGGATATAGGGATGAAAACAGATCAAGTCTTTGAATTCTGATCCTTCTTGTTTGCAATTTTTTCGTTGCTATGTAGTTTTTCTGGAGGCCATGTGGTGGGCAATTTTTCTCCACATGAAGCCTTTGCCATTGGTGGAACGAACAGCGTCAGAGGATACGAAGAAGGTGCTGTAGGATCTGGTCGATCATATGTCGTTGGTAGCGGAGAAATTTCCTTCCCCATGGTATGATAATTATTTAACATGTTCTCTCATATAGTACTTGCTCTTCTATATGCTTACCCTAGTCTTGCTACTAGTAATTCATTTTTCTCTCACGATCGAAGGGTCAAAATATTTCCGGTGTCCATGACCAATGTTGCCATGGGATTTGGACTACTCCACCTTAGTTGGATTAAGATACCTCATTTGGTGTTTAACACTTCTCCTGCCAGCTTTGGACCATTATAAATAGAAATAGTTTATGCAAGTTGTTTGTCTATATTAATTGGGTTGTTCTAGTTACTCCGTCCAAGTTTGGTTCATACCTTGAAAACCTGTACTGCTTTTTTTATCTCAATATATAGACTACTTGTTTGCTTCTGATAATGTGCATCTCTTCATTTTTCCTCATTGCAGTTTGGGCCAGTAGAAGGGGCACTTTTTACGGACTATGGAAGTGATCTAGGATCAGGCCCGATGGTACCTGGTATGTTTTTTTTAATTTTTCTGAACTTATTGCTGGTGTTGTTAGTTTGACATTGTGAAGATAGCAATCAAGGTTGAAGAAACCAATACAGGCAATACTTAACACATTGGCCAGCAGAACTGGTGTTTCTATGTTTAAAAAGATGGTGGTCAATAGACTTCAATCTGTAATAATGAAGTGTATCAGTGGGGTTTGAGTAACAATTTATCCTAATAGTCATGTTGTGGATGGTGAACTGGTGATCCCAATCAAGATTCCTTCCTTATATTATTACTTATTCTTTCTTGCAATCCTAATTTAGGTGATCCTGCTGGGGCACGATTGAAACCTGGAAGTGGCTATGGATATGGTTTTGGTATCCGGGTGGACTCTCCTTTGGGCCCTCTTCGGTTGGAATATGCCTTCAATGATAGATCAGCCAGAAGATTTCATTTTGGGGTTGGGCACAGAAATTAGGCTCTTTTTTTTTTTTCATTTTTCTCTTCTTATACCTTCATGGCTTTATTCTTTCCATCTATGTAATCTACCTTTTTATGATAGCTTTCTCTTTTCTTTTTTCTTCTTTTTGTGGGGGTCTGATCAGTGATCCCCCTTTTATCTTTCTGTTCAATTCTTTTGGAGGCCTGATCTCATGGAAACCATTTTCAGTTTTCAGGAATAGTTTGCTATTTTTTGTTTGTAGTCAAGAAAAATGTCAGGTTCCCTTCCACTGTTCCTTGAATCTGATATTTTTTGTTTACGTTTGAACATGGGGGATTGGCAGTAGTATGGCGGGACAGTTGCACCGGCTGTTGTGCAAGACATATCTATTGTCGTTGTTGGTTTGTCTTGTGGACTACTGAACTTAGGTGAGATGCATCCAGTGTACACTACTAGCACATGCTCTAGGTGGGGAGATGAGGAAAAAGTAACTATACTACCTCATCTGCCTGGCATCTAGAATCGGGAGGGACTTTGTGCCTTTGAGCATATAACCTGTGAACCAGTCAATTAGTGTGGAGTGTAGACTCTGGACTTCAGTATGGCAAGTGAAAACCATTTGCCACTACTTTTTTAGTGTCAGCATCTCCTGGTATGGATCTCTCTCGTCCAAATCCAAATCCAAAGTCTTTTCCAGTAGCAAGTACCGGGTCGACTAGAGAAAATCTCATAAAAATATAACATAGTTTTTACGCCGGCCTGTCAGAGCCCTGCACAACTTGCACAACGGTATGGATCTCTCTCATATCCATACTAAATTTTGAAAAAAAAATTAGTGTCAGAATCTGAAAAAAAATTGCCTCCACCATAAGTGATTGCTAAAATATGATATGTGCACTACCGTGTTGGTCTCCTTTCTTGTTTTGAAATCTCATATTAGGTGGTCTCATTTGTATTACGAAAGTTTTCTTGGCCATCTTGAATGCAAAGAATTCTTTTACTGGGTCTGGAGCCTGTTTGCTACGGATTCCATTTGCTTCATTAACTATATTTTGATTGATAGAGGGGTAAACAGATTCTCCACTATCTTTTTAGGGATTGTCTACTGTCCAAGCACATGATCTTCCAAAACATGTATCCTTGCATATATCTTTATAATTTGGTGGGAAAAACATGAATCTTTTAAGAAAATCATTTTCAAAACATGTTGGACCTGTGTTGCAAATTGAGATCAACTACACAAGTAGCCTGCTTATTGAAGCAAATCAATGATTGGGCAGTGCTGCATACAAGCCGAGTAGACTAGCTTTCAGCCATGCAGCAAACCACACAATGAGAATTGACTAGACTCGCCATGGTTTGTTATTTTGTTATGCAGAAGCACCCCTCAGATATCAGTGCAGCATGCAACTGTACAAATACTTCCCAGATGAATCTCTAGACCCTTCTAAGTTTTGACATTGGAACTCTGGGATATACAGTGACATGGTGATTAACACCCCACATATATAAACAGACAACACAAACACATAATAAAGAAGGCTTGCACAACAAATGGACAATTTATATTTCTGTGTCTATAAAGGCTTGCACAGCCTCTTCCTGTTTTTTTGTACTGGTCAGACCACACCTACATAAAGCTGCATCATTCAAAGATAAGATAGACAAGTTTGCTATCTCTCAACACCACAATGGACTGTACACAAAATATTGTTTCATCAAAAAATCTTAGGTACTGCAAAACCTAAAGATCAGAAAGGTTATGAATTTATAACCATGCTATGTATCATAAGTTTCTTTGAAAACCAAGTCATCTGTCTGCCCATTCATCATTTTGTCTAAACCAACAAAATTTCATATACTTTTAGGAGAATTAGCGATTGTAGTAAAGGTGGCACATGGTTAAAAAAAATGGGGGAATAATACACTGATGTGGATCGTAATACAGGCTTCAAACAACGACATTAACAGTTGGTTGCCTCTGCGTGACAGAGTTAACTAGCACATATACAAATTGTCAGCAATCGAAAAAGGGACAATAGCTCAGGGTAATCTTCTGCCTACTCTCCACCAACAACTGGACGAATCAAGGTCCAATTACAGCATATCCCCATCCCAATTGATCTTTAGAATACTGTATACTAACATTTAAAACTACAGTAGGAAGATAATTGCATTCAATTACCACCAAAACTGAAGGAATTGCATCCTTACAAATTGAGCTTTTTCTTCTTAAGTAAGACTTTTCCTGGTGGACTAGAGTTTTAGTACTTTTCATAACGAGCTAGCTAAATGAAACATGCACTCAATAGCAATATCAATGGTTGTTATAGCCTATATTGTGTATGAGATCGAAGCACTTTAATTCGCTAACATATTACTTAATCGAGTTTTTCTTATTTGAACTTATTATTATGGAGGATGAAACTAAAGTCAGGGAAAACAGAGCACTCCAAGTGATTTGTATCTCAATTAGCTTTAACTAGTGACTTCCAGACAAGATCCAACTCATATGCATAATCACATTGCATCTTGTGCCATTTTTACCACTGATAGTGGAGGCAAATTCATCTAACTATCCAATACATGAGGCTTCGGCAGTGTAGCTCTAAATAAGATGATTCATACTTTGTGAATAATATGAAGTTCCACACTATCAACTGATGAAATGAAATGATGATAAATTGACCAAAACAATATAACGATTGAACAAAAAAACCGCTAGCCAAACTTCACCAAATTCAATAACAATTACAAAGTAACCAATCAAATACCAAATGTTTCAGTATTTCTCTTATTTCCTAAGATCATAATATCTAGTCTCACATATTTCTTCTGTCAAAATTTATGAACTCCGCTTTACAACAAAAAATTGAAATTCTGTAAAGGCTCAATTGTATATAATATACTCATTTTTCTCCGGCATTCATCAATAGAGATATTCAATTATTCAACCATCTAAACCCTAAATATCTGTGACTATCCAATAAAAAGAATAAGGGTAAACAAAATGGAAGAAATAGTACCCGTATATCCATCAAAAATCAACTCTCTTTCTGAACTACCTTGTCAGTTTTAGTAGGCTCCTCTGATTTCACTGGCTCTTCTAATTTAGCCGCTTCTTCTTCTGCTTGCACCTCAGCTTCTTCCTTGAGCTTCTCTTTATTCCTCTCCAAAGCTGCTGCAACCTCTTGTGGCATATATTTCTCATCATGTTTGGCAAGAACTTCACTTCCATTAAAATAATAATCCATACTTGTAGCTTTTTCAGAAATAGATTTCCCATTTGAAGCCAATTCTTTACGAATTTCATCGGTTAATGGAAAAATAGCCCCTTCAACAATAGCAGAATGACCTTCACGAAATAAATCAGGAAGAGAACCTTCATACCTAACTAAAATATCAGTAATCAAATCAGTAACAACAAATTCCATTGTAGCAGATGAAGAAGGAGTAATAACACTTCCTTCAAGAACTAATCCACCAAGTCTAAACCTATTTTTACTTGGATTTGCTTTGTATTTCTCAAAAGCTTCAGTTGGTGTTACATAAAAAACCAATTGATCTTCAAAATTAACTAAAACAAGATATACAAAACCAGCAACTCCACCGAATGCTAAAGCGTAAGTCCATAGTCTCTGTTGCTGAAGTTTACGAGCTCTAGCACCTATATCAATCTTATTAGGTCTTTTTGGTATTCTTTGGGATGAAAATTGACGGAAGATTTGAAATTCTGTTGATGGGGTTTTATAGAGATTAGAAAATAGGGATGGGGATTGATTATGGATGATAGAAGTTAGTGGCCTGTTTGAAAATTGCCTAGTACTGATTGTTTTGTTGATTAGTATACGAGATCCAAGAGATCTAAGACCCTTCCTGAATGCAGTCGCCATTTCGGGAGAGAAAGAGATGCAGTTTTTCTTTCTTTTTCTTCTTTTTTGCTCGAGAGAAAACGCAAAAACAATTACAGTTTATATATTTAGGGATTTCGTCATTGCACCCGACCATTTGCAAATACACCCCAGTATTAGAACTTGTTGATTTTTGTTGAAGGCTTTTTGACTTCGCAAGTTGCTTTTTGACTTCTGAAAAAAAAGAAAAAAAAAATCGGTAGTTAGTTGGGGTATACGATTTTATAATGCTAGCTTTTTATGAAACAAAAAGTTTTTGCTTCAGACTTCTGCTTTTTGAATCCAAATAGGATGTTAAGCAAAAACGTGATCTTAGAGCATCTTAAATAAAGAGTGAAAATATTACTTTTTTCATGATACGTATGACTTTAGTCCTCCGTTTGGAATAAATACATCTTTAGTAGTTAGGTCTTACAATCTAGGAGGGATGAGATACGATGTTAAAGAAAATCTTAATCACACCTTTGGATTCACTTCCATGTCAAATATTCTGATAAAAAAATTTAATCACTAATTTTCATTAATTAGCTATGGGGTTTTATATTTACTACATGTGTAAACTCTCCTAAGTAAAGATTGTAACAAGACTTCCACATTTTTACACTCGCTGTTGGAGATGTTCTTAGTAGAGGAGAGATCGGAGTCGACTTACAAATTGAGACATATCCAATATATTGTTCGGACTCTGGCCAAATTATCCATATCAAGAACGCTTACTAGCTCCATAAGCTCACACCCTTCTTAAAAAAAACCACCACTATTAATTTTTCAACCGACAAATTCTTATCAATTTTAGGTAAGATACCTCTATTAGAGTACTCAGCTACTGAACTATCACCGCCATCATTCCTTGCAGCAAGTTCTATCTGCCTTGATATTATCCTATTATTCTTATTCTATTTTACTACCCAAACATTAAGCGCAAACGACCTTATACCGGTCATTATGTCAAACACATAAACCCATTAACGTTTAAAATCCAAAAAGAAAAAATAAACAATTATAAATTAAAAACTCATCTCAGATATCAATGTAAAATAAAAACTCGTTCTACCGACAATTTAAAACAAAGTTAGAGAGTATAATCAATCAAGAAATAAACAATATATAATGATTATTAAAGGTTGGGTTAATCACAAAGACCTAGCAAATCTGATATTTATTTTTACCATAACAACAATATATACCTTTGATTTACTGATCTTCGCCATCAATAATGAAAGTCTTTAAGGTTTATAATTAAAATTTTGCACTGGTAGGAAGTTGTTTTCTCTATTTTAGTAAATCACTTAGGGAAATCAATTATTCAAAAAGTACAAAATTAATTTAGAATTTTGTTGTTATCGTGATTGTTATTTGTTTGTTTTAAAATTTTGTTGTTAACACGCGAGCAAAATTATTTCTGAGTGATTGGGAGGGAACGAGTGTGAGTGTTTTCCGGGCGTTTTATATATTTAGTAAGGTTATTTTGGTTCGAGTTACATAACATATCAGATAGATTTAAGGTTAGCGAGTCGACTACGATTTATGCTTCCCTCGGATCACTATTTGCTCCTCTTCTAATGAAAGTCAACTTGTTTCTCGTTGTCGTTTGATTTATTTTTTACGCTAGGCTAGCTCTAGTTGAGCTTTACACCTCCTCACAATTCCAACGACATGTATGCACCCAGAAGGGCCTAGTCCTAGTGGAGATTCCACATTTCGTGTTCCAAATATACAATGGTTGTATACTTAGTAGGTTATAAATGGGTTTTTCGTGTTTCCTCCCCTCCAAATATGTACAATTTGTATTGCCTCTCCTAGAGATCGCTAATTAGAAAAACCTCACTTCGTTAGGTTATCTACCTAGCTATCCATTAGGTGAGTCATCGCTTATTCACACTGCCTCCCCTTTATATGATATATAATTTGCATTACCTTCCCTAACGGTGACTCGCATAACTGACACTTAGGCATATAACTTAATGGTAGGAGGTTTTGCTAATTAACGATCTCTAGGGGAGGTAATGTAATTTAGACATCTCTAGAGGGAAGAAACACAAAAGACCCCATGCATTTTACGTTTATGGGTTTTGTCATTGAGATCCCTTGGGTCGAACAATAACTAATCGATGTAGCGGTTAAAATTCAAAATGCATAATGATCGTATAACGACTATACATCTGCAATGTCGACATAGTGATTTGAACATGAACTAAACTGTAATATCTTAATGTTCAAGTATCATCCGTTGATACTCAAGAAAAGATTCTGAAACCTTTTAGATATTGAAAATATATGCTTACCAAATTAATTTATCTGATTGTGATATTGCTTCTCTTGTTTTTAACTCAAAAATGAAAATTTTGAGCTGGAACTGCCAAGGATTCCTAGGAAAAGAAACTAGAGACCATCTCCATCTCCTTAATCATTTGCATTCACCTGATATCATTTTCATATGTGAAACCAAAATAAATTATAATAGAATCTTACGGCTTACTGATTTCCTAAACATGCCAAATAATCTTTTTGTTCCTTCCGTGGGTACTGCTGGTGGCATTATTCTTCTTTGGAAAGATGGCTTTTAATTAAACATTATAAACCAGTCTGATAAAATGATCCATGCCAAAATTATCAATGATCCTAGTAGAGGTGAATGGTTCTGTGTCTATGCACTCCGTATGTTCATGAAAAAGTAGATCAATGGTCCTTCATAAATGAACTTAGTAAAACCATAAACATACCCTGGGTGATTATTGGGGATTTAAATATCACCCTTACACCAAATGATAGGAATTCTCATAATTCCCAAACTACCTCAGGTGAAGTTCTAGACTTGATCAAAGATGCTGATCTCTCTGATCTGGGTTTTTGTGGCAACCCATTCACCTGGACAAGTAATAAGCATGGTACTGGTCATATAAAATCTAGGCTAGATAGAGCCTTAGTCAATAGTATCTGGTTCATGATATACCCAGATTCTATTCTTACTCACTTGGATCAAAATGGCTCGGACCACACGCCCATTTTGTTAGAACTTTCTAAGCATAATAGGGTTATGGGTAGAAACTGGAATTTTTTTGAACATTGGTTATTGCAAGATAGTTGTTCTGATGAGATTAAATATGCTTGGTCTTCTAGTATTTCAGTCTCTAACGCTTTTGTTTTTTCAAATAAACTATCTAACACAAGGCGTATTTTTTCTCGGTGGAGTAAAAGCATTTTTGGTAATATCAATAATACTATCACTCAGCTGCAAGTAAATATTTCTAATCTACAAGCTACATACGACAATGGCTCCAATAGTGAGGCAGTAGTCAAACTTGAACAGGAAGTTAGAAAACTAAATGATATTCAAGCAAGCTCAAATAGGCAAAAGGCAAGAGACCATTTCTACAACGATATGGATTTAAACTCTAAATATTTCCACATTAGAATGAATCGAAGGAGATCTCATAATATAATTGATGCCTTGTTATCCCATGATGGTACCTGGTGTAATGATAGAGAGTATCTCTCTTTTCTTCTCAAGAATCATTTCCAGAGCATTATGACTACCTCTTCTCCATCTGACAGCAGCCAGTTCCTACAACACATTCCCAAGTGCATTACTGATGATGATAATCAACAGTTGGAAGCTATACCCAATGAAGAAGAAATTTACCAAGCTATGATGACAATGGAGCCATGGACTTCACCAGGGCCGGACGGCTTCCCTCCATGGTTTTACCAGACACAATGGCATACTGTCAAGGACGATGTGTGCAAGTCAGTTAAATCTTTTTTTTAATCGTGGTTTCTTCTCAAGCAACTTAATAATACTAGAGTTTCTTTGATACCAAAAGTGCAGATAGCTCAAAAGCCGGAAGATTTCAGGCCCATAGCGTTGTGCAACACAATCTACAAAATTATATCAAAGATTATTGCTTTAAGAATGAAAAAGTACATCTCCAAAATCATCTCTCCGATGCAGTCTGCATATGTACCTGGTAGATTAATCTCAAAGAACATCTGTCTGGTGCAAGAAATAGTGCAAGAAATGAAAAGGAAAGAAGGTATAATTGGTCATCTCGCTCTCAAGATGGACATGTCTAAAGCATTCGATCGTCTGGAATGGAGTTTCTTGTTGGATATTCTCAAGCAGTTTGGATTCTCATAAAAATTCAGACAATTAATCTTTCAATGTGTTTCTACAACTCACATTGAAATCATGCTCAATGGCTCCCCTACTTTAGTTTTTAAACCAACCTGTGGCATCCGTCTTATTTATTCATATTGGCAATTGAATCGTTCTCAAAATACTTGGCTTACTGTGAACATACTGGAAAATTAACAGGCATGAAGATATCCCGTTCAGCACCAAAAATAAATCACCTGCTATTTGCGGATGATTGTTTATTATTCTGCAAGGCCAATGACGCTCAAGTCCATAAACTTCTCCAAGTAATCGAAGAATTCTCTCAGTGCTCTGGGCAGTTGATTAATTTCAATAAATCAACAGTCTATTTCAGCTCAAATATAGATCCAGAACTTCAACAACATATCAGTGGAACATTACAGGTCAGACATCCTAATATCTCAGATAAGAAATATCTAGGGTTACTGTTCTTTGTTGGCATAAATAAACGAATACCATTCTCAACTCTTTGTGATAAGATGGGCCATCGTTTTGCAAACTGGAATGGAACCAATATTTCTGAGGCTGATCGGTCAGTAATGGTGAAGAATGTTTCTAGTGCTATTCCTATACATCATATGACAAGCTTTAAGCTGCCTGATTCTATCATTAATATGATGCAATCTTCAAAGCAGAAATTTTGGAGGAATAAGAAATATTGCAGAGGCAATCATGTTATCTCCTGGAGGAAGACTCAAAAACCAAAAGAGGAAGGAGGTTTAGGTTTTAGAGATCTATATGTTTTCAACAGAGCTCTTCTAGCCAAATCAGCTTGGAAGCTTTGTTCGGATACAGACTCAATGATGACAAAATCATTACAAGCAAAATATTATCCAGACGGTGACCTATTTAACCTTAAGAAGAAGACCAATACAACCTGGTCTTGGAAGAGTATAAGCTCAGAATTAAGCTTTGTTCTTAAGAATAGCTGTTGGTGTCTGGGGAATGGGAAAAAAAAATCTTTTGTGGAAACACAGATGGATCAAAGAACTCTCTGGTCCTCTAACACCTAAACATGGCTGCTCTAATCATCACCATTTCAAGTACGTGCACCAACTTTTCTCTATAACATCTATGTCTTAGGATTTGAATACTCTCCAAGATTTATTTGAAGATGAAGTGGTGAACTATATCTCTAATATCTCGATTCATGTTAATCAATAGGACATACTTGTTTGGTTGTTAGAGAAGAATGGCTCATTCTCTGTGAAGTCCTCCTATCGTAAGTTATATGAAGAACAACATGGCATTGAATCTGTAGGATCCAGAATGGTAAAAGTCTATAAAACTCTATGGAAACTCCCTCTGCTCCCAAGAATCAAGCACTTCTTATGGAAGGCTATTTCTGATCTTCTCTCCACAAGAAATATTCTCAGCAAGAAGATGCCAGGAATTGTTAATACCTGTCCTTTTTGTAAAATATCCCTTGAAACCCCTGCTCATGTTTTGAGAGATTGCAATATTCCCAGAATGGTTTGGTTCGCTATGTTTGGTTGGTCTTCAAGCAATAATATCTCTTTCTCAAACTGGATTGGTACTTGGTTCGATGACCTTCATGCTAAGAAGATCTCTGTGGAGGAGCTGTGTAATAGGACTATCACAGGTTGGTGTTTATGGTTCGACAGATGTGAGAAGGTTTTCAAAAACATCAATCCTCTACCAGATAGGATTATCAAGAAGTGCATAAGTTTCATAGAAGATCATTCCCTTCAACGAAACTTAAGAGCTTCTACTTGTAATAGAGTCTGTCGTAGAATAAGTCACTGGATCCCTCCCCCTTACAATACTGTTACTATAAATTGAGATGGTTCCTATTTAAATGATTTAGGGGGTATAGGACTGATTATTCGTGATTGCGCAGGTTAGCAGCAGTCAGCAAAATGTATCCACCTAAAAGACATTGTAAGCGCCGAGCATATAGAGGCTATGGGACTGTGGGAAGCTGTCAACTGGGCACATACTCTACAGCTGGAGAAGGTACATTTTGAGCTCGACGCAAAGACGGTGGTTGATGCAATGGTCAAGAACTCTCTTATAGACTGGCGATTATCCAATTTGATTAAAGATATCCAACTCTTTTTTAAAAGTAATAACTCTTGGAAATGCTACTACATTCCCAAAGAGAGAAATAAAGTAGCTGATATTCTCTCTAGATTAGCTAGAGTAGATGCTTTAAACCATTCTTGGTCTAGTTCTCCCCCTCTAGAGATTATATCTCAACTTGTTGAGGACAGAACTCAAATTTGTAACTGATTTCAATCAACACAATTTACTTCTTTCTTCAAAAAAAAAAAAAAATATGCTTACCATACCCAAAGGTTTTCATATATCTAGTTACTATATTAGTAACGTACATGGGTGTGTGCTAGCAAATATTAGTTGTCAACTATGAATGATATTGTTTATTAGTTGGAACACAGTTGGCATTTGTCAAATTCGGAAACAAATATTCTTTACATATCTTAAGAATTTTCCGAATTTGCTAGTACTTTATCTTCCAATCAATCTTTGGTCATAATACTATAAATAGTGGAGATTGTATTCGTATAAACTCATCCCTTGACACAGCTAAGTGATTGTACGGGAACCAAATTTGTAAGAAATAAGAGTAATATAATTATGTGAAACATCTCGCGTTGCATTCGTTTAAAGTATTTTCTGGGATCAATAAGCTTTTAATATTATCGTTGGTGGGAAACTAAATTGTATTATTACCTTAGTTTTAAGATTAATTGATATAATTAAGAACTAACGGTATAACTATCCTTGATAGATCAAACTTGTTTATTTTATGGTTTTTCTCTTCTGATATAAGGCCGCTCAAGTTTGTTTGAGGGTACTTGACTATTACGGATCTAGTGATTCAAGATTTGTAGATGGAATTAGTGATCAATGAATGTAACAGACTTCGTTATGAGTGTTGATCAATAGTTAAATCAAGTCGTTTGTGCGGCGGTTACTTTGAAGCTTGAAGACTTGAAGACTTTTCTTTTTCTTATTTATGATCTTCTTGATTCTTCATGCACACTTGATTTTCTGGGATCCAAACAAGTAGTTTATATTAATAGACTTAGAACTTGTTGAAAGATCGAACAAACAGTCTAGTTGTTTCTTCTTGTTAAATTGCTTGGATAGAGCTTCTTCATTGAGATTAATTATTTTCGATAATCATTATCTTGGTTTGATCTTTACCAAAAAAGTTTATATTGAACAAACCGAAGATCCTTTACTCTACTTTATTTATGGTTTAAAGATTGATTAGGGATATTGATAAGTGAGTTGGTTACTGAAAAAAGTATAGTCATTTGATGTTTCATGTTATGATCCAAAAAAGTTGAGAAAGGAAATCTTCACAACGGGTGAAGCAACTCAAGATAGTAGACTCTGTCTTGGGATTCATATGCGTAGAAAGGATTGGTTATAGGCGCAGGGATGCTACAAAACTGAGTAAAATATGAATGTTTACTTCGACTCAACTGTACGAAGTTGTGATAGTCAATTTGTATAGTGGCTTAATTTTGAGAGTATTCAAAACTTGACTAGGTCACGGATTTTTCAACCATACAGTTTTTCTCGTTAACAAAATCTTGTGTTTTTCTCTCATGCATTACTTTGATTTTCTCATTATAATCATTGTTGTAATTAAGTAATTGTACTTGTGCGCTAATCCACTTGGTACGATCTCATAGTTTGTCCCGAATTTTAATTATATACCAAGTTACATCTCGCTGAAGTAATTATTTTCCCATTATTTTTTATGTAGGATTACACAAAGTGTGTATGTATAGGTTGTGGTGTACTCGGTACCCTCATCATTTCATTTAGGAACCTCTCAAAATCAATTGGTTCGCATAGTGACCAAATCAGTTCATGTACTTACGGATTAAAGTATATAGGAACATCTCAAAATCAACTATTTCACTAACTGACCAAATCAGTTCGTGTACGCGAGTTAAGAAGAAAATAATTCATCAACTTGTTGAAGTCGAAAACATTGGGCTCATGCCCTTCATCCACTCCCAATACCATGTCACAACCTCCTAATGTTAATAGTCTCATATCAAACTGGAAATCGTGCCCTTGTATCTGCCGTTTGAAAGAGGGGCACTTAGCATCACTAACCAATTTGGTACCGTTAGAAACAGCTACCAATAATGAGGTTGTAGGTATTATGTGCCCTCCACACCTTGCAATAGCTTCAGGATCTAAGAAGTTTTGGGTGCTCCCACTGTCAATTAAGATGGTTAAGGATTGTTTCTTGACCGCTCCTTCAATCCCGATGGTATTCTGGGAGATGTTGCCAGCTAAAGCATGTACCGATATCTCTCCCTCATTTTCTATTCTAGGAATTAACGGAGTTTCACAAGGAGAGTCTTCTGCAGATTGGGTTGCATCCTCCTCATCAGCAGATAACATATAGA
Organism: Papaver atlanticum; assembly: GCA_023531105.1. Taxonomy (NCBI): domain Eukaryota; kingdom Viridiplantae; phylum Streptophyta; class Magnoliopsida; order Ranunculales; family Papaveraceae; genus Papaver; species Papaver atlanticum. Next base: position 1,641,661 of record JAJJMB010006306.1, read on the forward strand.
TTTGTTGTTTGATGCATTTATGACCTGCTTGAAAAACCTTATCACAGTTGTAACAAAGCAAATTCCCTTTTTTTTCCTCATTTCTGCATAGGATAGTTTTTTGATGGGTGGTGGTGAGGACCCAGAGGGTGATGGAGATTTTTTATTGAAGTTTGAAGGACTTGTAACTGGAAATGTAATTCCTTTCGGGGTATAGTGATTTGGGACATATAATGGGGGTGGTCTGTAGAAAGATTTCTTTTTCTTGGCTGCATTTTCAATGAGTGCCTCTTTGCATTCTGGATAAGTAAACTACATTAGCTAGTGTTTAGGTGACAACATTTGTACGTGCAATCTGAGCTCGTTCTTAAGGCCACTGATGAAACTAGAAGTAAAATACTCTTTTGTGAGATGAGGGTATTTGGCTAACATTAGAGCTTTCATCACCTCGAAAACTTCTTTATAATCAAGGACAAAACCAATTTGGTTGAGCTTATTAAACTCCCCCACAACATTCATGTCCAAGTTCTTTAAAACAAAAACAGATGTCTCTAAGAAAATCTTCCCATGTTACAACCTGTTTACCAATCTGGTAATCTTGAAACCAGATATCAACCTTCCCTTAAATACATGGAAGCTAGATTAACCATTTGAGGGTCTGTCATATTATGCATAATAAAAAAATTCTACACTTACGAATCCACGGTATGGAGTTGGTGCCATCAAATTTTGGGAACTCAGCCTTGGGTTTTAGGTTGCTGAAACTGATTTTAGTCTTGAGTTCCAAACAAATAACGAGATAGATGTAAAATAGTTTCACCTGAGTGTGTTGGTGGATGCGTATGGCCTCCAGATGGTGAAGGACCAAATATTCCCCCAAAATTATTGAGAGGAACGTCTCGGTGTGAACTAGATCTACCTGAAGCTTCGATATAACAGTCAAATTGGGAAGCAATAACAGTATTAATAACACTCATGAACTCAGCAGTCGGTCTGCTCTGAGCTTCTTTAATTTCTGCAACTGATTTCATCACCACATCATACTTCACAGATGAATCACTTTGAGACTTCGTAAGCTCATCCATCTTCTTAGTAAAATCGGCTTGTGCTTTAGCAAGCTTATCAATTTTCCTGGTAAGCTCCTCGACTGATGTATTGTTAGCCATGAAAGGTCCATAGGATAGATGCGATGGTACCAATTTGTAGTGATCTACACTACAAAGGATCGAGACTTTGAGGAATCTGTGATTAGATTTTGAAGGAAGGAGATGAAGGAGATAAGAACTTAGAGTTTAGGAAGGAAGCAATAATTCATTAATCTCATAATTGAGAGTATCTGAGGCATAGGAGGATACTAATACAAAACTATTTTTCACGTACTACGCGTGACAAGGGTATTGAGCACCTGATATACATGCTAAAGGAACCCACTAACCTAACCCTTACATAAAGAGAACGATCATTCTAGTGGTCCATGACACATGACTCCAAGACTCATTAGTTCTTCGCTTGTTTGTTGGTCTGCATTGTTGGAAATATTGTAGTATGTTCTAATAAGATCTTCGTCTTCCTGAGCTGAGTACCTATTGGCCATGTTAGGTAGATGAAATCAATAGAACTAAACCAAAAAGATAAGTAAATGAGAAAATATTTAAATCAAGAATTTCTATTTTTAGAAGCGACTGTCTATAATAATGGAGGAGTATGCCTATTTATAGCTAAAATCATTTATATACTCTGTACCTCCAAATGCCCTTTACTGTTTAAAAACTGAAAAGCCGAGGGTACCCAAGTATACCACAATCTTTTTGTTTCAACCTACAAGTCCTCTACCGAATGTGATTGTCTATGGACAGATTCGATACAATATGACAATTCGGTTCACACTTCGTGTGATTGTCTATGGATACGAGATCGATACAATACAACAACAAGATAACTTGTGTGATTGACTATGGATACAAGATCGAGACAATAGTACAACAAAGTATTACTTGATAATAGGTTCGGTAATAACCAAACTCTATAGGATCATTATCAAGTAATGCGGAGTTAACATATATGTGCATTTTACTTTATTATAATAAACAATTATAATGCGGAAATCAAAGTAAAAGACACGGCAATATTTTGTTAACGAGGAAACCGCAAATGCAGAAAACCCCGCGACCTAGTCCAGTTTTGAATACTCTAAGAATTAAGCCGTTATACAAAATCTAATACCAACTTTGTATAGTTGAGACCAAGCAGACTACCCCTAGATACTTAGTTTCGTCAGTATCTCTGCGCCTTCGACTTCTAGAGTCACGCACGTGAATAGCAAGTCCTTTGGATCGTATTCCGAACATCAAAGGAAGAATCTGTTTGGTAACCACTCTAATCAATCTTGCTAAAAGATTTAGATGAGTCGTTGACAAAAGCTCTTCCGTTTAATCTAATAAACTCCTTTCTATGGTTAGATCAATCTAACTTTAACTACCGAAATAGTCAAGTATAGATTCGCATTCAATCAATATAGATCTCAAAGAGATATATAAAGAATGCCGATCTCACATAACTAATCAATCAGATCTATCAAAGATAAACTGATTCTAGTTGGATCCCAGCCGATCAAGTTTTGTGCACACAATTCACAAGATACGAAAACCAATAAGAAATCTTATTCGTCTTCAAATCTTCTTTAATCTTCAATAACCTGCACAACACCACTTGAATCTCTTGTGATCAATCACACACAGAATAGAGTCTGTTAACAATGAATTCTCACAAGATGTCTTTAGATCTAAGAATAGTTCTACAGATCCCGTCGATACTTCGATCTAGTTTGAGTGAATCTTATATCAAAAGAAAAGATTCTCAAGCATAAACAAACTAGGTGCAATCAAAGTTTCAATAACCGTTAGTCAATCAAATCAATAGAAAAAAAATAGCACTTCAATTATCTAGTTTCCCACAGTACTTGTAGAGCTTCTTGCACAGAAGTCTTTAAACGAGCGGTCGTAAGAGATTTCACCTAATTAGGATACTTTCCTTTCCGAATAGACGGCTCCACCAGAAACAACAAGAAATAAAGTTTGCCTTGCTCTTAGGATAGTTTTCTATAAATGCAAACTTAGGTATTTATAGACCAAGGATGTTTGGACACCAAGGAATTTCCAAAACCGAAAATATTCTCAAGATATGCAATGAATGGCAAAATTCGGTTTTCCTAATTCCAATAAATGCTTGTCCAATATTTCCGAAATCTCTCAATAGAAAATCTCCAATTAGTAAATGCACATTACTATTTCATATTCTCTAGAGATATGCATTAATTGCTGGTAATTAAAGCATACAAAACCAAAAACCTTAATTATAAGATTCTTACTTTATTTCACCTTGAGTACGAAGGAATATCTTTAAACAATAAATGGTAAGAGTTACTGCTCGTGTTCAAAGAATGTGGACATCTTTTCACTGCAAATCCTTATTTCATATTTACATGGATTTGCATTCTTGGAATCGGTTATACCACACTTCCAAACAAGTTTAGAATTGGTTCACCTGTTTTCTAAGACTACTATGTGATTGATTGAATACCAAATCACATACATGGGTTCAATCGGTTGTACCAATCACTAGGATCGGATATACCTAATTATGGTAACACTTGTGATCGGTCACACCAGTCACTAGGATCGGTTACACCAGTTACAAGGATCGGTTCCATCTACACATGGTATTACTTGTGATCGGTCATACCAGTTACCAGGAACGGTTACACCAGTTACCAGGACCGGTTACACCAATTACAAGGATCCGTTACACATACTCATGATCGGTCACACCAATTACTAGGATCGGCCACACCAATTACAATGATCGATCATACCATCACATGGTGATTACTTAGGATCGGTTACACCAATTAACAAAAACCAGTCATACCAAATCATAAGTCAGGTATTGTGATTAGTTATACCAAGATACATAACCTAAGTTAAGATCGGTTCTACCATCTCATACATATTGGTCATCCAAAGATTTGCAATGAATAGCCGGACCAATAAGCCTAATGATTTCCCTTTCGATTCACGAAACAAGTTCATGAATGTGCTTCCTTTAAACAAATGTAAAACATTGTTCCTGGGATGAAATCTTCACCATAACCCATTCACATAATCATAACAATATATACAAGATTATGTCGATGTCATATCTACGAAGTTCAAAAGATAAGCGTTATACTTCGTAGTCTAATTCCCTAATACTATGATTATACTATTATGATCATGTCACATCACTAGATTAATATACAATATGTACAGTATATACAGCTTCGCAGTTCTGTTTTCAATATAGCACGACTTGAAAGATACGTTAGGAATGAAACAATTCAAGTTAATATTACTAACCTCAAGTGGAAGGATGATGTCGTCGTTGTAGTTCGTTACTTCTTCACATTCTTCAGGTCTTCGGAGTAATACTTGTATGTCTCAACATTCCTAGACTTTCTAGTCTAACCTAAACGAAGTTGACTCCAGTATTTAATCAAGCGACTCTAGATGAGTTTTGATACTAAAATATGACAACCAAACTTGACGTACCAACGCTTTGTGAGTTCAACCGAGCTATGCTCTAACGAAAACGACCTTTTGTGGTGACAAACTATCCTTATTGTTTGCAAACGCCTTTTATTATTTACAAACGACCTTAGTGTGAATCACTCATCCTATAAAAACACATCTCATATATTTTCTGACATAAACTTACCTCACACCAAAACCAAAATGACAAACAAAATCCTCAACCATGAACTTTAATCGCAAGGGAAACAAATTTTATGTGTGGAAGAAAAAGAGGTTTGTCCATTATATATGCTTCATGGATAATCATAGTTTGATGCAATGCCTGTGGATGTATTCTAAGTGTCCACAGAAAGGTTTTTCCGGCATAAAAATGGTAATTGAATAGGAACCAGAAAAAAAAAAAGGTATTTGCGATGTATGTATGAAAACTGTCGTGAAGAACTGCAATTGCTGGCCGATGCTATGAAAGCTAAAGAGGATGAAAAGGTCGATGAATTGTGCAAAAACTTCAGGAAAAGAAGGAAAAGTAAGATTGAGAACGAGAAAATTGCTTCTTGCTCAAACCCTAATTGTACCTATTTTATGAAGCTGCACCATTATATAGAAAAGTGCACATATGGGAGACATTTATGGAAATGTCCTGGATGTCAATTGGTGGAATGGACTGATGGTGTCGTTATGTTATAGTTTAACCAAGAGTTTAAAGGTAACTTTTATGATTTTATTTTGTTCTTTTATGTTTTAGTTTAATGGAGAGTTTGAAGATGATGTTTATAATGTAATATGTGTGTTGTTTTCCTGGAAGTTTCATTTGACATCGTCATTAAAATATTAAGTTGAAAATAGAGTAGACTAATTGAAACATAAATACTTAATTACAGTACAATAATTCATTAAAATTTAACTCACTTTTGTAGCAAACACGGCATCACTTAGCATGTGCAACAATCCCTTAAAATGTTAGGTGATCCTAACGGATGAGTATTGTCTCGCGAGGTTTACATAGAGGTGTACGCACATAACCTATCACTAACTAGTCTATAGAACGAACCCATACATCACCAGGAATTCTTTTAATCTCTGGAACTCGGGGAATTTGGTCTTCAGAAATTGAAAAACTTCCCGGTGGGGAAATTCCACGCCCTTTACTAGCCGGTACTTCAACTTGGCGAACCTCTCTCGCAAGATGGAAACATTAACATAAGTGTTTATTTGCTTCAATTTAATTATTATTTTTCTAATAAAATAAACATTCACCATAGTTTCAGTTTTATCACTTCAGGATCTCGACAGCCTGTCACAACGTCTGTGTTAGAGCATAGCTCGATTGAACTCACCAGGCGTTGGTATGTTAAGTTTGGGTCATATTATAGTATCAAAACTCATCTAGAGTCGCTTGATTAAATACTAGAGTCAACTTCACTTAGGTTAGACTAGAAAGTCTAGGAATGTTGAGACGTACAAGTATTACTCCGAAGACCTGTAAAATGGGAAGAAGTGACGAATACAATGACGACATCATCCTTCCACTTGAGGTTAGTAATATTGACTTGATCTTGTTTACATTCCTAACGTATCTTTCAAGTCGTGCTATATTGAAAACATAACATGCAAAGCTGTATATATTGTATATATTACTCTAGTGGTGAGACTTGGTCATAACAGTATGTTCAAAGTATCAAGGAAACATATTCCGAAGTATAAACGCTTATCTTTTGGAACTTCGTAAATACAACATCGACATTGAAAAAGCGGGGGTCTAACAACCACACCCAATATTTTCGTTCGGCAATCTGAATAGACAAACTCTAATATACTTTCAAGAGAATCAACTAGACAGTCAGACTCAATCTAGAGAAAAGTATATGAAAGAGTTTATATCTCTGTTTCACAATGTAATCAGCAAATCAAACAGATAGAAATCCGCGAGCCTGATTATTATGTGAAACAACTTGAACGGTACCAAAGACCAATGTTCAAGTGTCAATCAATTTATATCAACAACCAAAGGTTGGATTATCTAATTGATTGATCTTAACGCACAACCTATGATATTTCTATTATATAACAACATATAATGCGGAAAAAAAATAACACAGACACCAGAAATTTTGTTAACGAGGAAAACCGCAAATGCAGAAAAACCCCGGGACCTAGTCCAGCTTTGAACACCACACTGTATTAAGCCGCTACAGACACTAGCCTACTACCAATGAACTTCGGACTGGAATGTAGTTGAGCCCTAATCAATCTCACACTGATCAAGGTACAGTTGCACTCCTTACGTCTCTGAACCCAAGCAGGATTCTACGCACTTGATTCCCTTAGCTGATCTCACCCACAACTAAGAGTTGCTACGACCCAAAGTCGAAGACTTGATAAACAAATCTGTCTCACACAGAAAAGTCTATTGGAATAGATAAATCTGTCTCCCACAGAAATACCTACGAGTTTTGTTTCGTCTTTTGATAAATCAAGGTGCACAGGAACAAATTGATAAACCGGACTTATATTCCCGAAGAACAGCTTAGTATTATCAATCACCTCACAATAATCTTAATCGTATGGTAGCGAAACAAGACATTGTGGAATCACAAATGATGAGACGAAGATGTTTGTGACTACTTTTTATCTTGCCTATCGGAGAATCAATCTCAAGAAAATCTTAGAGAATATAGTACTCAATATGATATAACAGGGCAAGATCAGAACACGCAACTACAGAGAAAATAGTTGGGTCTGGCTTCACAATCCCAATGAAGTTTTTAAGTCGTTAACCTACAGGGTTTCGTGAAAAACCTAAGGTTAAAGGAGAATCGACTCTAGTCGCAACTAGTATCACACAGGAGGTATGGGATTAGGTTTCCCAGTTGCTAGAGTTCTCCTTTATATAGTTTTCAAATCAGGGTTTGCAATCTTAGTTACCTTGGTAACAAAGCATTCAATATTCACCGTTAGATGAAAACCTGATTAAACCCAAGCTAATATCTTTCAACCGTTAGATCGAACTTAGCTTGTTATACACAAATGAAATGTACCCTCATTTAGGTTTAAGTAACCGTACCTAAACGTGTACACTATGTTTGCTCAACAGTAGTTAACCGAGGTTAGCTATGTGAACACTCTCATATCAACCTTATTCATCTTAACCATAACTAGTTCAAATGACTCAAATGAAACTAGTTAAAGAGTTGTTCAATTATTATATTCTCATAGAAGTATACAAGAACACAATTGAAGCAAAATCGGTTTGATTCACTTGAATCAATTCATGAACATTATAGCCACGGTTTGCAAAGAATGCATTCCTTAATATATAAATGTATTAGTCATGAACAAACCAATTTTAGAACTTTAACCACCAAGTATGCAAACGGGTACGCATACTTAAGTACCCGGTCTGAGTTTGGGTTTCGCCAATATGCAAACGGGTACGCATACTTCCAAACACAGCTGAAATTTCCGAACCCAAACCCTTCGCTAGTACGCATACGGGTATGTGTACTTAGGTACCCGGAATTCCACAACTACAAGTACGCATACGGGTATGTATACTATAGTTCCGGTCATGGATCACATACATGCAAGAATGCATACTATGTTCATAATCCAACTATGGTTAAGTATTATAAACTCTATTTCAATCATTGAAACTTTCTTAGAGGATGACAATAGCCGTTTTCACACACTATTAGCATCAAAGCAATTTTCAAGTTATTGAAATAATCATAACGAAACATTCCAAGTCTACACCAAATGATTGTATCACACAAACCATGTAAGATGTTACTCGACGATTTTCACATGATCATCTTTTGACTTTCGTCAAGAATATAAGATGAACTTGGTTGAAGCGAAAGCTTACCAACACATATTTCGAGAAATATGTAAGCGAGTTAAACTCAACTCGAAATCTCAAATGTGCATAATCGAATACTATATAGTAATACGACTTTTGTCTCAATATAGGAGATAGAGTAGAAATAGACTTTCCAAGTGATAGATGAGTTTTAGTCTCCACATACCTTTTGTTGATGAAGTTCCACAAGCTATCCTTAGTAGTTCTTCGTCTTCAATTGACGAACGCCGTGAAGTTTAATGCTCAACTACACAATCTATCTTAGTCCGAGACATCACTATAAGTAGACTAGAAATCAAGACTTATAGTTTTGATCACTAACATTGACAAACAAGCTTGAGATAGCAACGCTTGCGAGTTCGACCGAGCAGTGCTCTAACAAACATAATCTATTGTATATAGTTATTTGATGATGTGTGCATTATACAGGTGTGATTTCATCCTAGAAAACTATGTATCTTTACATTAGTTTAAGGAAGTAGATTTATGAACTTGTTTTCATAATTGGAAGGGAAATCATGATTGGTCTTGTTATTCTTTGAATATCTTTTGGATGACCAATGGAAGATGATTATGGTATAATCTATCTTAACTTTGTTGAGACTTGAGGTATAACCTGTCATAGCCTATGACATATAGCTAGTTGGAATCGGTCACAAGTACCTTTTGAATTCCAGGTGTAACCGATCACAAGCTATATTGGAATGCAAGTTATAACCGGTCACAAGTTACTTTGGGAACCAAGGTATAACCGGTCACAAGATGAATTGGGAAGTTAGTTGTAATAGATCACAAGCTACCTTTGGGAAGCAAGGTGTAACTGTTCACAATATACTTCGGGAAGCAAGGTGTAACCGGTCACAAGCTACTTTATGGAGCAAGGTGTAACCGATTACATCTTATATTGGGAATCATGTTATAACCGGTCACAACATATATTGGAGTGATGGTTTAATCGGTTCCATATACAAAAGCAATATCCATGGTTCACATATTTCTTCATGGTGTCTGTGAATTAGGGTTTTGGGTTTGTCAATATGAGAAGCTTCCAGATGTCGACATATTTGAACATGTATATAACTCTTATCATTTATTGTTCAAAGATATTCCTTGATGCTCAAGGTGATCCTCAAGGTGATCCTTATTATTCAAAGATATTCCTTGATGCTCAAGGTGATCCTGGTCCAAAATATTGAAAAGCATTTAATATATGTTTTAACTACCAGCAATTAAAGCATATCCTCTGGAAAATATTATTTGTTAATGTGTTAGACTAATAATAGAAGTTTTTCCATGAGAGTTTTCGGAAATACTGGTTAACATTAATTGAATTTCCTTGTTGATCTAACTAGACAAAGGAGTTTATTAGATTAAACATAACAACCTTTGTCAACAACTCATTAATATCTTATAGCAAGATTGATTATAGTGGTTACCAAACAGATTCTTCCTTTGTTGTTTGGAATACGATCCAAAGGACTTTCTATTCACGTGTGTGACTCTAGAAGTCGAAGGTGCAGGGATACTGATGAAACTAAGTAGCTAGGGGTAGTCTGCTTTGTCTCAACTATACGAAGTTGGTATTAGATTTTGTATAGCGACGTAATTATGAGAGTATTCAAAACTGGACTAGGTCCTGGGGATTTTTCTGTATTTGTGGCTTCCTCGTTAACAAAATCTTGCTGTGCCATTTACTTTACTATTCCGCAATTATGTTTGGTTTATATAATTTAAAGTAAATTGCACTTGTATGTTAATTCTGTAACACTTGATATTGATCCTATAAAGTTTCGGTTTAATACCGTACCTATTATCAAGTGCACACTTTGTTGTCATATCGTCTCGATCATGTATCCATAGTCAATCACACAAGTGATCTTGTTGTTGTATTGTCTCGATCTCGTATCCATAGACGATCACACGAAGTGTGAACCGAATTTGTTATATTGTCTCGGCTCTGTCCATAGACGATCACATCCGGTAAAGGATATATAGGTGGATAATTAAAATATTGTGGTGTATTTGGGTACCCTCATCTTTTAAGTTTGCTTGGAAGGCATAATATAATTGCATTTCTTCCTGAATTACACCATATTTTTCCTTGATGTTATCCATGGTTCTTTGAAGAGCATTTCTAAACTCTAGTTTGTAATGGCGCCACACACTGTCCCAAAAGGTTTCAGTTGGTAAGCAACCGTGCACAACTTCTCGACGCGAGCTTATGGTCACCCAAGTTTCATGATAACCAAGTCTTTTGCAGAATCAACGCAGCCATAAGAGTTAAACAAAAGATTTTAAATGAAATGACCTTTACAACTGATGAAGAAGGTAAAATATGGTTTTGGTGTAAAATACTGAGAGACTACCCATGCTTTTAAATGATCCAACACAGAGATTAGACTCGACATGGATAAGTCTGAGCCATTCAGTTTCGTCGTGTTATCAAATCAATATCAGTGTTATTGACAAGCTATGTCAGAAGTTATAATTTTAGGACACTGTTGGTTTGAAAATAAATGTCATTGCATTTGAAAATTACATATCCTTTTTTTTTCATTAGAAATTTTGAAGCGTTTCATACATCAAACGTCTAAGCCGTACAATATACTGGGAATAAATCAAACGGTCTCTATTGTTGGTTGTCATCTTGGGTTTCAACAACAATACCTATATAAGTATTTAAATGTACATTACTATTCAAGTAAGGATTTTCATCTTGACTTAATCCAGGAATTGAGTACTGAAGATTAATACCCGCCTCACTCAAAATTGGGTGATACGCAATACTTTGATCATCCAAAGTAGTAGTAGCTTGACGTTTACGGCTACACTCACCAGCACCTAATCCTAGCATACAAAATGTGCCGTGCAGAGAAGCTTTGTCTTGGGATTGCTTAGAACTGAAAGCACTAGTAGATGTGCCGCTAGGATGGTAAGGGCTATACGATTATTGTGCCAAGTTTTTTCAGTGACTCTACAATATTGAAGTTTAGTATATATACACAACAATAAATAAAATGAATACTAATAAATACACAAACTCAATAAGTACTAACCTCGCTGCCATGGATATTACTCTAATCCTGGTGATGATGGTTCTCTGAAAGATAATGTATTTCACGTATCCCCTCAGAGTTAACATAAGGAAATGGCAACTGTACCGTATGAAATATTGATGTCGGCTCCGGTTGGGTATATACAAAGGTTTCTGCAAACTGAGGAGGAGGAGGTACGTTTGGAATGAAACTAGAGCTTCTTATGTGACCAAGTCCAACCTCTTCATGGTTGTGTACACGGATCAAATCTGGTAACAAAGGTATCATGCTACTAGATCTCCAAAAACTAGCGCACTCAGTCTCATTTTCTAGGTCATAATGCTCCCCTTCCTCGATATCCTCTGTTTTGGTGTTAGCAAAATCAGGAGGCTGATAAGGAATTGCAATCAAAGCCAGCACTTGCCTCAAACTTCTCTCCCCAAGATAAAGTGTCGTATCTTTCTTCTCGACTACTCCTGGAAAATATAACCTCTGTCGACTAACCTCTCATGCTATAACAACATCTTCATCTTCATCATCATAGTGTGCATTGTAAACCCATGGTTTCCAAACAACTGTTCCATGCGACACTCTTAAATCCATCTGTCTTTTAGCGTTTTTCACGGAATATTTGCCATCATCTATTTGTTGCATACGCTATTTGTGCCTCTGATTTAAAAATATTTATTGCAGGTGTTGATGGGGAAAAACGATTTACTGGTTTTTTAGGGAAGTGACGAGATGACCGTGCGGACGGAGACTCCTCGACCGAGCAAACTGCTTAAACCTGCTTCTAACAGATGCACTGCACGGGAGTGCTTTGAGTTCGAGAGATCAATTTGTAGGACTCCGGCCTAAACCAAGACAATGGCCGTTCCAGAGTCAATTCGGTCACAAAGAGGGAGGAGCGTCGATCTGTAGGAGGGAAGCTGTGAAATATGTGAAATCAATGATGATCAAGGATTGTGGATGTGTGATGATTTTTGCAAGTTTTCTGTGAACTGTTTAGTTCGAATAAGTTATGGTTGACTGATTGAATTCTTGAGAGTGATTGCTCGGATGAGAATTCTTCTGTTGTTCAATCATGGATTCATAACTTATTTCTATTGCAAGAATAGTAGACACATTGATCCCAGTAAGTGTGACGGTTGTTCGCGTGAAAGAGTGGAAAAGTGGGAAATCATGGTCAAACCAGTTCCATGTCGTGCGGAGACATGGTTGATTGTCCATCCACTACTTTGCTAACTTCCTCAACCGCTTGCACGACTTACTGACATTTCTCATTGTAGGTGAACACACGTGCTGTAGGCCGCCAGACCAAAACCCTAGCAATTATCCCCCATGTGACGTGATTGATGTCTCATGAACGTGGAGTCTGCAAGGCAGACGTGTATTGAATTAGTCAGTTATTGACTTGACTAGATAATGAGTCTTAGCATTGATGAGTCGAGCATAATGAACGAATGTGATATGCTCTGGGACTCATGGATTGAGCATAAGGTGTCTGCTGGGACACGCTCAGATGCTGAGTTTTGATGAATTGTTATGTTTCGTTTTACCAGTTGAGGTAATAATGATATTTTTGGAATTTGAATAACCGTCCAATGAGGTTGCTCGATCGAGGACTTATTCTGATATGTTCGACAGGAAATCAGAGATATTATTGAATTATGCAGAATGCTTATTTCTGATTTAATATATCATGAATGATCGAATGACAGCGTAGAACCAGAAATATTGGATGGTCGTCTGTTCGGACCATGTTGCTCAGTCGAGCAAAAATGTTTATAGCAGGACCAAACATTAAATTAGAATATTGATTGCTGGATAATAGAATTCTCGAATGTTGATAGTTGAATCAACATGAGAAGTGTTGCTCGGTCGAGCAATTGATAGTTGAATCAATGAATTCTGAGCCCAGTTAATCGTGTAAAATAAATATTGCTAGTTTGAGCAATATTGTTCGACTCATGAATTATTGGTAGCTGGGCCAAATAATATAATATAATTAATTAGAATGTTGATTGCTAGATCAGCATAAAATTATTAGGGTTTGTGATCGTTGTCGTAGGCGTCAAAAATAATTACACTTTCTTACTACTCAAAATATATAATGGAACAAAGGCAAGAAAGGATCGTTCCCACAGAGAGGACTTAGGTTGTCAATATGTTTTGGTTTCCTAAAGGTAACAAGGGTAGTTTTCTAATTTTTATAAACTAAAAGTAAAATAAAAGCAAACAAAACAATAAAGCACGTAAATCAAGGATGGCAAAATATTGGTCGGATTAGTTTTCATTCACAAACATGCTTTTCAACAATAACTAGAATTGATATTTAATCTTAACTTAATCAAAAGCCCTAGGATACCTTGATCGCAAGAATATCCTGCTAATTTTCTCTTATCATCAACAAACACATTAAAAGATGCGAATATGAATTCTATCTAAGAGAACAACCTAACGTGTAAAAGCACTAATCAAGTTTAATTCCCTAGAAGCGTTAAGTTTTATGAAATCAGGCCAATCAAAGCAATCGAACGTGTAAAAGCACTAATCCGATTTAACAAAGGTTATGATCCACTTGTGACTACTAGGATGTATCACTACAAGCAATATTCACAATTATGCTACTTGCAATCAGAAATTTATCACTTTTGCGTATAATAAACTCTAATCTAGCAATAGAGATGAAATCAAACTCAACCAATTCTAGACTCGATCAAACAATCATTCAAATCATAAGACAATATCAATAGTAAATCATAAGCGATAAAGCATGGAGACAAACCTAATTCATTGCACAAAAATCATGCTTGGAATTCCAACTTATTCCTTAACCAAAATAAAATTAAGTATTCATATCATAGGAGTTCATATCAAGAAGGAAGAGAAAACCTATCATTTTATAAACCCTAAAATAAAAGTAGAAGCAAAGATATTAGACCAAAAGTTAGGGGTTGTTTGGTAACCATTATTTTGATGGATTATCAGCCCATAATCCATTATGCAGATTATAATGGATTCTATATGCGTTTGGTAACCATTATAATAATTACTTATTTTAATCATAATTGAAAAAAAATCATTATTTCCATAAACAGGAAAAAATTGTTCTGAAAATTTATTATAATCAATTATTGGGGTAATTTGTGTTACCTCCCCTGACAAGATTGCTAATTTGAGTTACCTCCCATACGGAGATTAAATTAGCAAAACCTCATTTCGTTATTTACTCCGTTCATTTCACTGTTAGCTGAGTCAGCAGCAGCACACATGTGGAGAACAAACACGTGGCACTTCAGTGCCTAAAATGCCCTCAAACAAAACGTACCAAACGTACGATTCCGATTAACGATTCCTCCCAAATTTCACCGATCTTAACCCAAACCAGAGTCAATATCATCGTCTTACCATCATTAATATCATCTTCCTAGTCAAAGGATTTTTTTCTCATCAAGGGTTCTTCATGTTCTTCTTTCTATTTCTGCTACTCATGATACCAACCTACGACACTCTAAAATCAAAAAAAAAAATAAAAAAAAAATGACCCATTTAGATTCCACTGAGCAAAGCGATGAAAATGGTTAAGAGATTAACAAATGAGAAGGTGGAAAATCAGCATGAAAAATTTGCGACTAATGGTTAAGAGATCTTTTGTGACTTGTTTTGATTAATCAAGAAATAAAGATTTTAATTCTAGGGCGTGTCTGTTTTGTAAATATTAATGATGGGTACCGCTATTGAATTACGAAGGATAGTGGTTTAAGATGAGCAAATTGATGGAGAAATTGGAAACGATACAAAATCCATGGATCAGTTGATCATCTAATCAACTAAGGTACCGGTTCAATTTGTTCTTTATATTATCAGTTACTCTTAAGAGATGACCCATTTACAGTATGACGATGGAAGACTGAGAGGAATCTGGTGGTGGCTTAGGATTTAATATGGACAGATTTTTGGGGTGGCTTAGGATTCAACAGCTGAATTAAACTTAAGAGTCCATAGGTGTTGTAAGGGATTAATTTTGGATTGTTTGATGTATAATTTGGGATTTAGTTTCTATGTACAGTACTCATCTATGTATGAGATTTACAATTTATTGTGGTGGTGACGATCAACGAACACCTGACTGAGATTTACAATTTATTGTGGTGGTGACGATCAACGAACACCTGACCTTAGGTATAAATTGGGGATTTAATTCTTCTATTTTTCGCAATATTTTCTTATTCTCATCATATTATTGCAGGTTTAATGGAGAAGAAGAACAGAAGGATATAAATGTGGAGAAGAAAAGCTTGTCTTATGTGATGTTCATGGTGATTTGACATCATTCGATGCGCAAGTGATAATCGGTCACTTGCAGTTTGTCTTAATGGGTTTATAAGGTTTACCATTTTTTATCTGATAAATTAGCCATGATAATATTTGGAGAAAGACGTTATCCGCCCAAACTGAAGAGTCAGATGAAAAATAGATAAGAGAGTCGAAGAGAAGACGAAGAAGACGGGGATATTTTGGGTAATTCACTATTTCATTTATTTTTCTGCCACGGGTATGCTGCTGCTGACTCAGCTAACGGGAAAACGTATGGAATAGATAACAAAAGGAGGTTTTGCTAATTTAATCTCTGTAGGGGAGGTAACTCAAATTATCGATCTTGCCAGGGGAGGTAATGCAAATTACCCCTCAATTATTTTTTCTAAGAAACTCAAATTAAATTTTTTCTTCTTATTTTCTCTAAACTATCAAAAGAGAGATTAAAAAACAACATAGGGCTAAAAACATATCCTAAATCGTTGGAATATAGATGGTATGACAGAATCCTGATGACCATTGTCAGATGCTGCAATTTGCAATAATGGTATCTGTCTGCAAACACCATTTATTATGGTTAAAAACCTATCTCAAACATGTATCTTAGGAACTCCATTTTTGAATATGTTATATCCATTACAAATTAGTAATGCCGGAATTGAGGCTTTTATTCAAGGTCATAAGATTACATTTGAATTTACTTCCGAACCAAAGCAAAAATTTATTAATCATATTCGGGATAAAATCAAACAAAAAGAGAAATTTCTATTCTTTTTAAAAGAAGAAATCCAGTATAAGAGGATAGAAGAAAAATTGAATTGCCCAAAAATCCAAAAACAAATAGAAGATATCAATAATACATTAATAAAAGAAGTTTGTGCTGATATCCCTAATGCATTTTGGGAAAGAAAGCAACATATAGTTGAGTTACCTTATGAACCAGATTTTTCAGAAAAAATGATTCCAACTAAGGCTAGACCAATTCAAATGAATAACAGATTACTTGAAATATGTAAGTCTGAGATTCATGATTTATTAGATAAAGGTCTAATTAGGAAAAGCTATTCTCCATGGAGCTGTCCGGCCTTTTATGTTGAAAAGGCAGCAGAGTTGGAAAGAGGAGCTCCGAGATTGGTAATAAATTATACACCATTGAATAAAGCTTTAAGATGGATTAGGTACCCTATTCCTAATAAAAAAGACCTCTTGGATAGATTATATAATGCTGTTATCTTCTCAAAATTTGATTTAAAGTCTGGAGGGCAAATTCAAATTGCTGAAAAAGACAAATATAAAACAGCATTTACAGTTCCATTCGGGCATTATGAATGGAATGTCATGCCCTTCGGGCTAAAAAATGCTCCATCCGAATTTCAGCATATCATGAATAATATATTTAATCCATATTCAACTTTTACAATTGTTTACATCGATGATGTATTAATTTACTATGAATCTATTGAGCAACATTTTAAACACATATTAATTTTCCTCAAAATAGTGAAGCAGGCTGGATTAGTTATACCTGCAAAGAAGATGAAAATATTCCAAACTCAAGTTAGATTTCTTGGGCATAATATTAATAAAGGTACTATTATACCTATAGACCGAGCTATAACCTTTGCTGATAAATTCCCAGATGAAATCAGGGATAAAAAAACAATTACAAAGGTTTCTTGGAAGTCTGAATTACATAGCAGATTTCTATAAAGATCTAGCAAAAGATAGTACACCCTTATATGCTAGATTAAGGAAAAATCCTGTTAATTGGTCTAGTGAACATACTAGCGTTGTTAGGAAAATAAAAGCTAAGGCTAAAGAATTACCATGCCTAAATATAGTTAATCCTACGGCTTACAAAATAGTAGAAACAGATGCCTCTAATATTGGTTATGGAGGAATTCTTAAACAAATAGTCACTGGTAAAGAACAATTAGTTCGATATACTTCTGGTGTGTGGAAATCAGCACAACAGAATTATTCGACAATAAAAAACGAAATTTTTGCTATAATT
>JAJJMB010006306.1:1659835-1745039 GCA_023531105.1 Papaver atlanticum
TTCTATTTGTTTTTGGATTTTTGGGCAATTCAATTTTTCTTCTATCCCTTTATACTGGATTTCTTCTTTTAAAAAGAATAGAAAATTCTCTTTTTGTTTGATTTTATCCTGAATATGATTAATAAATTTTTGCTTTGGTTCGGAAGTAAATTCAAATGTAATCTTATGACCTTGAACAAAAGCCTCAATTCCGGCATTACTAATTTGTAATGGATATAACATATTCAAAAATGGAGTTCCTAAGATACATGTTTGAGATAGGTTTTTAACCATAATAAATGGTGTTTGCAGACATATACCATTATTGCAAATTGCAGCATCTGACAATTTGTAATTGATTATAAGTTTATTTCCATCTGCAGTATTAAGGACTTGGGTAGTCTTACTGAAGTATTTCGTTGGTACTATTCCTTCATTTAGACAATTTAAGTCTGCACCTGAATATATAAGTGCCATAGTCTGAAAACTATATTATTTTCCTATGATTAATGTAACTAAAGTATACCATTTTTGAGTTACCACTTTATCAATTATATTAATGAATTGTAAATCTTTTATTTCTTGATTTATTTTAGAAGATTCTGGTTTTTCTACATCCTTTTGTGTAGAAACTGTTGCCTGACAATTTTGTAAGATATCATCAAAGGAATTTTCTTCCTGTGAATCATATTCCTCATCTATAGGTTTATGAAGTTCCAATATCTGGATTCTATGTTTAAGCTCTCGTAATTCAACCTTAACCTGATTAACTTCAGCCTGAAGTTCACTAATTGAGGGTTCTTTCTTAGAGTTTCGATTTTCTACCCTTGATATAATTTCTTTGAAACTATAAGGTTGTAAATTCTTCTCAATTTTGTTTACTTTAGGAGTATGTTTAGCCATCTCAATGTATCGTTCCAAGGCTGCACGTTTTGCATTAGGATCACTTATTTTATCTATTAATTCTAGAATAAGATTTTCCTCATTGGTAAGAACATTGATTCCTAAGCCTGTCATTTCCTTATGCAAACAATTTTTGCATGAACAATTGTCGTCACGATCATTATCCTCTAGCCCAGAAATAGAGTCTGAAAAATCATCAGATTCTTCTTCAGAAGATACTTCCTCAGTTTCATCTGAGTTGTCAGATTCCATTAAGAGGATTTGACTTAATTGACGTTTAAGCCCTTCATCTATATTTAGTTCATTTATCTTTTGTTTTGTTCGACATTTATTTTGATAATGTCCGATCTTTCCACATTTGTAACAAACTGGAGGTTCTTTTTTATTATTATATTGTTGTGGCTTCTTCTTATTTCTAGGAAAATCGGACCTTTTATTTTTTCGTGGATACCTATTATACTTAGTTATTCTTTTACCATGATATTGTGGAACATTTTTCCTTTTGGATCTAATGGTTGGTGGGAGAGAATTATAACCGAATTGTTCACAGAAATCTCCTAATTCTTCTCTTTTGGTTATTTTGTTCTTCTGTAAATGCCTATGGAGTTTTATATCTGAACATAAAGCTAATCCTTCTGACATAATTTCAGAAGATAATTGCCAAAAGGTATAATCATTATAATCTATTCTTCCTTGGGTATTTTTAGCTTTAAGCCTGCTTCTAACTCTCTCAGCAAATAAGGGAGGTAATCCAGAAACAAATTTTTCTTTCCAAAATTCAGAGTCTGAAGAACAATCTTCTCTGCTGAATAGTTTGGAGAAGAAAACATCTCTATACCACCTATAATGGGAGAGAGTGGGACATTCCAAATTAATGAGTAATTCTCTTGATCTCTCCATTTGTTGGGAGTTTGTCCCTACAAAATGTAGAGCATTTGTATACAGTAATGTATTTACCGCATCAGCTTGATTCTGGACAAATCCATTTTCTAATTTTACTTGTCTGACAGCATGTTCTATACTCCATTTTGCCTGATCAGACAAGTGGAAATCCCACCATCCTTTAAGCTGACCAGTAAATCCCGTAACTATAGCTTTAAAAATCTGGTCATCGGGATTTTGGAAATTAATTCTAGAGGCAGAACCATAATATAAGATAATTAAGGGAAAACTTGGAATCAAGCCCAGTCTATACAGGTCCAGGTCCATCTGAGTCAGCTACCTGAATCGGTGAGTCAACTCGCCGTACTCACAGCTGAACTCGACACTACCCATGGCAGCGACACCACCGAGTCATTCTGCTGCATACCCATTAGCTTCAATTCCCTGTAATCACCCACCAGTCTTAACTGCATCTTTTCGAGCTTGTGCCTGGCACAGCCAAAATCACCTGCAATCATTCATTCTGTTCCTTAGTATTTCAGTGGCACTATGTTGTAGCTGCAACATGCTTAAAGCTGCCAATCCCATCACCTGCTACACCAGCTTGCAACTCCATATTCCCATTTGAACAGCAACCAACAATCATCTTTAATTCAGCTTTCCCAGCACCAGCTCGAGCTCCGTATCTTCATCAGCACCATATGCAAACCCTTGTTCTGCACCACTTTGTACCTCCAAGTCCATTCCTTGTGCATCATTTACATTCTGTAACTTCTCAACCATTTACAGCATCAACTCAGTCTCAGATTCCTCGACTCTATTGCTTTCAAAGAAAACCTGATCAACAGCTGCAACTCTTTCACATGACCACCTCGGCAACTGTCAGCTGCAACTCTATCTCCTACTGCTTGTTCTTCCTCTCCATTCTGACTGCAGACGAACACAGGCATTGTGACCATGGCAGTAATACCAGCTCCATCTTCAACTGCAGTTGCACAATCATTCAACCAACAACATCATCCACATCTCTGCACATCGCCAGCTCTGTGAACTATCTTGTTGCAACTTCATAACCTGCAATATCCCTGCACCAGTTCCGATAGCAGCTACTCATTCTGAACCTGACTGCAACCCATCTGGCTTCAACAGCAACAACTCTTGCTTGTGCTATTGCTCCTCTACTGAAATCACACCACCTCCCTGTAATTTCTCTATTCCGGCAACAACCCATATCTCACACTGAACATTAGATCCACCAGTTCCATCTCTGTTCAATATTTCACAGTCTAGCCATTTCATTACCACTGCTCCAGTTCAACTGCAATCATCTCATGCACATCCATTCCATAATACTGCTCTTTTAACTCCCAATTGCAGTCCCATTTCAGCTCATCATAAATCCATAGGCACCACCTCTGGTGGCAACACCAAGCTAGCACACAACACAAGATTAGGGAGCAATCCCAATAACTGCAACAGCATCACTAAACCCAAACTTTATGTAGCTTCAGAACCAACACCACCAGTACCCATTAGCTCAATCTTCAATTTCTTCTTCAAACTCACAGAACCAACCATCAAACCCTAATTTCTCTTCCTTGATTACAGAATCCAATCCAAACCATCACCAGAAGAATTAAAGCAAACCCCCATCGAGTCTTCCTGATTTCTCGACCAATAACTCAACCTGAACCCAATTCTTATCAGACTTTAACTTCAATTCTTCTCTCTGACCTACAGCAACAAATTCATCTAACCCATTAAATTAGAATCGGGGTTCTTCATCTGTTCTTCACTCGATCAACAGCAGCAGTGAATTCTTCTTCTTCTGTTCCACTGATTTCTTAGCAATCTGGTTCTCAATCAAACCCATAGCAGAAACCCAATTTCGAACCCTAATTTCTTCTGATTCTATTCAACAGTAGAAGCATCAATCCCTTTTCCTAATCCTTCTCAAATCACCATCAAGACCTTCTCTGGTTTCGTCAGTTTCTCCAAATCTTCATTTCTGTGAGTGATGACAGCGACCATGCCTCTCTCTCTCGGTTTCAGATAGCAGTAATGAGGAACTTCTCTTGAAGTTAGGGTGTGGTAATGATAAAACATGATATAGACACCCAGCTTCGGATATAGGCCACCAGAAGTGATGGCATTTTCCATTCAACTGTCAGTTCTGTGAGACTGACAATTCAGATTCCTCCATAGTTCAATAATTCTTCTTGTGTTATCAGTTAGGGAACTGACAGGCTTGATCGTTGATTTTGCTCATAACTTTCTCGGACGAAGTCGTAATGACCTCATTCTTTCACCGCATAATCTTAGTTGGCTCCCTCACTCGCCTGTGAACTGACCTTTTTGCCCTTTACGTTCCAAATGAGTGCTTTCTTCTCTTTTTGCTCCAAATTACTTCGTTGCACCTAATAAACTCAAAAGCAAACATAAGTACACAATTTACAAGAAAACTCGTAAAGAAAGCATAAACAATAGATAAATATTAAGGTGTTTATGACACCTATCAGTTTGAGTATGTTCAGAATTATGCTTTGCAGAGCATTTGATTTGAAACCCTAATTTTCGTCGATTGTTGATCAATTGATGATTTACTTAAAATCAACCAATGAGCGAGAGATGGACTGGCTACATGGGATGATGGCCGACCATGTAGCGCCCAGGCGCTAGAATGAGCGTGCACCAATGTCCTTTGTGGGCCCGTTGGTGAAAGGATGATTAAATGCTCGTTTAATCATTAGTAAATAGTGCTGGTCTGAGCATTAGGTGGTAAAACCTAATTATAGAGAGAGGAGGGACCGACCAAGGATTGTGAAACCGACCCTTGGTGGTCGTGGGACCGGCTGGTGGTCGATTGATCAAGTTCCAAGTTGGTTGGAAAGAGTTTGAACCTAATATGAACTGTAGAAAATTAATTAGGTCAAAATCGTTAATGGGATGTAGGACCGGCTTCTGTAAGCCTAAGGGACGACCTTGGTCGGTCAAGGTGGCATGCCCATGTCACCACATTGTTCGTGACCCAATCCTGAGAATTTTGGTATTTTCTGGTGCGCGTTTGAGCAATATTTTGGATTTTCAGAAGAGTTTGATCTTGACTGAAACTCTTGATTTTGCTTGAGTGAGCAAGTAGAATTTTGCTCGCGCGGGCAATATTTTGAGTATATTAAAATAAATGATATTTTAATATTTGTCATAAAGCCTGATGGTCGCGTGACCATTAGACTCTTGGTTTTTGATAGTTTGAGCAATATTTGAGAAAATATAGAAAAACCGGGGTTTTGCTCAAACGAAGGAGTTTCATGAGATGGAGGAGGAAATAATATAATAAAATAAGGAATTGGGGGACGTGGGACCGTCCACGACTAGGGCATGGCTGGCCGGCCCGTGTGTTCGGTCCCGTGCTCTTCCGTATTTTATATTATTACTAGGGCTTAACCCGTGCCGTTACGGCACGGGAAAGGATATGCATTTCGAATATATCCACTTGTTCATACATATCACAACGGTTTGCGAAAATCGATCTAGTCGATCCAGGTTTAAATGTTTTTGAGGTGTTAGTTAATAAACATGTCCTTATTCTCAAATCTTTTATATTATGTCTGTAAGTTATACAATCTTTTAGGACATACATAGTTAATCATTAACCAACTCCTCAAAATCCTATGGGCCTATGGGTAGTACTACTTCGAAAAGAAATAAATCATCGAAGGTCGTTCACCAAATTTGTAACAAAACTGAAAACACAAAATTACTTCAAAATCAATCAGATTAATCGTACAAAATCTGTTAGTTTCAGGAATCACTTTTCTACCTTTGGTGATATAAATTATTCCAAATTTACATAAATTTGTGTTCATTCATTTTCCTAAAATATAATAATCTGTAATTCTATTGATCCATTTCGTTTCTTATTTACTTATTCTCTCTCTTTACCTATTACCATGAACATTTGTCTCACGCATGCATAATCATATGAAGTCAAGGAGAAATGACAAAAACAGAAATCATGACAAAAAATTGGAATAAAGAGAGATATGAGAAACTAAATCAATTACAATTGATTCGCGTGTAGCCTTGTATATGGTCAATTTTTTTATAGGTTTCTATATTCTTTCCTGCCCGACCTTACAAATCTTAAAACCACAGCTGTTGATTTATCTTTTCCCTTTAAAAAATCTGGCCTTTAATATTTATTTTAATTTAAAAAAAAAAACAAATTTAAAAACTAATATCAAATAAAAAATTTAACCAAGGGTAACTAAATAATTTATCTACCTTAGGACACTTTTCTCATCCCACTATTACTACTTCTTCCACCACCACCATTAACGTCATCACTCCACCATCCCCGCCCACCATCACAACCACCATTAATGCCTATTTATTTAATAATAAATTTATTATGTATTAATAAAAATATATTTATTTAATTAATTAAAGAAACATTTATTATGAAATATCAATTAAATATTTAATACTGATAGTTAATTTAACTGATCATTTACAGCCGTCGACTTAGCTTTCCCAAGAATGAATCTAGAGCTTCCTTTATCTTACCTAAGTTGTCTAAACTCTGTTTTATCTTCCCACTAGGTCCCGGGGTTTTTCTGCATTTGCTGTTTCCTCATTAACAAAATTTCTGGTGTCTGTGTTAGTTGATGGGAGAAAACGATTTGCTGGTTTTTTAGAAAAGTTGAGAGACGACCGTATGGAGTAGACTCTCGACCGAGCAAATTGCTTTAACCTTTTGCAAACAGATGCACTGCACGGGAGTGCTTTGAGTTCGAGAGATCAATCTGTAGGACTCCGGCCTAAACCAAGACAATAGCCGTTCCAGAGTCAATTCGGTCACAAGAGAGGATGGGTCGATCTATAGGAGGGAAGCTGAGAAATGTGTGAGATCAATGATGATCAAGGATTGCGGATGTGTTGTGTATTATGCGTGAATAAGTTCCGATTGATTGAATTTTGAGAGTGATTGCTCAGACGATGAGAATTCCTATGTGGTGAGAATTATTTTGTTCAAACGAGCGTTCTTGTCCTCTTTCAATCATGGATTCAGAGACTTATTTATATTGCAAAATAGTAGACACGTTGATCCCATTAAGTGTGACGGTTGCTGGAGTGAAAGAGTGGGAAAGTGGGAAATCATGTTAAATCCAGTTACTCATCGTGTGGAGACTTGGTTGATTGTCCACCCACTACTTTGTTAACTCCTCGAACCGCTTGCACGACTTAGTCACATTCTCATCGTGGGTGAACACACGTGCCATAGGCCGCCAGACCAAAACCTAGTTAATATCCCCCATGTGGCACGATTGTTGTCTCGTGATTGTGGAGTCTGCAAGGCAGATGTGTATTTAATTAGTCAGTTGTTGACTTGATGAGACGATCAGTCTTGTGTTGCCGAGTCGAGCATGATTTACGAATGCTCTAGGATGCATGAATTGAACATGTCTGTTAAGAAAGACGTATAATTGTCGAATGAATGTTAATAATTAAAGTGAGCAAATATTGCTCATTTGATGAATTGTTGAATATTGATAGTTGAACCAATATTCCTGAGCAAATATTGCTCGTCTAATGAATTAAATATTGATAATTGAATCAATATTCCTAGTTTGAGCAAATATTGCTCATTTGATGAATTATTTGTAGCGGGACCAAAAAATATTAACTTAAGATATTGGCAACTGGACCGAGTATAATCAATTAAAATGTTGATTGCAGGATCAACATAAAATTATTAGTGTTTGAACCTGCTCAGAATTATGCTTTGCAGAGCCTTGGATTCAAAACCCTAATTTTGATCAATTGCTGATCAATTGATGATTTATTGAAAATCAACCATTGAGTGAGAGAGGGACCGGATACATGGGATGATGGTCCGCCCATGTAGCGCCCAAATGCTCGAGTGGGCTAGCACCAAAGTCTTCTGAAGACCAGTTGGTGAAAGGATGATTAAATGCTGGTTTAATCATTTATTGAAATAGTGCTCCTCTGAGCATTAGGTAATAAAACCTAATTATGGAGAAGTGAGGGACCGACCAATGGGTCAAGGAACCAGCCCTGGGTGGTCATGGGACCGACTGAGGATCGTTTTATGAAAGTCCAAGTTGCTTGGAAGAGTTTGAACCTAATATGAACAAATTAGGTCAAATTATGAAAATATGTGGGACCGGCTCCTTGCAAGCCAAAAGGCCGACCCTAGTCAGTCAAGGTAACATGCCCATGTCACCATAGTGTCCGTGTCTCAGTCATGAGAATTTTGATATTTTCTGGTGCACGTTTGAGCAACATTTGAGAAAATATGAAGAAATCAGGGTTTTGCTCAAACTGAGGAACTTCATAATATAAAGAAAATAATAATAATAAAATAAGGGATTACAAGGTGCGGGACCGGCCACGGCTAGGGCATGGACAGACGGCTAGTAAGCCCGGTCCCGTGACACCTTTCCTAATTTTATATTATTTCCATGATGTGAAGGAAAATATGAAGAAACTGAGAGTTTGTTGAAACGAAGGAGTTTTCATGAGATGAAGGACATAATAATAATAAAATAAGAGATTACAAGGTGTGGGACCGACCACGGCTAGGGCATGGCCGGCCGGCTAGTAGGCCCGGTCCCGCGACACCTTTCCTAATTTTATATTATTTCCATGATGTGAAGGAAATATCATGAAACTGAGGAGTTTTGCTCAAATGAAGGAGTTTTCATGAGATCAAGAAAAATAATAAAATAAGATAAAAAGGCGTGGGACCGGCCACGACAGCATGTCCGTCCAGTCGGTGGGCCTGGTCCCCTAGGCGCCTCAATTAATGTTTTATTATTATTATTTTCTTCCCTATTTGCATAAGTTTCCTCATTTCTTCGTATTTTTGAATATTCGTTTGTGCATTCTGGTGCTTGTTAGTGTATTATCGCTGGGTACACTTGCACCATTTTCTAGGGGATTACTCGATGGTGGCTCAGATGCCCGTACATTGAATATTTATTACTAACCCATGGAATTCTGCTGGGAAGAGCCATGAATTTAAATAACAAAATATTATGAAGAACGTAGAATGTTTTCTAGGAATTCAATTGATGAATCTAGCGACTAGAAATAATTAATTGATGGCTCTATACTAGCACGTTGTCTAGGAGCATTATAATTATTCGAGAATTGAGCGATATAAGCTAATTGAAGCGCCATATTTATCCTGTACAGTCAGGGAAAACATTGTTACATCCTTAAGACGTGATCGCTCTATACTAGCAGGCAATCTGTCTAGGAGCCGTCCAATCGTTAAGATTCTATACATATGTCTTTTATATAGTCAGGGAAAACATTGTTACATCCTGAAGACGTTATCGCTCTATACTAGCAGGCAAGCTGTCTAGGAGTCGTCCAATCGTTCGATTTTATATAAAAGTGATTACTGAAATTGTTCAGTATTGATGAAATATGCCGTGGTCTCAATTGAGAGACTGCATATTCATGTATACTCTGAGAGGCAATACACTCAGTCAGAGGTTCCAATAGATGATCAGAGAGGCAATACACTCAGTCAGAGATCATCGTGGCATAAGTTTTCATGCTTAAACGAGAGACATGAGTCTCAATACTTGTCTGATTACTGGATCAGGAATATGCAAGGTTATGACTTTACGATTTCAGCCTTTGTCAAAAATCCACCATCAACATTAAATCCCTTGCTTAGTGAGGGACAGTCATGTTCCGTCAGCACTGGATGGTGATTTTTTATCCATAGACTAATAAGTAATTGAACTTAGTCGTAAAAGAGTGTTACCGGATTTTCAATTTGCTCCAATGATGTCATGTACGAGCGAGCTGTTGCTTGAATGAAGATCCTAGTAGCATGATAGAGCATCGTATGGAGAGCATAAAATGGTATGGCACCGCTGATTTGGGTGGTGGAATACTCAATCGTGGTCGGTTAAGGATTCACAGGCCTACTGCTTGAAAGAGAAAATCACCGTCCCACCAAATTGCTAGTCTTCGAAGCACCAATATGTATCACCAACTGCGGTGGAATTGTTTTCGTCGATGTTCTGAATCCTCAAATGACTTGTGGAGGATCCAAATAAGTCTCCACGTTGAATCATCTTGATAGCTACATGAAATATTCACTTGATGATTGAATTGATGAAGATCCATGTGGATGAATGAGGAATTTCGTCATAATTCGTCATCCGAAAATTCAGAAGTTAGGTATTGGTTGAAAATGCTGTAGAATCTTCATACGATGTCCGTTTTTGACGATCTACCCCAACTTTTTGATTCTCAGGAAATTTCCTAGCTTTATTCACAGAATATTTTTGAGGTTTGAGCTCATTTAAGGGTTGAAATCGATGAAACAGTAAACTTTCAGGAAGTCTTCAGGAATTTTTCCGCTGTCATGTAGTTTGATGTTTCAGCCACATCTTTTTGATCATTCATCCAATTGCTGTGAATTTTGGATATGTTGTAGAAGACATTCATACGAAGAGAATGACATACGATCCATCCCTACATTCTTCACCAATTGCTCCCAGATTGTCTCTTTGTGCAGGGAAGTGTAAAATCGTCTTAGACGAGCTTGTTGCAAAACGCCCCTTTTGCGTCTTTAGACTATTTGCTTGTGTCTTGAGCACTTGATGAAGGATGTTGATGATGTTAATCACTTACATTCTGAATTTTGTGGTTGCCCTTTGAATTCCATATTTCAAGCACTCCAATTCATATAATCGTCACATCATGTGTGAAACGACGAAATAGAGGATGATGAGACTGATAATGGTGACATGAGCAATCTTGTGAACCAAAATGGTGATGCGTCTGTCTTTGCATTTCAGGTTCATGAAGATGTTTCTTTTGAATACATTTGAAGTGACTGAAGCCCGAGTTGACGTTGTTCCAGTATTTCTGCTCCATGAATATAAGAAACCTTGCTTGTCTGAAGTGTATGAACGTCCATATGCCTGAACGATTACTGTGAATCTTGAACATGTTGAAGCGAACCTCTAAAGAGAACAGTATATGACCCGTCCTTATATCCTTGACCAATTTTTCCAAGTTATTGCTTTGTGCAAAACAGTGTAAAATTTCGACAGACGAGCTTGCTGCAAAAACATCCATTTGCTTGCGTGTTTCATGACAGATGTTGTTAGTCTATCCATGCTCTGACAATTATGGTATATGCCCGCGTCTCATGTTCACGAATTGACCATTTATGGAAATGTCATCTTCGAAACTTCTGAAGCCGTCATGGAGAGAGACGTGCAATATTATGGTCGTCAGTCCCCAGCATGCATTGGTGGGCTCTCCTTTTCGTTTCTTCTCTTTATTCTTTCTTATTTGTAGAAAGGTGGAAATATTGAGGTGTAAGGATTTTTTGAAAATACCTAGGTGGACGTCAATCGACTGCGAGTGTCATGAATCCCGTTTAGAAATTTCTGCTTACGAGTCGTCCACCCTGGAAGCCATTGAAACTTCATACGATGTCGGAATTCGATGTTTGACCCCAACTTTCGAAGCTAAGAGTCTGAGGAATCATACGGAAAAAGAATCCTTCAATTTGGAGATGTCTAGGGCACTCAATGACGCGTGCACATTCGTAACTTATAATCCCGTGCAAATTTTCAGATTCCATAAACCTGAGTGTGAAAGCCATATCTTTCTGCTCGTATGTCCGTTTGATGTGCCTTTTTGGTATGTTGTAGAAGAGGCATAGACGAACATCTTTCGTTGAGGAAGCATTGTCCCATTCCTCACCCATTGGTACGTTTTTGTAAATCCATGGCCTGAAGTGTGTTGTATCTCATTTGTAGAGGTGATGAGAGCATCTTGTAGAAGACTTTGGCTTGTGCCTTCCCGTCGTGCAAGCTTTGGGAAGACTTTCATGTTAACATGAATTATTATTATTTGTAGAAGTCTGATACATCGAGTAACACTTCGGAGAATGGATAGTTGATGAATCCGGTCATGAGATGTTGTTCCTAAGACTGTTGTTGATGTTGAGACCACGGCTGATTTCGCTTCAGAAATCTTTGTTGGTGTTGAGAACGTGGATGGAGTTTCTCTAGAGATCCTTGTTGATGCTGAGACCATGGCTGGAGTTGCTCCAGAGACCGAAAAGGCTAGAACTATGATTATCGACATAGTCTTTATTCCTCCATCCAGTGAGCCTTTACATTCATGAAATAATTGATGAGTTGAGCGTCCCTAAGATGAGGGTGTACTAGGGTTTAACCCAAATTCTCCCGAACCTTTACTGTGAAGTGCCTTGTCTGGGAATCGATGTTGTTGCGGCAGATAACAGCGACAATCTCCATTCTGGGTGTGATCGGTGAGGAGAAGAAGTTCCTTAGTCGTGCAAGGTTTGTGATGTAGAGAGGTTCCGTTGATGACGTTTCATGGAATCACGTCAAGTTGCCATGACTTGTTATTTGGAACACATTTATTGAAATTGATTTGAATTGATCTTTTCAACAAGATCAAGTCCCCAAGTGCATCCCAGAGGTGTTCATCTGCTTAACAAAAAAATATATGTTGAAGGAGTTTGTGCCATCCATGGATGAATGACATTGCATCTGCTTCAGAAGTCTTTTCATGGGGATAGTGAAGACTTATCGATTGTAGTTCAGCTATGCTGATCGTCTTGGTGTTGAATCAGTGTGCCGTTAATAATACTTGTGCTGAAGCTAGAGGTGTGAGGTGTACTCTTTGATTGGGAGTACAATTTGAAGGCTTTTAAGAATAAGGCACCGAGAGATGGGGCGGTTTTTTATTTTCAGTTTTCCTTGGAAAAGTAGGCGGTTGACAGTTGTAGGGATTTTCTTTTGGTTTGATAAAGATTTTTATTTAAATAAACTGATGTTGTTTGCTGAAAGAAATTCAATTACTGAATGCAAGTATTGCATATGTTTTGGAGGGATTGATCAAAACACAAATAAATTAAGAAAATCCTGCTTCAAACTTCAGATGCTTGAGGGTCAAAGCATAAGATCCCTTAAGAGAACGTTTTAGGCATGATCGTCTTGGCCCTGAATATCTTCTGTTCGACTTTTCCTTTATTAGTCCTCCAACATGTGAGATTTCATTTCAACACTTTTCCATAATTCGGCGGTGGACATTCCTGAATGCGGAACAGGAGTACATCCAAGATATTCCTTGTCATGATTGCATATCGTCTCTAAAATGACCATTCCAGTGAGATGCTCGATTCGAAGAGGTGCGACCACTTGGTAAAATATTGTTGTGGTGAAGATATCCATTCATGGCGTCTTGCAACGGCTAAGTTGTTAGCAGAATTGAGTCCCCATGCTAGGAGAGCATGTAGGAGAATATTTGATATGGACATAGGAGGAATGAGACTTGCCTGAGCGCAGAATATTTTGAGAAATGTCAATGCACCTTCTTCATGTTCTTGTTTCAACCTCATCATAAATTCCTCCCAGTGCCATGACGATGGAGCGTTCACCAAATCCTTTGGATCGAACCTTCTTCGTGAAAGAGATGTGAAACCAAAGGCGTTTTGTCAGTAGATATCTTTTCAGCATGGATCCATGTTCGTCCGAGGATCATGTCATATCCTGGATCTTCCTTGACTATGAAAAACTTGGCTTCTGTCTGGGTTGAGACTATTTTCATCTTTAGAGTAATATAGCCATAAGCATCTCTGAGTGTTCCTTCATAATCCTTGATTGAGATGGGAACATGAGTTGCTTCTTTTCGAGTGATGTCTGTGGCTCTTAGAGTCTTCAGTGGAATTATGTTGATGGCGGATCAACGTTCTTCCAAATTCGTTTCCTTTAAGATCGATTATGGTAAGCAGTCCACGATCGTGCATTTCCTTGTCTGTGGCTGAAGGCCCATGGAGTATTTCTGGAAATGGACAGTCGTCTCCCTGAAACGATGTGATTCAGTGTTGTGAACATGTCTTTCCTTTATGCCTTCGATAGATAAAGCAATTCACATATATGTTCGACCAAGGATTGAACTACTTCTTTGACAGGTTGTTCAGAGAGAGAAAGTCCTGACTGAGAGAGGATCCATGTGCACCCCTTCAGTCCCCAGGTTAAGTTCTCCTGATTTGACCTTTTCCTTGAAGATGCGCTTCAAAACCTTACAGTCGCCTGTTGGATGATTGACGAACCTATGAAAGCGACAATAACAAGGATTCTCCATTTCTTCTTCAGTCGGCTTTTTCCTGACGGGTGGAAATTTGATTGCATCATTTTGGATCCAGACTTCTAGCAACTCGATCACTTTTTCAATTGGAAGAGGGAAGTCTGGGTCTGTCTGGTCATTTTGTTGATGCTGAGTCGACATTTGTGCATTTCGGGTTTGATTATCCTTCCTTTGTGGAGGAGCCTGGGATACTGGAGAAGCATGCATGGGCTGTTGTGCCTCGGTTTTCCTTTTACTTCCTTCAGCAACAACATTCATGGAAGGATGGAGGTTGAGTTTCGGATTAGAATAATATCCGTTTTTCCTTATATTGCAAACTTCTTTATTCTGGAATGGCTCGGATTGGCTGAGTAGAGCAGCAGCCGATCGGTCAGTTGCTTCGGTTATGATCCGAGAATGTAAATCCTCAAAAAGAGATTTATAAAATGGCATTATCCTTTCATCGTAAGAGTCTTGATTGAAGCGTGCTAAAATGGACGGGTCTTCTTTATGAGTTTGTGAGACTTGTTCTGAGCTTTCATGAACGTCCAAGCTAGATTGGTGGAGCCTTCTATGCTTAGCATGAGTGTAGACTTTGTCTTCGTCGTCACTTGTGGAGGTATGGATCTTAGAAGAGAAATCAACACCAGTGATAACATAGGAAGGATTATCAGCAACATTCTTTTTAGAGCGACCATATATTGGTTCCCTCGATAACTAATCTGTTAGAACTTTCAAAAGGGCGAACACATCCTTCTGTATCTTGACAGATTCTGCTTGATTTGTTACTACATCATTTAAAATTTTCATCAGATCATCAATAGTGGTTGAGCTTTGAGCATTCATAGCTCCTAAGGGAGCTTGACCAGGCAAGCCGAGTTTAGTAGTAATTGGAAGAAATTCGCTGGTATTGGGAGAAAATAAATTGAGATTGAATTTTTCTGAGACCTCCCCATAATTGACCATCTTGAGAAAATTTGGATTGCGACCGAGAGATTAATCTCCCACTGTGGTCACCAATCTGTTGATGGGAGAAAATGATTTGCTGGTTTTTTAGAAAAGTTGAGAGACGACCGTACGGAGGAGACTTTCGATCGAGCAAATTGCTTTAACCTTTTGCAAACAGATACACTTCACGGGAGTGCTTTTAGTTCGAGAGATCAATCTGTAGGACTCGGGCCTAAACTAAGACAATGGTCGTTCCAGAGTTAATTCGGTCATAAGAGAGGATGGGTCGATCTGTAGGAGGGAAGCTGAAAAATGTGTGAGATCAATGATGATCAAGGATCGCGGATGTGTTGTGTATTATGCGTGAATAAGTTCCGATTGATTGAATTTTGAGAGTGATTGCTCAGACGATGAGAATTCCTGTGTGATGAGAATTCTTTTGTTCAGACGAGCGTTTTTGTCCTCTTTCAATCATGGATTCAGAGACTTATTTATATTGCAAAAATAGTAGACACATTGAGCATTAGGTAATAAAACCTAATTATGGAGAAGTGAGGGACCGACCAAGGGGTCAAGGAACCGTCTCTGGGTGTCATGGGACCGACTGACGATCGTTTGATGAAAGTCCAAGTTGCTTGGAAGATGTTGAACCTAATATGAACAAATTAGGTCAAATTATGAAAATATGTGGGACCGGTTCCTTGCAATCCAAAGGGCCGACCCTAGTCGGTTAAGGTAACATGCCCATGTCACCATAGTGTCCGTGTCTCAGTCCTGAGAATTTTGATATTTTCTGGTGCACGTTTGAGCAACATTTGAGAAAATATGAAGAAATCAGAGTTTTTCTCAAACTAAGGAGTTTCATAAAATGAAGGAAATAATAATAATAAATTAAGGGATTACAAGGTGCGGGACCGTCCACGGCTATGGCATGGCTGGTCGGCTAGTAAGCCCGATCTCGTGACGCCTTTCCTAATTTTATATTATTTCCATGATGTGAAGGAAAATATGAAGAAACTGAGAGTTTGTTGAAACGAATGAGTTTTCATTAAATGAAGGAAATAATAATAATAAAATAAGAGATTACTAATTGTGGGACCGACCATGACTAGGGCATGGCCGGCCGTCTAGTAGGCCCGGTCCCGCGACACCTTTCCTAATTTTATACTATTTCCATGATGTGAAGGAAATATCATGAAACTGAGGAGTTTTGCTCAAATGAAGGAGTTTTCATGAGATTAAGAAAAATAATAAAATAAAATAAAATAAAGGAAGAGGCGTGAGACCGGCCACGGCGGCATGTCCGACCGGCTGGGTGGCCTGGTCCCCTAGGCGCCTCAATTAATATTTTATTATTATTATTTTCTTCCCTATTTGCATAGGTTTCCTCATTCCTTCGTATTTTTAAATATTCGTTCGTGCATTCAGGTGCTTGTTAGTGCATTATCGGTGGGTACACTTGCATCATTTTCTAGGGGCTTACTCGATGGTGGCTCAGATGCCCGTATGTTGAATATTTATTACCAACCCATGGAATTCTGCTGGGAAGAGCCATGAATTTAAATAACAAAATATTATGAAGAACGTAGAATGTTTTCTAGGAAGTCAATTGATGAATCTAGCGACTAGAAATAATTAATTGATGGCTCTATACTAGCACGTTTTCTAGGAGCATTAGAATTATTCGACAATTTAGCGATATGAGCTAATTGAAGCACCATATTTATTCTGTACAGTCAGGGAAAATATTGTTACATCCTGAAGACGTGATTGCTCTATACTAGATGGCAATCTGTCTAGGAGCCGTCCAATCGTTAAGATTCTATACATATGTCTTTTATATAGTCATGGAAAACATTGTTACATCCTGAAGACGTTATCGCTCTATTCTAGCAGGCAAGTTGTCTAGGAGTCGTCCAATCATTCGATTCTATATAAAAGTGATTACTGAAATTGTTCAGTATTAATGAAATATGTCGTGGTCTCAATTAAGAGACTGCATATGCATGTATGCTCTGAGAGGCAATACACTCAGAGGTTCCAATGGATGATCTGAGAGGCAATACACTCAGTCAGAGATCATCGTGGCATGAGTTTTCATGCTTAAACGAGAGACATGAGTATCAATACTGGTCTGATTACTGGATCAGGAATATGCAAGGTTATGACTTTACGATTTTAGCCTTTGTCAAAAATCCACCATCAACAGTGTTATTTCTTTTCCGTATTATATTTTTTTATATAATTGAAATATCACAGGTTGTGCGTAGTTCAATCAGTTGATAAATCCGACCTTGTTTGTTGGATATAACTTGATTGACAATTGGGCATTGGTCTTTGGTACCGTCCAAGTTGTTTCTCATATCAATCAGGCTCACTGATTTTTATATGTTTGATTTGTTGATTGCATTGAGAAATAGAGATAAAGCTCTTTGATATCTTTCTTGATTGAGATTGCTTTTAAGTTGGTGCTCTCGTAATTATATTGGAGTTTAGTCCATACATATTGCCGAACGAATTATTGGGTGTGGTTGTTATACCCCCGTTTTTTCATTTATGAAAATAAATATTTATTAGGGGACACTTATAATTATAAAATTAATTATCATTTATTATGAGAAATTAGTGAAACACTTACTAATTAATAACACTTTATAGTGATAAAAATTAATAGATCATTTATTATGAGCAATTAGTGAAACGCTAATTAATAAAGCACATATTGGATTTAAGTTGAACAAACCACGGTCGTAGATTTATCTTCTTCCTAGACAAATCTTGGCCGCTCTTTATCTAGGCTAAATTTTGGGAGCTAATCCCTTATGCTATATTTTGGGAAATCTGGAAGGAGAGGAACAATAGGTTAATGGGGGTAGAGCTAAATCTCAGGAGGATATTCAGATGTTGGTGAAACAGAATATATGCCTATGGAGTTCTCCAAAATAAATCTTCAAGGATTATTCTGTGAATCAAATTTTATTCCAATGGGACACTATAGTTTCGATGTAATAGGCTCTGTCTTTCTGTTTTGATGGCTCTTTAGGATTTTGTTAATCCTGTGTACATATTGTAATTATTTTTTCTATCCTTCTTTTTTGAAAAAATATATTTTTTCCATCATAGTGTTTAGCCAAGATTTTTTAAAGTGTTTTTTAGGCAATGCACTTCCAAAATCTATCAACTTTGAAAAGTAAAGGAGAAAGAGCTTTTAAAAGATTCAAATGCAAAAGCTATAATCAACCTTAATTTCGTATTATATTTTTTTCTATCCATATTTTATTTTATAAATGATAAAAATTACCCCTAAATCTATATATATTACCGGTCTTTATTCGATTTTATTCTTAAAGATAATAATTTTCCTTTCAAACTATATTTTATACTATATCGTCGAAAATTCTTTAATTTATCAACAATAAAAATAAAGGCAATGTTAAACAACAACTGAATTTTTTTAAAAATAATACTTTTTAATAATAATACTAATTTTAAAATTTAATATGATCTATATATATATTTATTTATTTAAAACTAAAAAACACATCATTCTTAAGCACAATAAAATACACAACAATTTTCAGAGATATGTATGTTCTAGTCATTTGCTATAACAACAATAGCCGAACCTGATATTACGAAACAAATTTGATTGCTTGGCTCTAACTTTAGTTTATGTTTTTCCAAACATCAATTGTTTTTTGTACATAGCTCAGCACAACAATGCACATTAGAAACACGTTATCGTACAACTCATAACAATACTAAATTAATCTTAAGCATTAGTTAATAAAAATATATTTATTGTCATTGTTGATAGAATAATTTATTTACTATCATTAATAATAAACATATCATTCATAATTGACATTTATTATGGAAAATCAATAAAATATTTCTTATGAAGAATTAATGGAACATTAGTGATATTGTAAGTAAATTTTAGCCGTTAGATGCACTTATATGTCCAATCACAATCATCACTTATGACAAACAATTTCAGTCGTAGATTTATCTCTTGTGAGGACAAATATGAACCACCACTTATCTAGGCTAAGTTAGCCAAACTGTGCTTTGTATTCTTGATTTTTTATCACTTGAGGAAATATGGAGAAACTAGGAGTTTTGCTCAAACAAGGGAGTTTTTATGAGATGAGGAAAGTAATAAAATAAAATAAAAAATAAAAGGGGAGAGGCGTGGACCGGCCGGACGGTGGGCCCGGTCCCGCACGGCTCCCTTTTATTTTTATTTTATCATTATTTCTCTCTTGTTTCACATATGTTTCCTCGTTCGTCCATATTTTTGAATGCTCGTTTCGTGCATTGTTGTTAAGTACACTCGCACCATTTTCTCGGGGCTTACTCGGTGGTTGCCCAGATGCCCGAACAATGAATATTTATTACTTATTCGTGGAATTCAGCTGAGAATAAGCCACAAAACGGATTAATAAAATAGATTGATTATCTATTACTAATTCATGGAATTCATTTGGGAATAAGCCATGAAACGGAGTAATGAGATAGATTGATTATCTATTACTAATTCGTGGAATTCAGTCGGGAATCAGCCATAAAACAGAGTAATGAGATAGAATAGATTATTTTTCTAGGAATTCGATTGATGAATGTTGCGCTAGAATTTAATCCATGAATTGCTTTATACTAGCATCCAATATGTCTAGGAGCATTGTTTATTCGAGAATAAGGTATGAGATGATGGAAGCATCATACTCATTATGAATATTGATTGTGCATAGTCGGGGAACATTGTGGCATCCTGAAGACGTTAGCGCTCTATACTAGCATGCAATATGTCTAGGAGTCGTCCAATCGTTAAGAGATTCTATACATATTCTCTCTACATAGTCAGGGAACAGTGTGGCATCCCGAAGACTATAACGCTCTATGTTAGCATACAATATGTCTAGGAGTCGTCTAATAATTTCGATTCTATGTAGAGGTGTTGATGAAATATGCGAAGTGTCGAAAAGCTCAGCCGGGGAGGCTTTACGAATAACATATTCATATAAGGCTCTGAGAGGGTGTACGCTCAGTCATAGATTGTGAAATGAGCTTTCACGAATCCTAAAATATGAGTTTCACATACATTCCTGAAGCCGTGTCAGAAACATGCAAGATCATGATTTTACGATTTTAGCCTTTGTTGAAATCCACCATCAACATTAAGTCCCCTGCTTAGTGGGGGACAGTCATGTTCCGCAGTAAGCACTGGATGGTGATTTTCCTGTATACGAAATAAGTGGTCGCACTTAATCGTAAAAGACGTTACCAGAATCCTCAATTTGCTCTAATGATATCATGTACGAGCGATGACTCGAATAAAAACTCTGGTAATATGATAGAGCGTCGTTCAGAGAGCGTGGAGGAGTGACGCATCGTTGATTTGGTCGGTCGAACGTTCAATTTTGGTCGGTTTAGGAATCACGGGCCCGTCCCAAAAGGGAATCCTTGTTTAATTAGGTTTTTGGAAATAAAATTGTTGTAAAAGGTAAGAAACCCTAATAAATTTATTTTTTTTCTCCAACTGACCGAACAGCCTCTCATCTCTCTAATCTCTGTCATGTCAGGATTTTATTTTTTTTTGGTTCGTGTGCCGGAGCCAAACCATTGCCGACTACCGCCGGCCGAATTCCGGCCAACTCCGGCTCCGACAAGGTAAGCCATTTTTTTTCTTTTCTGAAGTTCATGAGTTGTTCATAAAACAAGATCTCATATGTGTATATGCATGCATAGAATTTCATAAAAAAATTGCTTTAGGAAACGACGTTCGTCCGTCCATTAGTTTAAGAAACGAACAACAATCCCTAATATGAGATAAATATATGTATTTTTGAATAGACATGGTCTAATAGTAGTGATGAAAATTTTGTTTATGAGCTTTCATGAAAAAAAACTTTATTTTGAATATATGGATTTTTACAAAAATAAAAAGACCCTCGTTTTAGAGACGAATGCTCGTTTGAGCGAAAAAGGTTTTTTTCTTTTTGTATGAATCTGCCGTGAATTATTCACGTCAATTTTTTATTTTTATTTTTTTTACATGAGTTTGCTCATGGGTTTTTTTGTTGTTGTTGTAAAAATCAAAATTTAATTTTGAATAATTGTTGAAAATAGACAATTATCTGTGATAAAATAATACTTTTATGCTAATTTTCATGATTTGATAGTGGATGCTCATATAGCAGAAAATCAGTGGATGTTTATATGGTGAAAATTAGTGTATATTCACACGGTAGAGTGTTGCGTGAGTCGTTCACGGTTTTATAAAAAATCAATTTTTGATTTTTTGGTCATCTTTGCAGGTTTGAAGAAACGAACAAGTTTTCGAAGTTTTGCGTTATAGTCACTACTGTTAGTGAAATTGTAAACAGGTAAGGTTGGGTTGTTACCGTTTTTGTTGTGTGTTTGTTATTGGTATATTCATGACTCCATGTCTTTCGCCTCAGATAATGGTGACTTCCAACTACAACCACTCTTCCGGCTCTTCCGGAGAATACTCCAGAAATACCAAGCCAAAGATGAAGAACTCTGTAGTTGTTCATGCCAAGGTGAATCAACCTTCAGAGTGCTAGAAAGATGATACATGGTATGTCTCTCGATCATCTGGGAGTCGTCCGTGGTGGAATCAACGCTTTCTTAGCCTTAGTGGATGTAGAAGAGAAGCATAGACGAGATGAGTTATTACAGAAGAGAAAAGCTGAAGATGGAAAGCTTGCAACTTACAAGCAAAAATGGCGCCGGCTTCAGCAAGTGAGACTAGCGGATGAAAATGAAGTTCGATCTCGCGCGGATGGTGTAGCTTCTGATTCACATACATAGGAAGTTGAATCCGTTTGGAAACTTATCGAACGTGAGGTTGAGCCATATCCACCGAGTACAAGGGTTGAACAATTGGCCAAAGATGATTTATGAGCCGAATGCGAAAAAGATGACTATTTGGAAGTAGTTTATGATGATCCTGAAGATCATCTAGAAGAAGTTCCCATTAAAAATTCTGAAGACGACTCTGCAGAAGAACTTGAAGAAGATTTCATGGAAGATGATGATCGTGAAGACGGCGATGAATCTGATGATTAGTCTTATTTGTAATCTTCCTGAGTAGTTGAACATCTTCTTAATTTATTTTTGTAGATATTATATTGATCATTTGAGCAACTTTGCTTCATCGATATTGAATTAGGATTTTTGAGTAATAATCCTTTCGCTATGTCTTTTCTGCCTTTCTCATCAAATGAAATAGACAAACGTCCATATGAACGAATGATCTATTCCATCGGCCCGGGACCCTGTTTGCTAATGTTCGCTTACCCTTGTAGTAGGGTAAAAACTGATCCTGGATAAAAATTGAAGATTAGGTATCCTGGTAAGAAACTAATATAAACCCTAAATAAATGTACTGCACATGAGTACTTTAGATTCGAGAGATCAATTTGTAAGACTCTGTCCTAAACCAAGAAATGCCGTTCCAGATTCAATTCGGTCACAAATGAAGGAGAAGGGTTGATCTTAGGGAGGGAAGCAGAGAAGGTGTTGAGATCAGAGTGATGAACTCTGTAAGGTGTAGTTGTTTATGACTTGTATTAGAATGTAGAACCTGCTTGCAGAGTGTAAGCTGTAAGTTCCTGATGGTTTATGAGTACTTGTATTGATAACACTGTTGTTGGTTGAAATAGATTGAAAACCTATTTATACAAGTTATAATTGAACACACTGACCTCTTAGGAAGTTGAGGTAGTTGAGTAGTGGAGAAGTGGGGATCATGTAAAAATGGTGAGAACCACGTCCCTGTCGTGAAAGGGAGACTTGGTTGGTTTTACACCCACTACTCCTTACTTCCATCAACTGCCCGCCTTTCCTGACACTTACTCATAATGGGCGTGTTGCACGCCGCACGCTGTAAACCGCCAGACCAATACCCTAATGAGTATCCCCCAGTTTGTGACATGTTTGATGTCTCGAGTATTTTTGTAGAAAATGTGGAGCAAGTTACATGAAGTGTTGAACAAGTCCTTCGTAGTAGTTGCTGAGTGGGTCTTGCTGGCAAGACCTAATAATTTTGACCAATCACGCGCATGCTAGGTGGTAGGTGGTCATATGTGATAAGTCAAGTCGTGTGAATGAGTCTTGGTATGAGTTGACTCTCAAAAATAGCATATGGTGCTTTTAGGTTAAATAAATTATTAAATTATTTATTAAATCGATAGTTATGAAATATCGTTTGTAATCGATGCATGTAAAGCATCGCTTTTAAGCAAGCATCTCAAATTAAATCGATACATATTAAGTGCCGTTGTTAGGAGCACAACCATCCTTCTTTGGTCGAACGGTTGGCAGCCGAGTAAATCGACTAAAGGTGGTGTGACAGACTCATGAAGAAGAGCAGCAGCAGACAACAATCATGGCATCCCATTGGTCGCCTAAGATTGGGTCTAAGCCAGTCAAATCATTTAGCAAAGTTGGATGGTTGAGATGATTTGTGGCAGTTGTTGATTATCGCTAACTTATTTAAGACTCTTATGAGTAGCGTGGCTAACCTACTTTGAGCAGCTTCCAGGAGCCATTTTGGTAGGTTGAGGACAAGTCAATTAGTCCTCATGGAAGAGGGGCGTCCGGCGATCAAGATGGCATCTTATTGGCTCCCCGAAATCAGATTTTGGCCAATCAATTTGGATGGCTGGTGAGTACCATGGGACTTGTTCTGTCATGTTTGCAAGACTTACGGTTAGCTAACGGAACTTACCAAGTTGTGTGGTCACGATCAATTTGCGACCATTTTGGACGACCAAAATCTAATTTCTTAAAGATTGTGAGCACATCGACCAACCTACTTCCACTTTTAATTAAAAGCGCTGGTTACAGCTTTGGAGCGATCTGAGTGGTCAATGGAAAAGAGGGATCGGTGGTCAGCAACATGGGGCATGGCCGGTCGGCAAGGAGGGGTACCAGCTAGGGCAAACCGACCGGCCAAGTTGCCCGGTCGTGCCTCCTTTCGCTACTTTCCAACTTAGTCACGGATTCCTTTTTCTTCTTTATTTCGATTTTGGTAGGATTCGAGTCCTACTAGCTACATGGTAGCTTGGTTTCCTAGCTTGCCTAGGTTTAGTCTCGACCAATAGGAATCGAGATATTGTGTAGGCTCCTTTTTAGGGCGCAAACCTAATTTTTGCAAGCTGACACAAAATTAGGTAAATTGATTTTTCGCAAGCTGACACAAAATTAATCAATTTTATAGTAAATTTTGTACGTTGGCACAAAATTATTAATATTTTGGCTACTTTTACAAGTAGCACGTTTCTCGGTGGTACGACTTGCAGTGCCTTTTATGCATATCTTAATCTGAACATTAAGAAAATTCATGTTTTCAGCTGAGAACGAACATAAATTTAATGTCAGTATTTAAGAGTTCAGCTGAGAACACTGCATAAGATAGACGCTCAGCAAACCCTGCATTAATGAATTATGCAAGCAGGAGTTCAACAAAATCTACAGAATATTTGGGATTTTGCAATCAACATCATTCTAATTAAATTTTATATATAAATATACTGAATTGCTCAGTACATATTGTAAGAAGGTAGCGTAAGCGCTCGTCAACTTTAAATATCTCTTGCTTCTTTTCATAACAAGAGTACATGGATTTAGGGTTTTACGGTTTTAGCACTGAACTAAAAACCACCATCATCATTAAGTCCCCTGCTTAGCACGTAACAGTGACATTGTTGCGGGGTAAGCATGTTAGAGCACCGCTCGGTCAAACTCGCAAGCGTTGCTATCTCAAGCTTGTTTGTCAATGTTAGTGATCAAAACTATAAGTCTTGATTTCTAGTCTACTTATAGTGATGTCTCGGACTAGGATAGATTGTGTA
Organism: Papaver atlanticum; assembly: GCA_023531105.1. Lineage (NCBI taxonomy): Eukaryota > Viridiplantae > Streptophyta > Magnoliopsida > Ranunculales > Papaveraceae > Papaver > Papaver atlanticum. The sequence goes on from JAJJMB010006306.1 coordinate 1,684,597, forward strand.
GTTGAGCATTAGACTTCACGGCGTTCATCATTTGAAGACGAAGAACTACTAAGGAGAGCTTGTGGAACTTCATCAACAAAAGGGATCTATCACTTAGAAAGTCTATTTCTACTCTATCTCTTATATTGAGACAAAAGTCGTATTACTATATAGTATTCGATTATACACATTTGAGATTTCGAGTTGAGTTTAACTCGCTTACATATTTCTCGAAATATGTGTTGGTAAGCTTTCGCTTCAACCAAGTTCATCTTATATTCTTGACGAAAGTCAAAAGATGATCATGTGAAAATCGCCGAGTATCATCTTACATGATTTGTGTGATACAATCATTTGGTGTAGACTTGGAATGTTTCGTAATGATTATTTCAATAACTTGAAAATTGCTTTGATGCTAATAGTTCGTGAAAAACAGCTATTGTCATCCTCTAAGAATGTTTCAATGAGTTTAGATTACTTAACCATCATTGGATTATAAACATAGTATGTGTTCTTGCATATATGTGATCCATGACCGGAACTATAGTATGCATACCCGTATGCGTACCTGTTAGTTGTGAAATTCCGAGTACCTAAGTACACATACCCGTACGCGTACTGGCGAAGGGTTTGGGTCCGGGAATTTCTGCTGTGTTTGGAAGTATGCGTACCCATTTGCATACTGGAGAAACCCAAACTCAGTCTAGCTACTTTAAGTATGCGTACCCGTTTGCATACTTGAGTGGTTAAAGTTCTAAAATCGGTTTGTTCATAAACTAATACATTTATATAATAAGGAATGCATTCTTTGCAAACCGTGGCTATAATGTTCATGAATTGATTCGAGTGAATCAAACCGATTTTGCTTCAATTGTGTTCTTATATACTTCTATGAGATTATAACAATTGAACAACTATATAACTAGTTTCATTTGAGTCATTTGAACTAGTTGTGGTTAAGATGAATAAGGTTGATATGAGAGTGTTCATATATCTAACTTCGGTTAACGACTGTTGAGCTAACCTAGCGTACATGTTTAGGTACTGTTACTCAAACCTAAATGAAGGTACATTTAATTTGTGTATAACAAGCTAAGTTCGATCTAACAGTTGAAAGATATTAGCTTGAATCTAAAAAGGTTTTCATCTAACGGTGAATATTGAATTCTTTGTTACCTAGGAAACATTGATTGCAAACCCTGATTTGAAAACTATATAAAGGAGAACTCTAGCAACTGGGAAACCTAATCCCCACACCTTGTGTGTGATACTAGTTGCGACTAGAGTCGATTCTCCTTTAACCTTAGGTTTTTCACGAAACCCTGTAGGTTAACGACTTAAAGACTTCATTGGGATTGTGAAGCCAGACCCAACTATTTTCTCTGTAGTTGCGTGTTCTGATCTTACTTCTACTATCGTGATTGAGTATTATCTTTGCTAAGATTTGCTTGAGATTTATCTCCGATAGGTAAGATTAAAAGTAGTCACAAACATCTTCGTCTCATCGTTTGCGATTCCACAATATCTTGTTTCGCTTCCATACGATTAAGATTATTGTGAGGTGATTGATGATACTAGTTTGTTCTTCGGGAATATAAGTCTGGTTTATTAATTGGTTTCTGTGCACCTTGATTTATCAAAAGACGGAACAAAACTAGTAGGTATTTCTGTAGGAGACAAATTTATCTATTCCAATAGACTTTTCTGTGTAAGACATATTGGTTTATCAAGTCTTCGACCTTGGGTCGTAGCAACTCTTGGTTGTGGGTGAGATCAGCTAAGGGAATCAAGTGCGTAGAATGCTGCTGGGGTTCAGAGACGTAAGGAGGACAACTGTACCTTGATCAGTGTGAGATTGATTAGGGCTCAACTACATTCCAGTCCGAAGTTCATTGGTAGTATGCATGTGTCTGTAACGGCTTAATACAGTGTGGTGTTCAAAGCTGGACTAGGTCCCGGGGTTTTTCTGCATTTGCAGTTTCCTCGTTAACAAAATTTATGGTGTCTGTGTTATTTCTTTTCCGCATTATATTTTGTTATATAATAGAAATATCACAGGTTGTGCGTTAAGTTCAATCAGTTCTTAAATCCGACCTTTGGGTTGTTGATTGAATTGATTGACACTTGGATATTGGTTTGTGATACCGTCCAAGTAATTTCTCTTATTCAATCTGGCTTGCAAATTCCTATTTATTTGATTGCAGATTGAATTGAGAAATTGAGATATAATTCTTTGATATACTTTTCTCTAGATTGAGTCTGACTGTCTAGTTGATTCTCTTGAAAGTATATTGGAGTTTGTCTATTCAGATTGCCGAACGAAATATTGGGTGTGGTTGTTAGACCCCCGTTTTTTCAAAGAACTAGATGGTGATAGACGGAAAATAAATTTCGTGAGAAGAGTAGACAGACATTACCAGGAGAGGCCGGCCATGTATTTGAGAAGGACATGTTTAATGAAGCATCAAGGCAAGTAGCAATCGTCCTCTTAGAATGTGCCGACTAGTTCCAGATTGATAAGCAAATAGTCGGTTGATATCCCGCATCAAAAGCGTATATACACGGCAGATAGAAAGTCCTTTCATTTCCCGGATCTTGTAGACTTGTTGGATATAAAAGGGAACACTTGGTTCTTTCTTCTCTCACCGATCATCACAAAGTTGTATTCTTCTTCTTTCTTCTATTGGCAGGTAAGTACTTCGTTTTCCTTTGTATTTTTTTTTTAGATCATCCGCCACGTCAATTGTTGACATACTGTGATCCTATGCTTTCTGCAGCATATGATGGGAACCCCTAGCGATGATTATTCCTCCAATTCTTCCGAAAAGAATTTTGGAATTGATGAACCCAGGATGAACGTATTTAAAAAGGTATTGGCTAAAATAAATCGTCTATTTCGTGAAGCTGGACAAGCCATACAAGGTATGTCCCTTGCACATCTGAGCATCGTCCGAGAACGCGTTCAAGATTTCTTGGCTTCGGTTAGCATGCAGGAAAAGTGGATACGCGATAAAGCATCTCATCCAACGAGCGGCAGGGCTGAAAGATTTTCGGCTCGTCAAAAGCAGCGAAGGATTGAGAAGAATTTTTTTTCCAGATGAACATGAACTCCTAGGAAAACACGAATACCATGTCCATAACGGTGTTGTGATTCTGGACTCTGGCGTTGATGAACCCTTTCATGAGGAAAATCCTCTGGAGGGTGTTGAATAGCTTCTGAAGAAAACTCCGTTGAAGGCGGCGTTAATCCTGGCGTTAACTCTGATGATTAGATCTTCCACTTCATGATTTATTTTGTAGATAAGTATTCTTTCATAGCTTGTAGATGCTTATTTGTTATTTTAATATCGTTGCTTTGCATGGTTGGAGCCAGAACTTCTTCAAATAAAAGTTCTTCCATCACGTTGCTTTCGGGGTTTTTTTTTTTTTTTTTTTTTTTTTTTTTTTTTTTTTTTTTTGTCTCCAGTTGGATGAACAAGTAAAACCCCACAATTATAGAATCCAATTTTTTCGAAAGATCTCGTAATATCTGAAATTTTTGATGTAACACTCTTCGGTAGGGTTACCATAGGGTTTTGTACGACGCATTGTCCGAATGCCATAATAGAAAGATGCAGTAGCGATGGCCGATAAAACTAGGGAGTCTGTATTTTATTTTCATGGGAAGAGGTGTCACCTCCATATGTAACCCTAATAACAACATCCCTAAAGTAGAGAAAATAATGATAATGTTCGAGGATTGTGCCGCGAACCTGTATTCGACTTTCCTTTTGATATTCTCCCTGCAGATAACGCCAGCTAAGCATGCGGAGTCGTAAATGTGTGGAGGAGTCTCTTTCTTTATTGATGACATGTGTAACGTGGATGGACACACCACTCCTGAAGAAGTAGTCAACAATACCACCGGGACATACGTGAATTTCAAGGCCAGTGTTTCCTGGTTCTGTGAAGGGATTTCCAAAATCCAAAGTTACAGACGGGAATTGATGAAGCTCTTTCCACGGATCCCATTAATCAGCAAGAGGTTGTGGTCGAAAATTGAAGTTGAAGCAGGCCGCTTTTCGGGATATAAGAGATGTTTTTTCTAAGAATGACATGCTATTTTTGGACAAGTAGGTAATTGTTTTTGCAAGGATTTTTGAGTTTATTTGAGATTTTGATATGAGATGATTTGTGAGTAGTTCCGAAAGGATTTAGTGCTTTGATTGACTAATAAATTAAAATCCTAATTGTGAATGCAAGCTGGTGCAATCATTTTGGAGGAATTACAAATATTGCATGAAATAGGGAAATGCTAAAGAAATTTTGATGTCTTAGATATTGAGAGGTTGGAGCCACTTGGAATGAATTACTACTTCTTCCAGCTTGTCAGTAGCAATAAGCTTGCAGTAGCCTCCCAAATAGTCTTTGTCACTAGGAGGGGTTCTTCATCATCTCTTAGGAGGCTTGGTGGAGCAGGTTTAGCATTAGCAGTAATCTTTAACACCCTATCTCCGACCTGAAAAGGATTCAAGTTTTGTACTGCTACTTGAACTCTAGACTTATTATCTTTGGGAGATACTACTTCTAACCGTTTGATAAAATATTGAAAAGTACCAGCTTCCTATTCACATCGCCTAGTTACAGCTGGGTTGACAGCAGGATCAAGTCCCCAGGACTTGATAGGACGAGGAATAGCTGGTTGTAAAAAGGGTTGTTTAACAAGACTTGCTTGTTTACGGAATCTGCGGACAAACACTGCTACACTCTCTCTAGGCGATTGTGTCACATTTGCGAGTTGTCGGTACAACAAAAAATAATCTTCAGGGTTGGACGATTTGCTGGAGATCCTCTCCGGTATAGTCATTGGCGAAGGACATACTCCGAGTTTCGCTTTGTTGTCATGAATCCATGAGCGTCCCAGAACCATATCATAATTTGGGTATTCCTTAACAATATGAAACTTGTGTGTTAGGGCATTTCCTACCTTCACTTCCAGATCTATGTACCCATAGGCATCTGTCAACCTTCCTTTTAAGTTTTTGATCACAGTCGGGCAGTGAGAAGCTTCTTGCTTTGAAATTCCTACGGCTCTCAGAGTCTTGATGGTGATAATGTTGAAGTAAGAGGCCGCATCAATCAGTATGTTATCGAACTCAACGCCTTTGAGGTGAACAATAGTTAAGAGTCCCCAGTTACAAACACCAGTCGTGTCCTCCAAAAGGGATTTGGGTTTAGAAGCAACTTCTCAAATTGAAAACAAGCGTTTGCCTAACACAACATGGTTGAGAGCTGCAAATATATCTTGACGTTGTGCATTTGATAAATAAAGAATCTCACATACATGTTCCATCATTGACTGCACAGTTTTATGGACGAAGTCCCCAGAAAGCGTACAACTTCAAACAGGGAGAGGGTCTCTGTGAATTCCTTCACTACCCATTTGGAATTCCCCTGCATCCACCTTATCTTTGAAAATACGCTTCAATTTGTTGCAGTCACTGGTTGGGTGATTGACGAATCTATGGTAACGACAGTACTTGGGGTCTTCCTTTTCTTTCTCAGTTGGTGGACGCCTGATAGGAGGTAATTCGATAGCACCATCTTGAATCCACGCTTCTAGAAGCTTAATTACTTCTTCAATTGGAAATGGGAAGTTTGGAGCAACCTCTCATTTTTCTTTTTGATGTGTGGGAGCTTTATCCTTAGCCTTCCGAGGTTGAGTTGCCTGTTGCGCTGGTGTCGCACGTTTGGGTTGTTCGGTATTTGAAGCTTTCTTCTTTCCTCCTTCACTCACCGCGTTCAAGGAGGGTTGAGTATTGTATTGTTTGTTGGCGAGACGCCTACTTCCTCAAGTATCACGTGCATCTTCATTCCTAGCAGGCCTAGTTCTTTCTAGCAAGAAGGGTGATGTTAAAGCCGAGCGCTTGGCAGCTTCATGGAGTTCATAAAATTTCTGGAAACGCAAGTTTTCCAGCAAAGCATGGTAGACAGGTACCATACCATTGATGCACAATTCCACCAACTGCTGTTCAATCACGTTTGGATTATGCCAATCTAATGCCTGAATTCTGAATCTCTTTACATAATCATTTGGATGTTCATTGTTTCGCTGAAACATCCTTCCCAAATCTGATACAGTGATTTGTTCAGACACATAGAAATATTTTCTGTAGAAAGCGTTAACCATCTCACACCAATTGGTTATGTTGTTTCATGCAATGTTATTGTACCAAGTGTATGCTCTCCCAGTAAGTAATTTCGAGAACTCTTTCAGACGGAGGACGTGATTGTATTCATGCTCTCCTAACAATTCCAGAAAACAACAGATGTGTTCATGGGCGTTACCAGTACCGTCATAAAGGGAAAATTGAGGAGAAGAATATCCTCTCGGAATAGGAACTCTTTGCACATCAGGAGGATAAGGAGGTTGATGCTGATGCATGGCTACCGGGTTTTCTTTGCCTCGATTTTGGAGAAGTCGTTCCAGATCCTCACGTGTGATGAAATTAGATTGCTGATTCCTTTTTGATGGTCATTCTGGAGCGACACGAGCTTCTTCATCTACAAAAGCACGTCCTGTTGAAGTGCTAGCGCCTGGAGTCATGAAAGTATTCCTTTGCCGGCTCATTCTGGGGTTGACGTGGTTATGATGGTAGTCGTTCCGTTAGTGTTTTGAGGAAAGTGAGTACCTCTTTCTGTGTTATAGCCATGTCTGTCTGAGCTTTAGCAAGAACTTCTTGTCTCTCCAGTAAATCGACAATGGTAATAGAAGGTTGGTTTCCTCTGGCACCTCCATCCTCCCGCCCTGACGGAGGAGTGGTAGTAATTCTAGTGATGATTGGAGGTGTAACGCTCGAAGAAACATTAGGAAGGGTAGCAGTGGCCCTGGCTCTGGTAACAGGAGGTGTGACACCCAAGGAGGTATTACCAGCGCCAACAGCGTTTGTGGTAGAAGATGTAACGTCATGGGATACATTGATAGCACCGGTGGGTGGTACATTGTTGTCAGCAGTAGTAATGGTGGCGCCATGAGAATTGTCAGCGCCAGCAGTATTGAAAAGATGAGGGTACCCAAATATACCTCAATCTAAAACTTTTCCACCTATAAGTCCTTTCTCCGAAAGTGATTGTCTATAGACTGAGTCGAGGCAATACAACGAATAGGTTCACACTTCGTGTGATCGTCTATGGATACGAGATCGAGACAATACGACAACAAGGTAACTTGAGTGATTGATTATGGATACAAGATCAAGACAATACAACAACGAAGTATGATTACTTGATAATAGGTTCGGACTTAACCAAACACTATAGGATTGCTATCAAGTAATTAGGAATTAATGTTTGTATATTTTACTTCTAATTATAATAAATCAATTATAATTGCGGAAATAGAAAAGTAAAAGACACATCAAGATTTTGTTAACGAGGAAACCGCAAATGCATAAAACCCCCGAGACCTTGTCCAGAATTGAATACTCTCAGAATTAAGACGCTATACAAAATCAAACAAACTTCGTATAGTTGATACCAAGCAACTAAACCTATAGTTCACCTAGTTCCCTCAGTATCCCTGCGCCTCAAACTTGTAATAAGTCACGCACTTGGAACAATTCCTTTGGTTCGTATTCCAAACAGTAAAGGAACAACAAATCTGGTCGGTAAAACTCTTTTCAAACAACGTGATATGAGTTTGATAAAGGCTCTTCCTGTTTAACAAATAAACTCCTTTGTCGGGTCCGAGATCTATCTAAAAATTAAAACTACCAAAGTAGTTGGGTTTAGATTTTGCAATCAATACTCTTAGTCACAAAGACAATATATTGATGCCGATCTACACAACTAATCAATTAAGGTTATCACAAAGATAAACCGATTATAGTTGAATCCCTCCAGCCGATCAAGTTTTGTGCACACCAAAGATTATGAACCCAAATATCTTCTTTGTCTTCAAATCTTCTTAGATCTTCAATAAACACCTGCGCACAAACAACTTGAATCTCTTGTGATCAATCACACACAGAATGGAGTCTATTAACGATGGATTATCATAAGACGTCTTTAGATCTACAAACTGTCTAAAGATCCCCGTCGATACTTCGATCTAGTTTGAGTGAATCTTATATCAGAAGAGAAGATTCTCAAGCATAAACAAACTAGGTGCAATCAAAGTTCAACAAACGTTAGTCAATCAAATCAATCGAAAACTAATAATAAACTGCAATTATCTAGTTTCCTACCAACGGTACTAGTAGAGCTTCTCAATCCCAAAGAAGTTTAAAACAAGAGGTCGTAAGAGATTTCGCCTAATTAGGGTACTTTCCTCTACGAATAGATGGCTCCACCAGTAACAACACAGCTAGGTAGTTTTGCTGGCTCTGAGGATTAGTTTGCTCGAAATGCAAACTTCAATATTTACAGACCAAGGAAATTTGGACACCAAGGAATTTAAAAACCAAATATTCTCAAAGATATGCAATAAAGTCCAAAATCGGTTTTCATAATTCCTGGAAATGCACTGTCCAAATATTGACCGAAATCTCAGTAGAAAATCTCCAATTAGTAAATGCACATTACCAATTTTTATTTTCTAAAGATATGCATTTAATTGCTAGAAATTAAAAGCATATAAAAACTAAAAACCTTAATTAAAAGATTCTCAATTTATTTCGATCCGGGATTCTCCTTTAGTTATTAAGGAATATATTTGAACAATAAAAGATAAGAGTTACTGCATATGTTCAAAGTATGTCGACATCTTTACTTTGTAAATCCTTTTTCATATTTACAATCTTGGAACCGATTTGCCACACTTCCAAACAAGTTTAGAATTGGTTCATCTGACTTCCAAGAACTATGTGATTGATTATCCTATCAAATCACCATTAATGGGTTTCACGGTTCTACCAAAACACAAAGCTTCAGTTCTACCTCCATGTGGGTACTAGGATCGGTCACACTAGCTTTCCAAAAATTGGTTGATTAGGTACTAGGATCGGTTACCACATTATTATGGTATTTACTTGTGATCGGTTGCACAAGTCATATGATTGGTTACCAATTACTAAGACTTGTTGTACCTCTTACAAGGATCGATTCCACATACTTGTGATCGGTTGCACCTCTTTACTAGGGAATTAAAGTCCGTATTCAGTCCTCAACATATATTCACCTTAAGGAAGACAGTAAACCCGCTGACAAGGGATTCGCGGGTGTTTCGAAAAACTTACCTCCCGTACCAGACGGGCGAAGAACCGCTAAAGTCGACTCGGGCCACGACTCCTATGTCATGTACGAACCCGAGGGGCCGAGACGATATAGTAATCGTCGTCCTTCCCTGCAAACAGTTTATATTTAAAAAGTATCCTTCCGTAGGGTTTAAAAATAAAATAATAATGTCCAAAGTTGACAGTTCAAAGTCCAAAAATAAAGTGCAAAAGAAAAAAAAATATTACAAAAATAAAAGATATCCTAATACAATTTCTAAAAAAAATAAAATCTAAAGAAAATCTAAGAAATAAAAAAATAAAAAATAAAATCTAAAAACCTAATAAAATAAAAAAATTCTTTGTCTTTCTTTTCCTTTTCTTTTAGCTTTTATCTTTGGCTCCTAATCTCTAAGTCACCAAAGTCTTTGGCTTAAATTCTTTTCGGTCCAAACTCCAAACCTGGAGCACAAAGAAATATACCCAAAGAAACGTAAAATAGAACAAAGAGAAAATAATAAAAATCTAAAAAAATAATAATAAATAAATAAATAAATCTAAAAACTCTAACTTAAAAACAAGTCCGCGTCGGCGGCGCCAAAAATTGATGTAATTTTGAATAATGGTAGTAATAGGTTCGTAAGACTTGTGAAAACAATTGATTTTAGACTTATTTAAACTAAAAATAGAGAAAATTTAATTCTAAATTCGATTTCAAGATTGAAAATAACCAAGACACTAGATTCCACTATTACACATGAATGAATGATGGGAAAAATTCCAAAACTCTAATTATTTTTAAAATCTCTTTTTCTTAATTCACAAATGATCAAGCATATTCTCAAACATTAATTGTATCCCTTAAGCATAGATTATCTAACCAAAGTATAACCTATCTAATTGAACCACAACTAATTAGTAAAAATTATGCAAACAATTAAAATTCTACAAAGTAGTAATTGAGTGAATTATAAAATACAAATTAGAGAAAAATAGAATAGTTACCAATTATTCATGCATAAATAGCTTCCTCCGTGCCTTGGTTACGTGAGAATTAGCTCATCATCATGGAAACACGCTCAAAATTCATCTTTATTGCTCAAAAATGGTGTTCACAATAATGAAATGGAAGAAAAACAATAAAACCGGGTTTGTAACAGTTTTATTTGTTACAAACCGAGCTGTTACAGAGAACGATAAAGATGAAGTGTTGTTGTCACTGTAGCAATACGACCCACAAGCAATTGTCGTTGTCACTGTTGGAAAACGACGGTTCGGCGTGCGTCTTATGTTCTTCGTGTTCTTCACAGCAGCAGAAAATGGAGTTTTTCTGCCACTTGATTTCTCGACTCTCTGGTTCTTCCTAACTGCTCCCAACTTTCCTTGCCCCTTCCTATACATCTCAGAAGCTATTTATAACCCAGAAACACCTCCAAATCTTTCCAATTACTCCTCAAAATCTTCACAGTAAAGGAAAATTATTCTCGGGAATAATTTCCTATTTCTTTCTCTGCATGCGTCTCTGAGCTGTTATTCCTTCCAAGATAAAGCAAAAACTCTTAGCAGAGAAGATATCCTCCCTCTTTGATCCACAAACTTTCCAATTCCAGCTCACAATGAACCCGAGATAAAAATCTTCCCCTGTTTGATGAGATTCTGTGATTTAATCGAAGTGAATGCACTTACCACCCCTGTTGTGATCTAACAGGCTGGTACATATCCGAAGCAAGATGAAAATCCGACTAAATCTTCCTCAAAATATCAAAACACAATGTATGCAGGAACTGGAAATTTGAACCCAGAATTCCCGCCCAAATTTTTTCTATTCGTGAAGAAGAAGGGTGTCCCCTAACCAAACTGGGGGTGCGAATAGCAGGTGCCCAACTGAGGTGCCCCTTATCCAAACTGAGAGCCCGAATAACAAATGTCCCTTGGGTGCCTTTAGATTTTTTTGGGGGTGTTTTCAACACTTTTTCGGGGTTCCTCCGGTGTATTTCTGGGGTGCTTCCGGTGCATTTCTGGGGTGCCTTTAGTACTCTATCCTGGGGTGTAAAACACCACTTTTCGAGCCAATTTTGCCGCAAGAGCTTATCCCTAGAAAAGACTTAAAACAACTTTATTAGAAATAAAATGAGTCCTAGATAATGTAGTTATGGGTGAAAATGAGTCACACTTACGTGCTTATCAAGTTCCCCCACACTTACATTTTGCTAGTCCTCGAGCAAAACCTCAAGACCCGTTCAACAGCTGGTCATTTGTGTAACATCAAGAGAGACCCGCTCAACAGCTGGTCATTTGAATCAAAAGAATAGACCCGCTCAACAGCTGGTCATATCAATATCTTTTTTTTTTTTTTTTTTTAATCTTTTTTTTTAACCCGTTCAACAGCTGGTCATAATATGATAAAGAAACTCCTACAAAAATAATTTTTTTTTTTAACCCGCTCAACAGCTGGTCATAATATGATAAAGAAACTCCGACAAAAATAAACTTTTTTTTTTTTTAACCCGCTCAACAGCTGGTCATAATATGATAAAGAAACTCTTACAAAAATAAACAAAAAGTTAATCACTCCCCCACACTTAAATCTAACATTGTCCTCAATGTTTCTAATGAAAGAGCAGTACCTGGGTGAAGAGAGAAATCAAAAACTAATATACAACATACAATGACCTCGATGGTCAATCAAGGGTAAGCAGGATCCTCCAGAGGGACCTCCTCAACATCACCTGTAGGAAAGGGCTCTAAAAAGGGTTTCAATCTCTGACCGTTAACCTTCGAAGAACTACTACCATCCGGTGTCTCGATCTCAACAGCTTCATGAGGAAAAACAGTACGGACCACAAAAGGACCGGTCCACCGAGAGCGCAACTTCCCGGGAAATAGATGCAAACGAGTGTCATACAGAAGAACTTTTTGACCTGGAGAAAATGACTTTCGTAAAATATTCTTATCATGCACAAGTTTCATTTTGTTCTTATACTCCTTAGCACTATCGTATGCATCTCTACGAATCTCGTCCAACTCATTGAGATGGAATTTTCTGTGAGCTCCTGCCTTGTCAAGTGAAAAGTTTAGCTGCTTAATAGCCCAATAAGCTTTATGCTCTAACTCAACAGGCAGGTGACATGCCTTGCCAAATACTAAACGATAAGGTGACATTCCAATGGGTGTCTTAAACGCCGTGCGGTAAGCCCATAAGGTATCAGTAAGCCTTAATGACCAGTCTTTCCTATTGGGATTAACTGTTCTCTCTAAAATACGCTTAATTTCCCTATTGGAGACCTCTACCTGACCACTAGTCTGTGGGTGATATGGGGTAGCTACTTTGTGGGTAATACCATACTGTTTCATTAAAAGAGAAAATGGTCTATTACAAAAGTGTGAACCTCCATCACTAATTATAGCTCGCGGCGTACCAAAACGTGTAAGTATATTCTCTTTCAAAAACTGGACTACGACCCTATGGTCATTGGTTTTACACGAAACCGCCTCAATCCACTTAGAGACATAGTCTATAGCGACAAGGATGTATAGGTTACCAAAAGAATTAGGAAACGGACCCATAAAGTCAATACCCCACACATCAAAGACCTCAATAACTAAAATAGGGTTCAAGGGCATCATGTTCCTACGGGAAATGGTTCCTAATTTCTGGCAACGTTCACAAGTAACACAGTAACTGTGGGAATCTTTAAATAACGAAGGCCAATAGAATCCACACTGCAATATCTTAGCAGCAGTCTTCTTAGCACTAAAGTGACCCCCACAAGCATGATCATGACAAAAGGAAATAATACTTGACTGATCAATCTCATGTATACATCTCCTAATAATCTGGTCTGGACAATACTTAAACAAATAAGGATCATCCCAAAAGAAGTGTTTAACCTCAGCTAAAAATCTAGAACGATCTTGTTTACCCCAATGTTGGGGCATTTGACCAGTAACAAGATAGTTCACTATATTCGCATACCAAGGTAATTGGGTAACAAAGAACAGTTGTTCATCAGGAAAACTATCTCTAACAGCCGGGGAATCATCAGGGGTATCCACAACAAGCCTAGACAAGTGGTTTGCTACTACATTTTCTGCACCTTTTTTGTCTCTAATGTCTAAGGAAAATTCCTGCAACAATAGGATCCATCTAATCAATCTAGGTTTTGTATCCTTCTTGGAAAGAAGATACTTCAAAGCAGCATGATCAGTGAAGATTATAACCTTAGAACCTAAGAGATAGGATCTAAACTTGTCTAAGGCGAACACAATGGCTAACAGTTCCTTCTCCGTAGTAGTATAGTTCAACTGGGCATCATTCAGAGTTTTGCTAGCATAGTAAATCACATGGAGTAATTTGTTTTCTCGCTGACCTAGCACGCTACCAATAGCAAAATCTGAAGCATCACACATGATCTCGAAGGGTAGGTTCCAGTTGGGTGCCTGGACTATGGGGGCGGTAGTGAGTAAAGTCTTAAGCTTCTCAAAAGCCTCTAAACAAGCATCATCAAAGACAAACTTAACATCTTTTGCAAGCAAATTGCAAAGAGGTCTAGAAATTAAGCTAAAATCCTTAATGAATCGACGATAAAAACCTGCATGGCCTAAGAATGACCTAATATCTCTTACGGTTTTTGGGACCTGTAAAGTTTTAATAAGGTCAACTTTGGCTTTATCTACCTCTATACCCTTAGATGATACGATATGCCCTAAAACAATTCCTGAACGAACCATGAAATTACATTTCTCCCAATTAAGCACTAAATTCTTCTCCTTACACCTAGTCAAAACTAATGACAAATGATGCAAGCACTCATCAAAAGATGAACCAAATACTGAAAAATCATCCATAAAGACCTCTAAGAACCGTTCTACCATGTCAGAAAATATGCTCATCATACAACGCTGAAAAGTTGTAGGGGCATTACAAAGCCCGAAAGGCATGCGTCTATACGCAAAGGTACCAAAGGGACAGGTAAAAGTAGTTTTTTCTTGGTCTTCAGGGGCAATAACGATTTAATTATATCCGGAGTAGCCATCTAAGAAGCAGTAGTGACTATGTCCAGCTAGTCTCTCTAGCATTTGGTCGATGAAATGAAGGGGAAAGTGGTCCTTCCTAGTGACCTTGTTCAATTTCCTATAGTCAATACAAACACGCCAACCCGTGGTCACTCGGGTTGGGATTAACTCATTTTTCTCGTTCTGGACAACAGTAATACCGGATTTCTTGGGGACAACCTGAACATGGCTGACCCACTTGCTGTCTGAAATAGGGTAGATAATGCCTGCATCTAACAACTTAAGAACCTCGGTTCGAACTACCTCTTTCATATTAGGGTTTAGTCGACGTTGCATCTCCCTAGAAGGTTTGGTATCTTCCTCTAAATAAATATGATGCATACAATCAGTGGGACTTATACCCTTAATGTCTGTTATGGTCCATCCTAAAGCTTATTTGTTGTTTTGAAGGACGGTTACTAACCTACTTTCCTGATCACTATCCAAGTTGGATGCTACAATCACAGGTAAAGTTTCAGTTGGGCCTAAAAACACATACTTCAAGGTATCTGGTAATGGTTTAAGGTCCAACTTAGGAGACTCTCCTAACGAAGAAACTAGAGTAGACTCAGAAACTGGTAGTGGTTCGAACTTGGATTTCCAAACATTGCTAGTGTCAAACAAAGGGGTTGAATCTAACAAAGCATTCACCTCATTAATCACATTATCATCATCAAAATCAATCCCAAAGTGGGCTAGGCATTTCTCTAGTGGATCTTCTAACAAAGTGTTTGGTAATGACTCCTTACCTAATGTTCCTATCATGTTGACCTCTTCTATGCTCGAGTCATCTAGTTCAGAGGGTAGCTTACTAATATGAAAAATGTTCAGCTCAATGGTCATGTTACCAAAAGACAAATTCATAATACCGTTTCGACAGTTGATGATCGCATGAGATGTAGCTAAAAACGGGCAACCTAGAATTACCGGTATCTGGTTCTCTGGGTCAGGGACAGGTTGGGTATCTAGGATAAAAAAATCCACTGGATAAATAAACTTGTCGACCTCAATAAGAACATCCTCGATCACACCACGAGGAATTTTTACGGACCTATCAGCTAACTGAAGTGTTATCTGGGTAGGTTTCATCTCACCAAGTCCTAGCTTAAGGTACACATGGTATGGGAGTAAGTTCACACTGGCTCCTAAGTCAAGCAGCGCTTTCTCAACACGGTATTTCCCTATTGTACATGCAATGGTAGAGTAACTTGGGTCTTTATACTTAGGAGTAGTAGTATTCTGAATAATAGAACTCACATGACTAGCTAGGAAGGCTTTCTTATGGACACCGATCTTACGCTTTCGCGTACACAAGTCCTTAAGGAACTTGGCATAAGGAGGAATCTGCCTAATTGCATCTAATAATGGAAGGTTGATAGTTACCTGCTTAAAAGCCTCCAAAATGTCATTAAAAGTGGACTCCTTCTTAGTTGGTACTAGCAATTGTGGGAATGGGGCTCTGGGAACAAAGTTTGGCTTATCAGGGGCCTTATTAGTCTCCTTAGAGTTTCCATCAATCTCTTCAGCTTCTGATTCAGAAGGGTGAACTACAGCATGTTCACTATCAGGCATGGCAACCTTATTGTCTATTTCTCTACTACTCCTAAGGGTTTTGATTGCATTCACATGATCAGATGATCTTCCTCCTATTTCATGAACTCCTCTAGGATTAGGTTGAGTTTGACTAGGAAAACTCCCATTATCTCTCTCACCTAGAATCTTAACCATTTGACTAACTTGAAGTTCTAACTTAGAAAGAGACTTGGCATTATGTTGAAAACTCTGCTTGGTTTCCTCTTGAAAACTAGCCTGGTTCTTTAGTAATACTTCTTGGGTCTTTACGAACATGTCTTGGCTCCTTTCTAATAAACTAAGAGATTCCTATAAGCTAGTTATTCTATTCTCAAAAGGGTTCTGGAGCTGGTCTTGACCTGAAGGGTTCTTATTATAACCAAAACCTGGGGGAGGCTGAGAATTACTAGACTGGCCTTGACTCTGTCCTTTAGACCAAGAGAAATTATGATGGTTTCTCCAACCAGGGTTGTAGGTCTCTGAGTAGGGGTCAAACTTCTGACGGTTTTCAAATCTAGCATTGTTATAGACAGCATGGGCTTGCTCTTCACTATCCTGACCTTCCCAAAACGAGTTACTGGGTTCTATTCCACAACTAGAGACTTGAGAGTTTCTAATCCTATTATCAGGTTCAACAAAAGACCTATGTTTAGACTGATTCAATTCTTCTAACCTTCTAGACAAAGCAGTAAACTTAGCATCATACCCAAAGCCTGTATCAACCACATTGGTGCTACTTTTATTGATCAAGAGTCTTTTAGGGGGTTCAACACAAGACTCCCACTGTTGGGATTTTTCAGCGACATCTTCTAAGAAGGAAAACGCATCGTTAGCATTTTTACTAGTGAACTCACCAGCACACAAAGACTCGACCGTGGCTTTGGTCGAATAGTCTAAACCATCATAAAGAATCCCTACTAGTTTCATTTTGTCAAACCCATGGTGAGGACATTAGGATAAGAGATCATTGAATCTCTCTAAAAACCTATAAAGAGATTCTCCCTCTTGTTGAACACTAGTACTAATTTTCTACCTAAAAGCTGCAGTTTTATGCTTAGGGTAGAATTTAAAATAGAAGGCATCAATAAGTTCCTGCCATGTTTTTATGGATTCAGATGGTAGGTTGTTCAGCCAGGTCTTGACTTTATCTCTCAAGGAAAAGGGGAACATCCTAAGTTTCAAGACTTCTTCACTAAGGTCTTTAATGTTAATTGTTCCACAAATTTCTTCAAAGTCCCTAATGTGAAAGTAAGGGTTTTCATCATCTCTTCCTAAGAATATAGGGATCATCTGAAGAATACCAGGTTTCAACTCATAACTAGCCGTAGAGGCTGGCAACTTAATGCACGATGATCTGTTGGTCCTAGTTAGGTACATGTACTCCTTCAATGTTGTCATTGTTGGCACAGTAAAAATCTTAGGGGTGAATTCCTCACTAAGACTTAAATTCTCAAAATTGAAGTTTCCAAAAACAGGGCTCTCCAAAGAAGAGTCTTCGAGCTCCCCGTCTTCAAACGAAAAACCTCTAGGCTCGTCACTAATCAAACGGCCAAAAGTGTCTCTTTTCCAAGCACGCTCACTAATGGACTTGAGCGATTTTGGCATACACTAAGAAAAATAAAAATAAAAAAATAAAATCCTAAGAAAGGGAGGTTCTAAGCAAACACACAGTAGGCTGACTCCACCAAAGCAAACCTAAAGATTTCTAGCAAACAACAAGCATGATGGCTCCACTTAGATTGTTTCTAGACCAGCTTCTAATCCTTCGAAAAGGAATTTGTTACAATCTAAGCAAACCTCTCTGGATCGATCCGAATAAAGTGAGTCGAAGAGAAGTAGGGGAAGCTCAGAGGAGCTTTGATACCCCCACCTCTTTGGCAACGCTTCCCTGGGTTACAAGGCGGCTCTAATCGACTTACAGTAATCTTCCTGAACTTCAAAGTATGCTTAAAAGAGCAACCAATGTTTTTCGAACGACTTTCCTATTAAGCGCGTTACCCTATAGGTCTCGTTCTAGTCAATATTTTAGGTTTGGGTTAGCGTAAGATATGTTTTCCTAAGGCGGGCAAGAAGAGAACGGTGATGAAATCCGAACCCTTATCTTGTATGGCCAGTCCTTGCCCTTTACTAGGAAATTAAAGTCCGTATTCAGTCCTCAACATATATTCACCTTAAGGAAGACAGTAAACCCGCTAACAAGGGATTCGCGTGTGTTTCGAAAAACTTACCTCCCGTACCATATGGGCGAAGAACCGCTGAAGTCGACTCGGGCCACGACTCCTATGTCATGTACGAACCCGAGGGACCGAGACGATATAGTAATCGTCGTCCTTCCCTGCAAACAGTTTATATTTAAAAACTACCCTTCTGTAGGGTTTAAAAATAAAATAATAATGTCCAAAGTTGACAGTTCAAAGTCCAAAAATAAAGTGCAAAAGAAAAAATATTACAAAAATAAAAGATATCCTACAATTTCTAAAAAAAATAAAATCTAAAGAAAATATAAGAAATAAAAAAAAAAAAAATCTAAAAACCTAATAAAAAAAAAAAAAAAAAATTTCTTTGTCTTTCTTTTCCTTTTCTTTTAGCTTTTATCTTTGGCTCCTAATCTCTTAGTCACCAAAGTCTTTGGCTTAAATTCTTTTCGGTCCAAACTCCAAACCTGTAGCACAAAGAAATATACCCAAAGAAACGTAAAATAGAACAAAGAGAAAATAATAAAAATCTAAAAAATTAAAAAAATCTAAAAACTCTAACTTAAAAACAAGTCCGCGTCGGCGGCGCCAAAAATTGATGTAATTTTGAATAGTGGTAGTAATAGGTTCGTAAGACTTGTGAAAACAATTGATTTTATACTTATTTAAACCAAAAATAGAGAAAATTTAATTCCAAATTCGATTTCAAGATTGAAAATAACCAAGACACTAGATTCCACTATTACACATGAATGAATGATGGGAAAATTTCCAAAACTCTAATTATATTTAAAATCTCTTTTTTTTAATTCACAAATGATCAAGCATATTCTCAAACATTAATTGTATCCCTTAAGCATAGATTATCTAACCAAAGTATAACCTATCTAATTGAATCACAACTAATTAGGAAAAATTGTGCAAACAATTAAAATTCTACAAAGTAATAATTGAGTGAATTATAAAATACAAATTAGAGAAAAATAGAATAGTTACCAATTATTCATGCATAAATAGCTTCCTCCGTGCCTTGGTTACGTGAGAATTAGCTCATCATCATGGAAACATGCTCAAAATTCATCTTTATTGCTCAAAAATGGTGTTCACAATAATGAAATGGAAGAAAAATAATAAAATCGGGTTTGTAACAGTTTTATTTGTTACAAACCGAGCTGTTACAGAGAACGATAAAGATGAAGTGTTGTTGTCACTGTAGCAATACGACCCATAAGCAATTGTCGTTGTCACTGTTGGAAAACGACGGTTCGGCGTGCGTCTTATGTTCTTCGTGTTCTTCACAGCAACAGAAAATGGAGTTTTTCTGCCACTTGATTTCTCGACTCTCTGGTTCTTCCTAACTGCTCCCAACTCTCCTTGCCCCTTCCTATACATCTCAGAAGCTATTTATAACCCAGAAACACCTCCAAATCTTTCCAATTACTCCTCAAAATCTTCACAGTAAAGGAAAATTATTCTCGGGAATAATTTCCTATTTCTTTCTTTGCATGCGTCTCTGAGCTGTTATTCCTTCCAAGATAAAGCAAAAACTCGTAGCAGAGAAGATATCCTCCCTCTTTGATCCACAAACTTTCCAATTCCAGCTCACAATGAACCCGAGATAAAAATCTTCCCCTGTTTGATGAGATTCTGTGATTTAATCGAAATGAATGCACTTACCACCCCTGTTGTGATCTAACAGGCTGGTACATATCCGAAGCAAGATGAAAATCCGACTAAATCTTCCTCAAAATATCAAAACACAATGTACGCAGGAACTGGAAATTTGAACCCAGAATTCCCTCCAAAAAAAATTCTATTATTAAAGAAGAAGGGTGTCCCCCTAACCAAACTGGGGGTGCGAATAGCAGGTGCCCAACTGAGGTGCCCCTTATCCAAACTGAGAGTCCGAATAACAAATGTCCCTTGGGTGCCTTTAGATTTTTTTTTGGGGTGTTTTCAACACTTTTTCGGGGTTCCTCCGGTGTATTTCTGGGGTGCTTCCGGTGCATTTCTGGGGTGCCTTTAGTACTCTATCCTGGGGTGTAAAACACCACTTTTCGAGCCAATTTTGCCGCAAGAGCTAATCCCTAGAAAAGACTTAAAACAACTTTATTAGAAATAAAATGAGTCCTAGATAATGTAGTTATGGGTGAAAATGCGTCACACTTACGTGCTTATCATTGTACTTCCTTTAAACAAATGTAAAACATTGTTTCCTATGACGAAATCTTCACCCATACCCATACATAATCACAATAGCATTCATACGATTATGTCGATGTCTTATATATGAAGTTCAAATGATAGACAATATACTTCGTATTGTAATTCCTTAATACTATGTCTAACTAGAGTATAATCATTCACAGCTTCGCAGTTATGTTTTCAATATGCACGACTTGAAAGATACGTTAGGAATGAAACAGTTCAAGTCAAATATTACTAACCTCAAGAGGAAGGATGATGTCATCATTGTAGCTCTTTACTTCTTCACATTCTTCAAGTCTTCACGTAATACTTGTAAGTCTCATATCCTAGTAACTTTCTAGCTAACCTATACGAAGTTGACTCTAGCATATAATCAAGCGACTCTTTAAATAAGTTTTGGTTCACTAAAATATGATAACCAAACTTGACATACCAACGCTTGGTGAGTTCAACCGAGCTATGCTCTAACAAGCATCAGGATTGGTTACTGATCCAGACCTAAGATCCACCATTTTGAAATTGAGATAATTGAGATGAAAATTAAGAAATTGATTTTGCAACTGAGAGATTAATCACCCACTGGGGTCGCCAATTTGTAGTAGGGTAAAAACTGATCCTGGATAAAAATGGAAAATTAGGTATCCTGGTGAGAAACGAATCTAAACCCTAAACAAATGTACTGCACATGAGTACTTTAGATTCGAGAGATAAATGTGTAGGACTCTGGCCTAAACCAAGAAATGGCCATTCTAGATTCAATTCGGTCACAAAGGAAGGAGAAGGGTTGATCTTAGGGAAGGAAGCAGAGAAGGTGTTGAGATCAGAGTGATGAACTCTGTAAGGTGTAGTTGTTTATGACTTGTATTAGAATGTAGAACCTGCTTGCAGAGTGTAAGCTGTAAGTTTCGGATGGTTTATGAGTACTTGTATTGATAACACTGTTGTTGGTTGAAATAGATTGAAACCCTATTTATATAAGTTATAATTGAACACACTGTCCTCGTAGGAAGTTGAGGTAGTTGAGTAGTGGAGAAGTGGGGATCGTGTAAAAATGGTGAGAACCACGTCCCTGTTGTGAAGGGAAGACTTGGTTGGTTTTACACCCACTACTCCTTACTGCCATCAACTTCCCGCCTTTACTGACACTTACTCATAATGGGCGTGTTGCATGCCGCACATTGTAAACCGCCAGACCAATACCCTAATGAGTATCCCCCAGTTTGTGACATGTTTGATGTCTCGAGTATTTTTGTAGAAAATGTGGAGCAAATTACATGAAGTGTTGAACAAGTCGTTCATAGTAGTTGCTGAGTGGGTCTTGCTGGCAAGACCTAATAATTTCGACCAATCACGCGCAGGCTAGGTGGTAGGTGGTCATATGTGATAAGTCAAGTCGTGTGAATGAGACTTGGCGTGAGTTGACACTCAAAATAGCATATGGTGCTTTTAGGTTAAATAAATTATTAAATTATTTATTAAATCGATAGTTATGAAATATCGTTTGTAATCGATGCATGTAAAGCATCGCTTTTAAGCAAGAATCTCAAATTAAATCGATACATATTAAGTGTCGTTGTTAGGAGCACAACCAGCCTTATTTGGTCGAACGGTTGGCAGCTGAGTAAATCGACTAAAGGCGGTGTGACAGACTCATGAAGAAGAGCAGCAGCAGACAACAATCATGGTGTCCCATTGGTCTCCTAAGATTGGGTCTAAGCCGATCAAATCATCTAGCAAAGTTGGATGGTTGAGATGATTTGCGGCAGTTGTTGATTATCGCTAACTTATTTAAGACTCTTCTGAGTAGCGTGGCCAACATACGTTAAGCAGCTGCCAGGAGACGTTTGGGTAGGCTGAGGACAAGTCGATCAGTCCTCATGGAAGAGGGGCAATCGGCGATCACGACGACATCTTATTGGCTCCCCAAAATCAGATCTAGGCCTATCAATTTGGCTGGCCAAGTTGGATGGCCGATATCGTTTTGCGGCGGTTACATACTGCCGTTGGTCGAATTCAAGGCTTTTAAAGCTGTGTGACCGGCGTACTTTGGATAATCGGTTTGTGGCATTGCTGGCAGGTTTAAAGCAATGCGATTGGTCGTATCTACAGTTGAGCCGCCTGTGAGCATGTCTGCGCCTTGCTGGTCGCTTAAAATCAAATCTAGGTCGGTCGATTCGGCTAATGAAGTTGGACGGGCATGATTGAGTTGAGACTACCATGTGCGGTCTTAATTCGATTAGAATCCTTTTTTATCTGCGTGACTAGCCTACTTTGGCTAGCGATCCTGGGCGGTGCCTACAGGCTAGGGGAGTTCCGATTGGTTGGAATAGAAGTGGGCCCGTCGGTGAGTACCATGGGACTTGTTCGGTCATGTTTGCAAGACCTAGGGTTAGCTTTCGGAGCTTACCAAGTTGTGTGGTCACGATCAATTTGCGACCGTTTTGGACGACCAAGATCTAATTTCTTAAAGATTATGAGCACGTCGACCAACATACTTCCACTTTTAATTAAAAGCGCTGGTTGCAGCTTTGGAGTGATCTGATTGGTCGATGGAAAAGAGGGACCGGTGGTTAGAAGCATGGGGCATGGCCGATCGGCAAGGAGGGGCGCCAGCTAGGGAAAACCGACCGACCAAGTTGCCCGGTCGTGCCTACTTCCGCTACTTTCCAACTTAGTCGCGGATGTTAAGTGCATATTTTGCATATATTTAATGTCGAATCCATGCTAGTAATTGTTATTTTCTTGTAAATTATTTGTATATTACGTTCGTTTTGTTTTATTTGTGTTTAAGTAGCTTAATCATCCAAAAGAAGTGAATCGGCACTCAATTGTGCAATAAAAGAAGTTAGCCGCAAGCGGAGAAGGCAAAAGACCAAGTGGAACTCGTTCAAACCTAGGAGTCCTTCATATCATCTCAAAGAGGACTAAAAGACGAAGCCAACTGCGAGAGAATGGAGTCATTTCGACGTCGTATGAGGAAGTTACGAGCCTTCGAAGCGAGTCAAAGTTGTGGAATTTGTGAACGTACAAAATTGTTAAAGGCACTCGGATAATCTACTACGGGATGCCATCATCTTCTCCATTCGCAGGCAAACGTGAGTTACGGTTTTGGGTTAAAATTTTCAGGCGAGAATCCGATTGAAGACAGACGAAGGATGTTTGCTGCTGGTGTTCAAATGGGTTGCTGATTGCGATATCACTGACAGCGACGACTAATGGAAGCGGATAAAGGCAGTGAGAAAAAGTTCGTTTGCTGTCAATCTCAGAGAGGGAATGAAGAGTTTACTGGTGGAGTTTCGGACAGAGATGGACAGAGAGGCAAAATGATCGACTGCTGTTATTAATGGAAGTGAGGAGTAGTTGATATTCAAGAGTAACGATGACAGCAATGTCAGTGAAGTTACGGCAATGGAGTTCGGTGATTGATGAAGTAAGGATGTGGTGGTTGGCTGTGTCGATATACTTGGAGTTGATGGCTGGCTGGAGTTGTGGGCAGTGATGTCAAGCTCGAGATGGTGACTGCTGTAATAAGTTGTGACAGAGATGGTCACGGAGATGATCAATGGCTGCTGCTGATATTGAATGGTTGCTGTTATTCAATGACGAGACAGAGAACGTGGAACTGCTACTGTCAGCGATGATTGGCTGATACAATTAATGGCAGTCATGCATCAGTGAAGAATGGTGGTTGGTTACTCGAGTAAATAACAGAGAAAAGAGACTGATGGAGAAGGGACAAAATTATGCTGCTGCAATGGTTATCGGTGATCAATTATGGGGCTAGACAATGTGCTGTTGCTGCTCGGTAACAGGGAAGTGATGATGTAGTTGGAGAACGAGATATGGAGCTGTTGGTCTGTTAGTGACTCGAGAAGAATGGAGAGTTTGCTGAGCAATGGTGATTGAGGAATGAGTGCTCGAGTTTGTTGTGAAATGGAACTTGGATTCTGCTGAGATGACGAGAAAGAAAAAGAAGAGGTTGGCTGGTAGTTGGGCGAGAAAAGTTACAGGAGATATTACGGCTGGGAAGTTTCAGCCGTAAAACTGTTTAGAAAAGTAGGAAAACATCCAGGAGAATTTACGGTTGAGTAAACCCAGCCGTAATCGGAAAGAAGAAAAACCAAGAATGTTACAGGAGAAATTACGGCTGGAAAATTTGGCCGTAAGAGGAGAAGCGAAATAAGCTGTCAGTTCTACAGAACTGACAAGCCATTGACTTAATATGGGATGGACTTCTCAGCTTTGCATGCGGCCCATTTGGCTATTTAACTGCTTATTCACACGGCCAAATTTTGGGACGTGACTAATTTTTGGGAAGTTCCGACTTTTGGCAATTGATTTCGACCGGAATTCATGAACGGGCGCTTCTACAACTTGGGGTTTTATATAAGAGACTCTTCTAATATTTTGGGATATCTTTTATCAAACTTTTGGAGAGAAGAACACAAGAGGAGAAACCTAGGGTTTTGGAGCTATTTTCATCACCGTAATTATTTCTCTTACTTTTATCATATGAAACTCATGGGTTTTGTTAGTACCATGAGTAGCTAAACTTCTTAGTGATTGGGGATGAATTCTAAGTTCTAATACATGATTTGATTCAGCATATAAATCTATTTTAATTCTTCACATGGTTATTGATTGTTTTTACTATAACTAATTTTATGATTAGTTGATAAATTGTTTAGGTGGCCAACTGAACTGGTTTATTAGTTAACCTAATGCTAGTAGAGAAATAGGATATCCGTAATTGTTGAATAATTCTCTACACAAGTAGAAATTGCGAAACCTTGCAGAGGGATTCTGTGGAGCAATCGCAAGTAAAAACAATACTAGAAAGTGAACCTTGCGCTAAGAGTTCAACTACTAGGATTGACCTAAATTGACAAAATATAAAGCATTCGACCAAATTACACTTAGAGTTCGCTACTTCTAGGTGGTTTAGAGAATAGAATCTGGCATTCGAGCGCTTCGGTGTCCAGTGGCTTAAGGAATTTTTAGGATAGCACCGCGCTAGATGCTTTCCTACGGTTGGTAATAATTTGTGATTTACAAAGAATAGATGGATATGCTACTTTGATGAATGTTTAGTAACGAAAAAGGATTCCCTGATCATATTTCTCTCCATTGCTTGTAACTTAATTATTTTTAATTGCTTTGATTTTACTTTGAATCTAAAACAAAAAACCCCATTGTGACACTTTTGACAACTAAAACTCCCTGCTCTTCGTGGGAACGGATCTTATTTACTGCTATATTATTCATTAGTAAAGTAGAATATAAGTGAATTAATTTGAGCACCTATGACACGTATCAAATTTTGGCGCCGCTGCCGGGGAGCAGTCGGTAGCTTTAGTTGTTTCTTTAAGTTTTATTTTGTTTTTAGATTTTGTTTTTAGTTTTTAACTTTGTTTTCTAGATTTTTGTTTTAGGTACTTAATCTCTGGCATCGAAGGATTGGAATTACCCAAGGTGCGGAATTCAAACTCGCAAGGGAACTGTACTACAAGCACGTCCACAGTTGCAAGAAGAACCTACTACATCAACAATGGTGAACGACGGTACAAATCCTCCATCACATCCACCTGTGGAGAGGAAGTTAGGAGAGTTGACATCTTCATGCTTAGATTCGCAACCACTGTGCATTACAATCACTAACCCAGTGGAGCTGAAGTCGAATCTACTTCATCATCTACCGAAGTTCAAGGGATATCCTGGTGAAGATCCGAACCGTCATCTTCAAGTATTTCAACACAAGATGACAAGTCTAAGGCAAGGAACCGAAGACAGAGATATGGCTATGCTACAAGCTTTTCCGTTCTCATTAACATACTTAGCAAAAGAATGGTTGTATTATCTTCCTTCAGGGAGTGTTACAACATGGACTGAGATGAAAAAAACTATTTATGGAGAAGCACTTTCCTGCTTCTAAGGCGCTGCTGCTCGTAAAGAGATTAGTGGTATTCTACAGATTACTGGAGAATCTCTTTATGAATACTGGGAGAGATACAAGAGGTTGTTGGAGAGTTGCCCTCACCACAATATATCCTCAATACTTATCATTCAATACTTCTACGAATGATTACTTCCAGAACAGAGGAATTTGATTGATGCAGCAGCCGGTGGTTCACTCACTGAGAAGACAATCTCGCAAGCAACTAGTCTAATTAAGAGTATGGCCTCAAATGCACAAAAGTTTTATACAAGACATGACTCAAATATTAGAAGGGTTAGCGAGATGGGGGAGTCTCCGAATACAGAGCACCGATTAAGTACAATTGAGAAGGAGATTCATCGTATAACTTTTGTAGTAGCTCCACCATATGAAGAAGAGGCCGAGGTTAATGCTTTATTTCCTAATCCAATGCCAAGGTATGATCCATATTCTAACACTTATAATCCAGGTTGGAAAGATCATCCTAATTTCAGTTATGCAAACAAGCAAGCTACAGCTCCTAATCCTTATGCAAGGCAAGGTGGTTTTCAACAACAATTCCAACCACAACCGCAACCACAAGCTCCAAAGGAGAATGCCTCTGAGAATATGATTATTATGATGCAAGGTCTTTCATCTATGTTCCAACAAAGTCAACAGAAAGCTGAACAAAATCAGTTAAAAACTGATAATGCTATTAGAGATCTACAAACTCAAATGGGGCAGTTGGCTACGGATGTGAATCTACTAAAATCACAAGCATCGACAAAGTTGCCATCACAACCTTTTGTGAATCCAAGAGAGCATCTCAATGTAGTGACTTTAAGAAGTGGGAAGCAAATATAAGATCCAAAGCAACAAGGAAAGGGTATTAGCGACATCAAAAAGGAAGTAGAGGTGGAAACCGTACCAAAGGAAAAGCCAACCTCAACTGGCCAACCTAAAGACACGGTTCCCACTTTTACCATACCACCTCCTTTCCCTAGTCGTTTTTCCAAGTCAAAGAAGCAAGCTGGAGATAAGGAGATCATGGATATTTTTAGCAAAATACAAATCAACATCCCATTTATTGAGGCCATCAAAACGGTACCCAGGTATGCTAAGGTTTTGAAGTATTTGTGCACAAGGAAGGATAGGTTGATTGCTAATCAAATTACTCAGGTAGGGGAAAGTGCTACAGTTATGTTACTAAAGAAGATGCCTGCAAAGTGTATAGATCCGGGTGGCTTCACAGTGCCAATTACTATTGGTAACCGACGATTTGAGCGTGCTCTACTTTATTTGGGAGCATCCATAAGTGTTATGTCAGCCGATGTTTATGAATCTTTGAATCTTGGACCTTTGAAAGAGGCAAATATTACTATTTAATTGGCAAACAAGTCCAATATATATCCGAAGGGAGTCGTGGAGGACGTGTTAGTTCAAGTGAATCAGATAATCTTTCCGGTTGATTTATACGTTGTGGATATGCAAAATTGAGATAATTGTTCATCTACTTCGTTACTTCTTGGGAGACCGTTTATGAAAACAGCAAAGACGAAGATTGATGTGGACAATGGTACACTCACTATGGAATTTGATTAGGAGATCATTCGCTTCAACATATTTGAGGCCATGCGTTATCCTAGTGATGTGCACTCCGCTTTCTCTATTGATGTTATTGATTCGTTAGCACAACAAATGTTTGATTTGAGCAATGAAGATGAACTTGGAGTTGTGTTGCGAAATAGCATTTATTTGGACGTTCATGGGGAACTGAATTTGGACGTCGACTTAGTCAAAGAGCTAGTGGATATGTGTGGTGCTTTAACAACATTACAAGAAGATCGAACGGGTAATATCTCTTATATTTCTTTACCTGTAACTAATGAGGTTCCTTTACCTTCTATTGTGCAGGCACCTAAACTAGAATTGAAGCCTCTTCCTGACCACTTAAAGTATGCTTACTTGGGTGATAAAGAGGAGCTTATGGTGATCATTGCAAAGAACCTCACTGCCATATAAGAAGAACGTCTAATTCGGGTTCTGAAAGAGCACAAAATGGCCATTGGTTGGACAATTGCTGACATTAAAGGCATTAGTCCATCAATGTGCATGCATAGAATCCTTATGGAAGATGGTAGCAAGCCAGTACATGATACTCAGCGTAGGCTTAATCCCCTAATGATGGAGGTCGTAAAGAAAGAGTTCCTCAAATTACTAAGTGTGGGGGTAATTTACCCAATTTATGACATCAAATGGGTTAGTACGGTACAAGTGGTGCCTAAGAAATCGGGTGTCACTGTTGTTAGAAATCAAGATGATGAACTTTTTCCTACAAGAGTTCAAACAGGATGGAGAGTGTGCATAGATTATAGAAAGCTTAATGCCGCAACTAGAAAGGATCACTTTCCTTTGCCTTTCATTGATCAAATGCTAGATACGTTAGCGGGACACTCATATTATTGCTTTTTGGATGGTTATTCGGGGTATAATCAGATTGTTATTGCATCGGAGGATCAAGAAAAGACTACTTTTACTTGTCCTTTTGGTACGTTTGCCTATAGGAAGAAAAAATTCTCTGGTCCGTCACAGATATGATGGAGATAAGCGAAGAGATACCCGGAGAGATCGCGGAAGCTAAAGAAGAAAAACGATGGGTGATGTTTTTTGATGGTTCATCATACGGTTTGCACGGAGGAGCCGGTATAGTTTTCGAAACACCCACGTAGGATCTGTTATCTTTCGCCTTCAAGTTAGATTTTGAATGCAGCAACAACGTAGCTGAATATGAAGCGTTAATTCTGGGATTGTGAATGGCGGAGGAGCTTAATCTAGGGACGATAGATGTAAAAGGGGACTCAAAGCTGGTCACAAACCAGATATCAGGAGACTTTCAGGTAAAAGAACCGCATTTGGCTCCTTACCGAGCCGAGGTCCAAAAGATGATAAGAAAAAGAGGGAGTACTGTTATTGAACATACTGGCAGGACAACTAATCGCCATGCTGATGCACTAGCAACCCTAGCATCAAAGATGTAACTGAACGAAGCAGATGAAGGCACGGTGGTGGTGAAGAAAAGAACGTTACCAAGCACATGGAAAGAAGACGCGGCATTCGAACAAAAGGATGATTGGAGAACGGCTTATATTGAGGACCTTACTAAGGAAGCGGATGACCAGCTTCTGCCTACTAAAATACTAAAGCAATTTGTCATAATAAGAGGAGCATTATATTTTCGAACACCCGAAGGAGCCTTATCACGTTGTGTAGGGAAGCTAGAGGCACAAGAACTGTTGAACCGCATCCACGAAGAATCATGCGGACAGACGGGAGGAATTCCATTATATCGCCGCCTACAAAGGATGGGTGTATACTGGCCGAACATGGCGGTTCAAGCGGCAATAATACAAGATAAGTGCGAAGATTATCGAGCGCCTCCACAACAAACAGATGTATGTAGTGCAGAAATAAAAGATTGGAGACAGCCTTATATAGATTTCATCCAGTATGAGCGTCTTCCGCTAAACAGACAAGATGCACTTAAGGTTCAGAGGAAAGTCGGACGCTTCTTTATAAGAGAAGGGATTCTCTACAGAAAAAGCTATGGAGATAAGACACAACACATGACCAATAGCCCCGAGTCTGGCTAGGTTCTGTGCATGACCCAATGAAGTGCACCAGTAGCCCCGAGTTTGGCTATGTTCCGTGCATGACCAATAAAGTACACTAATAATTTCAGAACCGGCTAAGCTCCACGCATGAAACATAATAAATTGTGGAGGATAACCATAGACACAACACATCAGATAAATATTAGTCTTGACTAATCCAAGTGATGAATACATTTAAAGGCGGAGCAGATGAAATGCAAATACAGAATAAGAAACATTATGAGCACTGACACTGCATAAAAGATAATGTAACTGATATACTCATTCATAAACATTCGGAGTAATACATGAAACGGATAAAACAAAACATTCTATGGATAAAAATCCATTAGGTTAAAGAACTGAAGATAGCACTGAGTTCGCGCGCCTCAGTCTACCACGCGCAACAGCCAAGTCGTTCTCTCTATGCTCCATCCGGACACGAGCATTAGAAAATACCTCAAATGCTTCATCCGAAGCCATGACATTCTCCACTGAAGGATCGACCCGACAAGCACTCAACCGATCCACATATAAATCCATTGCATGAAGATACTGAATTTGGCTAACCTCAAATAGATCCTCACACTCACGCACAAGGCGAGTATTTCCGATAACAGTGGCTTGTAACAATTCAAGTTTTTGTTTTTTAAGAAACAAACATAAAGAACTTATCGATTCTTCCATAGTTGCTAATCATCTTTCTCTGGAAGCCTTTAGGCTATATATATTTAAAAAAAAAAAAAAGGAAAGGATTTTTAAGATAACTCAGCCATAAGCATACGACAACGTGTGACCTCTTGTTCCACATCTTGCATCATTACAAGCGCTTCTTCACATTGAATAGTAGCCATAGCTAGAGCAGCCCGCATATCCCCTAGTACTTGGTCTACTTCGTACATAATCCTCTTGGATGCATTGTTCTGGCGAGCCATGTTAGAAGTCTCATTCTGCTCCTCGAAAGTTTTGCGCGCATTATCCTGCACAGTCAGCCTATGAGTCCGTAAAGCCTTTACTTCATCCCTTAGGACCAGCAATCCTGCCAATTCCACTTGTTTATCATAAGGATGCACTAGAGCGGATATCACACATAAAGATAATGCGTAACCACGCAAGCGACGACCCGACTGTTGGGAAATGTGTGCATGATAGTCTGCTATAGCCTGATCAATATCCGTCGTCATAAGGTTTATTTCCTGAAACAGCCGATCAGCTTCATGACGAGCGGAGACAGCTTCGTCTAGTGCACGCTGAATTCCGAAAGAGACCCGCCTAGACGCTTGAGTTTCCCGAGACGTTAAAAGAACTTTGTATCGCTTATCAAACCACGTGCGCACCTTAGCACGATCCCTTGTTCTTATCTCCCTAAGCAATTCTATTTCAGCCTTCACGAGTAGTAAGCGGTCTAACTCAGATCCTCTTCTATAAGGAGTTACTAATGTTGGCACAGAGGCCAGAGACAGTACATAGCCATGTAAAAGGTGAGCCATTCAGAGAATTCTAGTATAAACAATGAACAGAGTAAAGAAATGAAGATACCACGCCAGTAAACGTACTCTATTTATATAAGAGATATACACATCAAGGCATTTATTACTCCATAACTCCTATTTACCCAAAATAAACAAATAATATTATGGTAGCATGCGAAGTGCCCTATGAACCTCAGCAGGAGCTATCTCAATAGACCTAACACTATGATCCTCCTCAGCACATCGGAAATCAGTAACCAGACGTTGCTTACGGCAATAACCACGATATTCAAGAAGAGTCACGTCAGGCAACCCGCCCTCACTTTGAATCTTCATCACAAGATGATCCGCAGCTGCCAATTGTTCATGCCAACACGAATTCTCGATCTCAAAAGTATCACGCGCAAGACATATCACCCGCAAAAGGCGATTTAGATACCTTACTCCAGAACCAACCTCACATAATTAGCCATGAAACAAAAGAACTTAAGGAATATTTACTGTGATTAACCAAGACAATTCTCATATATATAACCAAATAACATAATACCCAAGACAACGTTTTTTTTTACGAATCCCTAAAAAAAATGATGATGATGATGATGATGATGATGATGGTAGTAATCTTTTTAAGAACGTTCAGTTATAAGCGAGCGGCAATAAGAAATGTCTTCATCTAGGTCCTGCATCATCAACTGAACTTCACCATACTGAGTAGTGGAGTCGGTATAAGCATTACGCACCTCTTCTAACACCTGATGAATCTTGTGCATAACATCACCGGAGGTATGGGCTTCTTGAGCTATGTTTAGCATTTCCTTATACCCCTCAAAGGCTTTGCGCGCTTTATCCAGAGCGATCAATCGATGAGTCTGTAATACCCCAATTTCGTCCTTTAATACTAGTAAGCGTGCTAGTTCTGCTTTCCTATCGGTAGGATGAATAAGAGAGGACACAGCACACAGAGTCAAAACACATCCACGAAGATTAGGACCCGCCTGTTGAGTGATAAACGCATGACATTCAGATATCGCTTTCTCAATATCAGTCGTCATAATTATCGACTCTTGGAATAGTCGCTCAGCCCTGTTCCAAGCAGGAACAGTATCATCTAGCGCACGTTGCACTGCCAGAGTCAATCGCCCGGATGCCTGCATCCTCTGAGCCATTGAATACGTTTCATACTGCTCATCAAACTGCACGCGTGTGGTCACTCTATTCGTCGTTCTGATTTCTCTAAGCACCTCTATCTCATCCTTCACCAATAGCAAGCGACTTAACTCATGGTTTTTCTCATAGGGAATGACTAGTGTCGGCACAAGAGCCAAAGCCAAAGTGTAACCATGTAGACGATGAGCCATCCGCTGCAAAATATAACTGACAACCAAAAGAAGAAACAGAACAATAAAAGAAACTCGAAAGACACTAACTAAAGCAATCTCATTCACCTCTACTTATAGAAACGAATGATAATACCATATTAATTACCATCCAACCATAATAATAAATGCAGATAACTGAATAGTAAAATATGTCTTGCGAAAGAAAAACAAACCATCAAAGTTTTCCGGTTTTACCCAAACAAAAGCAAAAAAATTATTGTTTGAACCCACTTATAACAACCCAAAATTTAATTAATGTCCAAAGCGACAAGCTCCGCTCTCTTCTTAGTAAGGCGCCCATTAACCTCCTCAGCGGCAGCTCGGGCGATCCTCAACTCCTCAACAGCTTGACCAACTCCGCCATCAGCCGGTCATATGCCGTTTTCTTGACATCAGCAACATTGAGCAAGTGTCTGTATTCTCAATCCAGTTCATCAATTTCACGAGGAAATGTGGTCCGTGTATTGTGACTCGCCTTTGCCAGATCCTATAGATTCTTGAGCCAATGAATGGGAAATCGGAGAACTAGATAAGTCTGAATGAAGGAGTCCCACTTCCTCAGAATAGCCGAATCGATAGGAGTTTCCTCCGCCTGAGAAAGGCCGTCTGCTATATCCAGTAAATCCTCATTAGCCACAACTAAAGAGTTGGCGGACATTTCTTCATGAACACACATATGGCCAAACCTCTCCACTATGCGTCGGTAGTTGTCTGCTTTAGACGAAGGGACCCAAAACCCATGCACCAACTCGAAGCGGTTATCAACGCCAGCCTCCGCCGTTGAAATAGCACGAGGATATCGAAACTGAGGATCCTACGGAGTAGCCATCAGCTCAGCATCAGCGTCCACGCTGCGAGAAACCTTAGTAGCCGGCTTGGAAAGTTTTTGTCGTTTATCGTTAGCACTCCCGGATTCGATACCTTTAACTTGCTGGCTTGAGCCATTCCCTTTACTATGGGCGCCATCTCGCTTTCCCATATCCTAAGAAAAGAAAAGAAAGCGTAACTAAATATCCCGACACGATAAAAGAAGTAATGGTAATGACAAAATGCGCAACACATACCGGATTGGAAGGGGGAGGAAGATTGGTAGGAGAATGAACCGATCGACGAGAGGAGGAAGAAGAGCTTGATGCAGCTGGCTCAGAGTGACCTAATAACAGAAGAAAGCAAGAGACGAAATAAAATAATTTTATCAGAAATACATAGGGAATGAAGATGTATATATAGATCACCAGGTGCATTTAATAATAACAACAGAATATTTTGACTGGCACGTGTCAATACTCTAAACTCAACAAGGGATAGTATAGTATACTCACGAGACTTAGAAGTGGAAAAACTTTTGTCCTTGGCACCGCCCTTAAGCCCACTGTCCTCTTGGGAATAATCATGAACGGAGTGATCCGACTCAGACTCGCTCGCTGCACCTAGCATATAGGAAGGAGTATGAAGGGGTGATTAGGATCTTGAATCATCTTTACAACTAGAGGGTGAGTGGAGTTTAAATCATTCGGGGAGAAAGCACTTCGGGACCACTTTGACTAACTGATCGGCCTAATTGGCGTTCCACACGATCAATGAACGAACTCGCGGATGGTGACCATATTTTTTGAGCCTGCGGAGAAAATAGAGGGGAAATATTAGTAGTACGAAGAGAAGGAAATCACGGAATAGGTAGCACGCTAGCATCCCGCTTCATCTTCTTAGCCAGCCGATCAGACCTCTATTCGTTGAGAAGCAGATTAATGTACTCTTCAAAGAAGAAGCCCCTAGGCTTCCATCCAAAAGGCGGAGAATTCTAAAAGAATATGACAAACAAATATAAATGAAACTAAAGAAGGATTCGGCGGGAAACAAAAGAAGAAAAGACATGAAGGATACCTTAGCAGGAGGAGACGCGACAGGAGGAATGTCTAAGGGCTTCACTGTTTGAAGACGCCTCCTCTTCTTAGAGCTCGACGGAGGAGGTAAAGAACTACCTTTCCCATACTCTTGGGAAGATTCCTCACCTGGAAGAAGATCCAAGCTAGTGACGAGTGGATGGAGAGGGAGACCTTTATTACTCGAGGAGAGCTTGTATTTCTTTGCAATATCTTCATTCAACTTCACGCGACCCGATGCGTGCATTTCTTTGAAATTCTCCTTGGTTAAAGCCAGAGGAGCATATGGTTCCTTGAGGAGAAGATTTAACACATTCGTGTTGACACCCTTGCGATACTCAAGCCACTCGCTGGTGACACTAACTTGTCGTTGGGGTTGGGGTTGGAAGAAATCAAAGTAGCATTGACGATCACTCATCCGAAGACCATCTTTAAAAACAAATCGATTAAAGTTCTTCCGGATCTCCGCTTCCTCTTCAGATGAAGAAGGAAGAGGTGGACTGTAAGGGACTCCCTGATCAAAACCGAGCTGTCGAGCCACATGAATGGTATTATACGTCTCAGATGAAAACTTCCCGCCGTAAAAACCAGGAAGACATCCTGGTAAGGTAGAAACAATGATGTTAAAGTCTTTAGACGAGGGAGTATCTGCGGAAGTCATCATCCGTTGGGACTTGATAACAAAGTTATAATGCAAGGAACCAGTACGACCATCTTGATAAGTGATAGGGTTGAAATCAGCTCCTTTATCCATGAAATCCTTGAGCTTGGCCTTAGGCAGAAAACCCTTTTTGTGATACAGAGCCATCCGGGGATGGGATTGAGGTACCGTCACAAGTCGCTTAGAACCATCTTTCTGAACAACCTCCTCTTACCGCGAGAGAGCAAGAGGATTTAGCTGGGAAGGTCTGTATAAGGGAAAGCGCTCCCAAGCCCATGCTTGAATAAAGTTAGCAGGGAGGTAAGTCTCTACCTCATGAGAGCCGTCCACGCGACGAATATCACACGTTAGCAAATCCAGATGATGATACATACCACCTAGGAACATAGGGGCAAGTGGGAATGATACGCTGCGGGACATCAATACTTCCATAAGGATGAGTTCGTTCTTGATAGTGTCCCGGGGACTGTACTCGAAAACATCATGACACAACCAAAAGAGAAGGAAAGCTGCTAGTTCCGCCCGATCTGTTTCCCCATCATGAGGAGGAACACCATCACGGGGGCCAGAAAGCATAGGAGCCCAATATTTGATCCAACACGAGAAAGAGGCTCGGCGTTGCCCAGATTTTGGTTTTTGGTCGCTCTTTATCTCTTTCACATCATCAGATTATCCAGCAGCAGATAATCTTGGGCGGGAAGCTTTAATGGCGGATGCCATGAGTTTTGAAGAAGATGAAACGTTAACTGGAGGATCGATAGCGGCGGACGTTATAGCCTTTCCTTTCCTTTTACCTACTGAGCCCTCCACTTCGCTTGGAGCTTCAGTTTTGACTTCTCCAGGCAGATAGAATGTTATAGAATTTGCCTTGGCTGCGCGAAGGAGTCTGTCACTTCTATTCAGAGAGTTGTGAAGACAACAATCCTCGAAAACTATATCCCCGTGGATAGGCAGGCCAGTAAGTGCCACTACGTCTTCCAAAATGGGAGCCGCCTCGCCCCATGAGAATAAAAATGTGTGAGGATCGATTCCCTAACGCGCGCATAAACGAAGCAGGCTATCCGGATATCGACGGACACATCTAAACTTCGAAGCCTCTAAAGCATCCTCTATACCTAAAGAGCGGATGGTCCTCTTATGATTCGGATTGGATCGAATATAATCCACCCACGGGTTTTAGGCGGCATGAGATTCAGCGGACGAACGAAGACTGACTGAGGGAAAAGTGTAGTCCCCCCTATGAACAGCTAAACGGGGAAGATCTTCAAAGGAAGGTATGGGAGGTGACTCCGCTTGAGGACGGATTAGCCAGCCTTCAGACGCGGATGGAAGAAATGGGTGAGAATTCAGCATGCGCGAAACCCAATTGTCATCAGCCGGTAAAAGAGTCGTATTATCATCCGCCGCGGGTGGTCGTAGTTTATCTTTAAGCCGGGGACTACTCCTTATCTCCTCCAGTGTGTATGGCTCTGGTCTGAGGGGCGCGTCATGGTTAGGCGATTCGTTAGACATGGCGGGTGAGAAGAAAAGGGATGAAAGAGAAAAGGTTGCAGTAAAGAAAATGATAATTGAGAAGCGGGGTCCCCTCTATTTATATGGAGGTAAAAGAATAAGCGGTTACTGGATAGGCCAGTAACTG
Source organism: Papaver atlanticum (assembly GCA_023531105.1). NCBI lineage: Eukaryota > Viridiplantae > Streptophyta > Magnoliopsida > Ranunculales > Papaveraceae > Papaver > Papaver atlanticum. The sequence continues at coordinate 1,721,401 of JAJJMB010006306.1, forward strand.
CAGCATCCCAAGGGTCACAAACTTAAACTGCCTAAACTCACCAGTTGTAACTGTCGTATCAACGTGTGACTGTTGACATGGTCTTTGACCGGTCAAACAGTCAGGGGACTAATGTTGATACATGAAAATAACCAATCCCATAATAGATGGCCCCTTAACCTATCAAAGGGTCCTTTTAAGATAAAAAAGACTAGGGGACTAGGCCTAACCCACTAGAATGGGATAGTTCTAGTCCATTCAAGAGTGTTTTAAGTTAGTTGGGCTTTGGCTCAAGAGGAAAGCCTTTTAGGGTTTGGTAATAACTTAAGGAAAGGGAAATGGTAGTTTAGTAATATGTTAATCTTATGGGCACTTATCCATAAGATGGTCATTATAAAAGGGGAAAGAGGGCATACTTATTGAGATATCATTAACACACCATTACTTCTCATAAACCTCTCTACACCTTGGGAGTACTTTCTGTGATTAGGGCTAGTTCCTCCTTCCCACGTTTTACCCCCTCAACAGGGTCCTTTTGTCAATTCGAATGGAAAATTTTATATACTTTTTGTTGTGGATTATGTTTCGAAATGGGTGGAAACTAAAGCCACCCCTACTAATGATTCTCAAGTTGTTTGTGAGTTTGTGAAGGAATATATTTTTTCTAGACACGGTAAACCAAGAGTGGTTATCAGTGATGGAGGTTCGCACTTCAAGAAATCCTTCCATACTCTTCTTAAGAAGTACAACATAAATCACAAGGTCGGTACGCCATATCACCCACAAACTAGTGGGCAAGCTGAAATTTCAAATCATGAGATCAAGTCAATCTTGGAAAAAACCGTTAACACTACACGGAAAGATTGGAGTTATAGACTCAACGATGCACTTTGGGCGTATAGAACTGCATACAAAACACCGATTGGTATGTCTCCATATCGATTGGTTTATGGAAAAGCTTGTCATCTTCCGGTTGAACTTGAGCACAAGGCTTATTGGGAGATAAATATGTGCAATATGGATTATGACAATGCGGGAAAACATAGGAAATTACAACTTAATGAGCTTGAGGAGATACGTAATGATGCTTACGAGAGTGCCCGGATTTACAAGGAGAAAACTAAACTTTTCCATGACAAGATGATTTCACGAAAGAGTTTTGTGTGGGACAAAAATTCCTTCTATTTAATTCTCGTCTTAAGTTGTTTCCTGGTAAGCTAAGGTCACGATGGAGTGGACCTTTTGTTGTTACTAATGTTTTTCCTTATGGTGCAGTTGAAGTTACTAGTCTCACAAAAGGGACAATTTTCAAAGTAAATGACCATAGATTAAAGCCATATTACGAAAACTTCCCTATGGAGAATATGGACGTGATTGAGCTTCGTAATGTACTCCCTCTGGAGGAGTAGTTTGGAGAATTCCAAGTCGGGCTGAGGACGTAAAACTAAGCGCTAAGTGGGAGGCAACCCATCGGTTTTGTATCTCTATCTTTTGTATTTTATTTTTCTTAGCTTTTCATATCATATTTTGATTTCCCACCTTGATTTTACTTAGGATGAGTCAATTACATTGGGGACAATGTAAAATTTAAGTGTGGGGGAGTATTTTGCATATAGAGTTTTTAGTCTTTTTGAGTTTTCAAAATTTTGCATAAGACCTCCAACTTGTAGAGATTTTAGAGTCACTAGCATACTTCTAGGTATGTTTACATAGAGGATTCTGACCGACATAACTGAACTTGGAAGTGTTAGGGAACTACGTTCGGATTTCTTGCTTGTTAGAGTGTTAAATAATGGATTTAATCATGCCGGTGATGCAAATGAGGTGCAGAGGGAAATGCATTATTAGAGTTGCTGATCAATCATTAGTGGAGACTACCTATTTTCATATCAACTGAGGCACCAGACCAGATTTATTTGTATATGACTAAAGAGCTTTCTTTTGAGTGTGTGTCACCGTACGTTAATTCCGGGTAGAATAGTGAGCTACCCAACCTCCCACCAATAGAAGCACTACTCTTTGATCTCTTGAGTGCTAATTTTTTCAATCATGGGGGTAACGTCAATAGATAAAAACCACCTTCTTGTAGTTTGATTTGCAGTTAGCACCATTCTCTCTCTCGCCAACAACAGATCCATAGGAACATAATCATCATCAACAAGTGGAGCAACATCAAAATCTACAAGGAAAGTTGAAGACGTTTGAGGTTTACAAGCAACAATTCAAGGAAGAGCAAAATTTCATATTCAAGTATAGCAACATATACATGAGCAGATTTTTATATACATGTTGAAGACTTACATATAAGGAGCGGAATTCTAAATCCAAGTATGAAGACTTATTTACAAGAGCGAAGAAAATCAAAAGATGAGAATTATTGGAGTTTATGATATCGAAGACAATAGAAGTTGTGAAGATCAAAATGGTAAAGTATTTCTTTCATGGCCATGTTATTTTAATTCTGTTATTATTTTTGTAGTTGCAATCTTTTAAAAAAAAAATGAAAATGAAAAGAAAAGAATTGAAAAATACAAAAAGATTTGCATTTAGGTTGTTATTTGTTCAATAAAGCCATGAGGAAGAAATATCAATAAGGAAGTTTCAAGCAACAAGGAAATAGAGGAAAAGAGTTACAAATTGTCAGAGTTATACGAAGTTCAAGATTTTATCATCAACAGTTGAAGACCGAAGACGAAGACTAAGAAGATGAAGAAGACGAGCCGAAGGAAGACGTTTCTATTAGATGCTTTGAGAGTGGTTCTTTCGTCACTGCCGATCGGATGTGAAGGTGGTAAGTACTCCCATCCTTGCTATAGTGGTTGATTTCCTTTCTTAGAGATCATCAGAAAAATATCCTTATTTTCCACGATTTTGTGGAGTCTCCAGAAATAATTCGGAAGGTTTCCTTCCCACCATTAAACGTGTATAGGATTTCTCTCTTCATTCCTACCTGCACACATGTGAGACCCATAAAAAATACGTCTTATTGAGTGCAATTATCATAAAATCCTTTTAAGTGGGGCAGAAGTCGAGGTGAAATGCTTATTGATCGCTCTCAAACACGCGTTCTCTCATTATGGTGTGGTTATTTCTCACTCAACATTTAGAATGAGAATATATTCTTTGGTATTTCTAACTTCTTATTACTAGCATGAAGAAACTCTTTATCCTCATAGCTCTTTGGATGCTTGGGACGTTGGAACGCTTTGAAGTTGGAGTAGGTTTTGTGGGTATACCTCTTGTAAGCCCTCACGAGACTATAACTCGTCCACTAGGGACACCTAGGGGTTTAAAGGCATGTTGCATTAGCTAAGTGCATCCGTTTTCTCAACGATAGGGAGTTGTTGTATTTAAGTTAGATAGTTTGCTCGAGGACTAGCAAAAGCCAAGTGTGGGGGAATTTGTTAAGTGCATATTTTGCATATATTTAGTGTCGAATCGATGCTAGTAATTGCTATTTTCTTATAAATTATTTGTATATTACGTTTGTTTTGTTTTATTTGTGTTTAAGTAGGTGAATCATCCAAAAGAAGTGAATCGACACTCAATTGTGCAATAAAAGAAGTTAGCTGCAAGCGGAGAAGGCAAAAGACCAAGTGGAACTCGTTCAAACCTAGGAGTCCTTGATATCATCTCGAAGAGGACGAAAAGACGATGCCAACTGCGAGAGAATTGAGTCATTCCAACGTCGTATGAGGAAGTTACGAGCCTTCTAAGCGAGTCAAAGTTGTGGAGTTTGTGAACGTACAGAATTGTTAAAGGCACTCGGATAATCTACTACGGGCTGCCATCATCTTCTCTATTCGTAGGCAAACGTGAGTTACGGTTTTGGGTTAAAATTCTAAGCGAGAATCCGATTGAAGACAGACGAAGGATGTTTGCTGCTGGTGTTCAAATGGGTTGCTGATTGCGATGTCACTGACAGTGACGAGTGATGGAAGCGGATAATGGCAGTGAAAAGAAGTTCGTTTGCTGTCAATCTCAGAGAGGGAATGAAGAGTTTACTGGTGGAGTTTCAGACAGAGATGGATGGAGAGGCAGAATGATCGACTGCTGTTATTAATGGAAGTGAAGAGTAGTTGATAGTCAAGAGTAACGATGACAACAATGTCAGTGAAGTTACGGAAATGGAGTTCGGTGATTGATGAAGTAAGGATGTGGTGGTTGGCTGTGTCGATATACTTGGAGTTGATGGCTGGCTGGAGTTGTGGGCAGTGATGTCAAGCTCGAGATGGTGACTGCTGTAATAAGTTGTGACAGAGATGGTCACGGAGATGATCAATGGCTGCTGCTGATATTGAATGGTTGTTGTTTTTCAATGACGAGACAGAGAACGTGGAACTGCTACTGTCAGTGATGATTGGCTGATGCAATTAATGGCAGTCATGCATCAGTGAAGAATGGTGGTTGGTTACTCGAGTAAATAACAGAGAAAAGAGACTGATGGAGAAGGGACAGAATTGTGCTGCTGCAATGGTTATCGGTGATCAGTTATGGGGCTAGACTATGAGCTGTTGCTGCTCGGTAACAGGGAAGTGATAATGTAGATGGAGAACGAGATATGGAGCTGTTGGTCTATTAGTGACTCGAGAAGAATGGAGAGTTTGCTGAGCAATGGTGAGTGCTCGAGTTTGCTGTAATGGAACTTGGATTCTGCTGAGATGACGAGAAAGAAAAAGAAGAGGTTGGCTGGTAGTTGGACGAGAAAAGTTACAGGAGATATTACGACTGTGAAGTTCAGCCGTAAAACTGTTTAGAAAAGTAGGAAAACATCCAGGAGAATTTACGGTTCAGTAAACCCAGCCGTAATCGGAAAGAAGAAAAACCAAGAATGTTACAGGAGAAATTACGACTGGAAAATTTTGCCGTAAGAAGAGAAGCGAAATAAGTTGTCAGTTCTACAGAACTGACAAGCCATTGACTTAATATGGGCTGGACTTCTCAGCTTTGCATGCGGCCCATTTGGCTATTTAACTGCTTATTCACACGGCCAGATTTTGGGACGTGACTAATTTTTGGGAAGTTGCGACTTTTGGCAATTGATTTCGACCGGAATTCATGCACGGGCGCTTCTACAACTTGGGGTACTATATAAGAGACTCTTCTAATATTTTTGGGATATCTTTTATCAAACTTTTGGAGAGAAGAACACAAGAGGAGAAACCTAAGGTTTTGGAGCTATTTTCATCACCGTAATTATTTCTCTTACTTTTATCATATAAAACTCATGGGTTTTGTTAGTACCATGAGTAGCTAAACTTCTTAGTGATTGGGGATGAATTCTAAGTTCTAATACATGATTTGATTCAGCATATAAATCTATTTTAATTCTTCACATGGTTATTGATTGTGTTTTACTATAACTAATTTTATGATTAATTGATAAATTGTTTAGGTGGCCAACTGAACTAGTTTATTAGTTAACCTAATGCTAGTAGAGAATTAGGATATCCGTAATTGTTGAATAATTCTCTACACAACTAAAAATTGTGAAACCTTGCACAGGGATTCTGTGGAGCAATCGCAAGTAAAAACACACTATAAAGTGAACCTTGCGCTAAGAGTTCAACTACTAGGATTGACCTAAATTCACAAAATATAAAGCATTCGACCAAATTACACTTAGAGTGTGCTACTTCTAGGTGGTTTAGAGAATAGAATCTGGCATTCGAGCGCTTCGGTGTCCAGTGGCTTAAGGAATTTTTAGGATAGCACTGCGCTAGATGCTTTCCTACGGTTGGTAATAATTTGTGATTTACAAAGAATAGATGGATATGCTACTTTGATAAATGTTTAGTAACGAAGAAGGATTCCCTAATCATATTTCTCTCCATTGCTTGCAACTTAATTATTTTTAATTGCTTTGATTTTACTTTGAATCTAAAACAAAAAAAACCCATTGTGACACTTTTGACAACTAAAACTCCCTGCTCTTCGTAGGAACGAATCTTATTTACTGCTATATTATTCATTAGTAAAGTAGAATATAAGTGAATTAACTTGCAATTGAACATCCAGAAAGGAATCGGGCTGAGTCACGCTCTGCGAATCGGGCGATCAACTCAGGCGAATTTTTTCTTCATCTTTCTTCGTTTTTCAAGCTCTGATCATTAATTCAGGTGAAAATTTTACAGAAACTAGTTCTTTGATTGCGTTTAGTACTATTGTCTTATCATTAATTCAGGTGGTTTTATGGATTCTTGTCCTGCAACCTCTGGATTTGAATCTTTTAAAACAGATATGTTAGGTTTTAGTAAAGAAAATAATTCTCAGATTATTCATTCGATTGAATTGCCTGATGATTTATTTGAAGAAAGTTTGAATCCATGGAGGTTTTCACTCATAGGAAGGTTAAACTTACAACAAATTAAATTTTTTGATGCTACTACTCTTCTTCGACAACAATGGAAGTTGGTGGGTGATTGCAAATTAATCCCATTAGGAAGGGGTTTCTTTACAATTAAACATGATAATGAGATTGATCGTCAGTATATCAAAGAAGGTAAATGGGAAGTATTGAATCAGGTTCTGCAAGTTAGAAAATGGATCTCCAATTTTAGACCTGAAAGCCAAAAAAACTTCAAAAGCTATGGTATGGGTAAGATTACTAGGACTAGGACTGGAATTTTGGAGTGAAAAGATTTTGTTTAAGATTTGCAAGGAAATTGGTAATCCTATCAAGCTTGATGAAGCTACTGCAAAATGTGAAGTTGGTTATTACGCAAATGTTCTTGTTGAAGTTGATTTTGCTAGAACTATTCCTAATAAAATTTGGATTGGTATCAAGTATGGTGGCTTTTTTCAGAGTATATCAATTCCAGTCTGTCCAAAATTCTGCTCAACCTGCAAGATTGTTGGTCACTTCATTACTGAATGCAGAGTAGAGAAGAATAAAACTCAGCAAGCAAGTAAAGTACACACTCAGAGTAACATCAGGCCTACATCAACTCATGTTCAACAACAAACTCCTAGAAATAGAGTTTCTCAAGTACCCTTTGATATTTGTGACTGTTCACAAGTAGATAAGGGTTGCAATACTATAGAAATGGTGTAAGGCAGTACATCTGGTTCTAATAGTAATCAAATTCCTGTTGAAGATTCAATAATCTCAAATATTGTTTCTCCTACTCAATTACAACTTGGCAACAACTCTGTATCAATCAATATGGATGGTGGAAGATTTAGTGCTATAAACCAACTGGAACAAAAAGAAGATGATGCTATAAGTGTTGATGAAGAAATTTTAGCTGAAATGGATCCTCAAAAGCTAATTCAAATTGCTGAAATTACTGAATTAGAAAGGAGTGTAGTCAAATTTACGGATGCAGGTTCAGGAAAAGTTACTGATGAGTGATAGACGCATTTATGTGTCTATTTTCATCTCTATTGTGTATATTTTTAGTACCCATTTTTGTACTAATGTTGGTATTTTATCCCTTTGTAGGTATTTTTGGGGAATAAACATTTTTGGGAAAATTGGCTCGAAAAGTTGTTAAAGGCTCCTGGGAGGACACTTGCTATTCGGACTCTCATTTTGGATAAGGGGTAACCCATTTCCAAGCAGCTGCTAAGCACAAACAATTTGGGGGAGTTTGGAGAAGTTTAGAGCTATAGAGAAGCGAGAAAAAAATCAACAGAGTCGAGTTCAGAACTTTCCTGCTGCTGCTGAGAAGAAGAAGAAGACGAAGAACATTAGACCTTCAGAATCAGTCGCAGTGGCAGACTTATTTTCAGTGACAACGAGGTACGGTCGCATCTTCCTTCAGTCACCGAAGCTCTTCAGCAACGACTCGGACTTCTGTTTTAGACCTTCAGTAACTACAGAATCCGCTGCTTAGCACTTTTCACTCTTTTAATCAACTTTTGAACACCAAATATGTATTTTGAGCAAGTGATTAATATGAGGAGCTAAACCCCTTAGCCGAGGCGACGGAGGAAGCCATTGTTCCATGAAAAGTGGTATAGTTCTATTTTAATTATTTATTGCAATTATTTTACATGATTTTTTGCATAGAACTTAAAAGAAAAATTGGTTTTTATTGAGTAGTTGTGAAGCGTTTTGATGGGACATGCTTGGTTTTAATACTTTTGATGTTTCATGCTTCGTGCTTACAATTATTACTTCAAAAATCTATTAGAGGCAAATATTAGAATCACTTTAAAGAAGAATATTGCATGAATATTGATTAGAGTTTATCAATTAATTGGTCAATGGTGGAATCCAAAGTCTCGGTATTTTCTTATTATTGTCAAAACAATTCTATTTAATTTTCGAAAATCCTTCACAAGTTCGAGCAACGAACCTTTTTACCACTACAACTATAAAACGACATCAATGAGCCAGTTCCTTTTACAACTTGGTCCTCAGTGGTTAATTCATCTGGAAGTAAGAAGACAGAAAATGAAGTAATTAAATCTGCTTCAGTTGCTAAGAATAATTCAGGTACCAAAAACACAGTTCAAGCACCAGTTAAATACAATTTTAGGAAAAATGTAGGTAAGGGGGTCCAAAAATCCTCCAAACCAAAACATGAAAGTACTATCTTGGAACATAAGGGGTCTTAGGAGAGCTAGGGCCCAGCAGAAGCTTCACAGTTTAGTTAGTCAATTTTAGCCAACACTATTATGGATAGCAGAACCTAAAATTAAATGTTCTTCTTCCTTTTGTAGCAAGCTAAACCTTCCTGGTATGCAATTTATGGTAATACACAATGCCTCAACAACTCATAAAAGTAATATCTTGTTATTTTGGAATACTTCCATTGCAACTCCTTCAATTGTTTCTATTACAAGTCAAATGATTACAGTGGCAGTGGGAGATGTTTTTGTTTCAGGAGTTCATGCTCATGTAAATATGGTGCAGAGAAGATTTTTATGGTAAAAAATACAGATGATTAGTGATCTTAAGAAACCTTGGTTAGTCATAGGTGATTTCAACTCAGTTCTTTCACTGGAAGAAAAGGTTGGTGGTAATTTTCCTTCAAGAAGATCAATGCTAGATTTCAGTGAATGTTTAAACACTTGTGAGCTTCTACAAGCTCCTAAAGTTGGTTTAGATTTTACTTGGTCAAACTGTCAACATGGAAGTAAAAGAATATTGTGCAACCTTGACAGAGCAGTCTTTAATATGGAATAGTTAAAGCTATATAGTGATTGGGGTTATAAAGTTTGAGTTAGAGTGGTTTCAGATCATTCCCCTTTAATGGGTGGCTGTGTTAACATTCCTAAACCTACAAATGCTCCTCTCAGATTCCAAAAAATGTGGTTAGAGCATCTTGGTTTTATGCAAGTTGTTGAAGATAGCTGGACAGAACCTGTAATGGTGATCCTGCTTTCATATTTCAGCACAAGCTCAAAAGATTAAAGTTAATTTTGAAAGAATTGAATTGGAGTACATTTGGAGATGTTCAAGTCAAGATTTTAGGAAGCATAAAAGTTAGTTAAGGAAAAGATGATAATTTCAGATAATAATCCTCATGATGAGCAAGCATTAACAGAATTGGTATTGGCTCAGAATGATCTAAATTCAAAAGAAGTTCAGCATTGTATGATGATGAAACAAAAATCAAGGATTAAATGGGTTACAGAGGGATCCTCTAATACCAATTTATTTCATACAAATGTTAAGATAAGACAAACAAGAAATATGATATGTGAATTAGAGGATGTGGATGGTAACATAGTAGCTGATCAAGGAAAAATAGCAAATATTTTGGTTAAATTCTTCCAACAAAAATTTTAATCTCAGGAAGTGACTGTGAATGATTCATTGTTGGATGTTATTCCCAAGATGATAACAAATTAAGATCAAATCATGATAGAGGCTATCCCTGTTTTAGAAGAAATTAAAAATGCAGTATTTGAGATGAATGCAGAAGGTACACCAGGACCAGATAGTTTTTCTGGCATTTTATATAAATCTTGTTGGGATATCATACACAATGATTTGTTGAATGCAGTTCAATATTGCTGGAAAAGGAAATACATTCCAAGAGGTATGAATTCAAACTTTTTAGTATTACTCCCTAAAGTTCAAGGAGCAAAAAAGCAAAATCAGTTCAGACCTATTGGTTTAAGTAACTTCATTTTCAAAATCTTTACAAAATCATACCTACTAGAATGAATAGTCTTATGAGTAGATTGGTCTCAGTTCAGCAAGCAGCTTACATTAAAGGAAGAAGTATACATGAACAGGTCATGATGGCTTCTGAACTAGTAAATGAAATGAAGCATACAAGAAGGGGAGGGAATGTAGGTTTGAAGCTTGACATATCACAAGCTTATGATTCAGTTAATTGGGATTTCCTTTTTAAAGTTCTGCAAAAATATGGCTTCTCTGCATCTTGGTGTGAGTGGTTAAGAGTTCTCTTTTCATCAGCTAAAATTTCTGTGATGATTAATGGTGGACCACAAGGCTTTTTCTCAATGGAGAGAGGATTGAAGCAAGGAGATCCTCTGTCTCCATTACTGTTTGTGCTAATGGAGGAAGTTTTAAGTATAAATTTAAGCAGTTTGGTGGAAATGAAGAAACTACAACCAATGGTTGTCAGAAAAGGAGTTTATCTTACTCATCTATTCTTTGTTGATGATGTTTTCATCTTCAGTAATAGGTCCAAGAAAAGCTTAGAATCTCTTCTTAATCTACTCAAAATTTATCAAGAATGCTCTGGTCAAATAATCAATAAACAGAAAAGCAAATGTTTTGTTGATGGTTACACTTCTTTAAGAAAATCTCAAATTTCAAGCTTACTGCAAATGGAGCTCACGTCATTTCCTGACAAATACTTACGTGTCATTTTGAAGCCTGGAAGAGTTAAGAGTGCTACTGTGTGGCCAATGGTGGAGATGATGCAGAGTTACTTAGCAGCTTGGAAAGGTAAAATGCTCCCATTCCATGATAGACTGGTACTTATCAAATATGTTCCGTGCAATGTTCCAATTTATAATATAACAGTCTATAAATGGCCAAGTTCAGTTATTAAAATATGTGAAAAAATAATAAGAAATTTCTTATGGACTGGTGATAGTGAAGTTAGAAAATATGAAACTTTTGGGTGGAACAAAGTTTGTACACCATTCAATGAAGGAGGTTTGGGCATTAGAAGACTAGAAGTGATCAATAAGGCTTTATTAATGAAGATGATGTAGAAGCTTATTAATTCTAATGATGACTGGTCAAGATTTTTCGCTGCTAAATATAAAGACAAATATGGTCAATGGTGTACTCAATGGAAATTATCCACAGTATGGCCAGGTATAAAGTGGGCTTGGAAGGAATTAAAGTAGAATTTGAGATGGAGTATTGGTACTGGTAAGCGGATATCATTATGGTTTAATACTTGGGCAGGTGAGAAACCTTTGATTGAATCTGTGGATTTTATTGAAGCAATCAAAGATAAACTGTACATGACAGTAAATGATATTTTGGTCAATGGTGAGTGGAAAATTCCAAGTGAATTACAAACTTTTATTCCATCTTCATTACCAGCAATAAGTGGAGAGCAAGACAAACTTATATAGAGTGGTGACATAAAAGGTATCTTTTCTACATCTGCAGTTGTTGAAAAAATCAGAACCAAGGAACCAAGAATGCATTGGCCTGATCAAATATGGAAGAAATTTTTACATCCTGGTATTGTTAGTAACATTTGAAAAATACAGCAAAGTGTATATGTTGATGATGCAAAATTAATCAAGAAAGGTTATTCACTTGCTTCAAAATGTTGTATCTGCCAAGAAGATCAAGACAGTATGGAGCATATCCTATGGTTCTGCAAGTTCAGTAAATGCATTTGGAAATGGTTAGTTGTTATCTTTCAGTTTCAATCTCCTACTTCCTTCTCTGATGTTCTTAAATCTGCAAAACAAAAAAGCTCAATTATTAAACAAGTATGGCTAACAGCTGCATGTGCCACAATGAGAGAATTATGGTTTCAAAAGAATAAACTCATTCATGAAAACATATACCAAATGTGGAGAGTTTCAAAAGAAGAATTATGAGTTTGGTATTCTATGGTGGGTACAGAATGACAGGTACAAGATGGGGGCAAGACTATGATTCTTATGTACTCAATTTTTTCAATCTTGGACAGAGAAGCATGAAGTTCAGGTTCATCAAAGAATGTCAGTGGAGCAGCCCAAATGATGGTTACACCTTATTCTGTTGTGCTGGTTCTGTAATTGGTAACCCAGGAATGGCTGGCTTTGGCATTATTGCAATAAATCATAACAATCAAGTCATTGGAACTGTCTCAGGTGGAATTGGAGTTGCTACCACTTACATAGCTGATGTGTTAGCTATTGTATGGGCTGTTGAATAGGCTGCTAAATTGCAATGCAGTAAAATCCTTATCAGAGCTGTTTAAAAATCAGTGATTGAGGATTTAAAAAAAAGTGTAGTGCCATGGTGTCTTCATACAAGGTGGGTAAAAGCAAATAGAAACATTTATGAGATTATATTTGAGCAGTGTTACAAAGAAGTGAATTTCTCTGCTATAGAACTTGCTAAGAAAGGTACACAGCTTCCTCAGGGTGATGTAGAAATTTATACAGGGAAACCTCCATCTCTTGTTCAAATTGAGTTACCTGGTAGGAAATATTACAGATTCTGCTAGGATTGTTAGACTTTCTCTATAATAGTTTCAATTTTAGTTTCTTCTTTTGGTCTGTACTTTTGAAACTTTCAAAAAATTAAATATTAATAAAATTGTGATTTAGCAAAAAAAAAAAGAATATAAGTGAATTAATTTGAGCACCTACGCACGCATCAACGGATTCCTTTTTCTTCTTTGTTTCGATTTTGGTAGGATTCGAGTCCTACTAGCTACATGGTAGCTTGGTTTCCTAGCTTGCCTAGGTTTGGTCCCGACCAATAGGAATCGAGATATTGTGTAGGCTCCGCTTTAGGGCAAAAACCTAATTTTTGCAAGATGACACAAAATTAGGTCAAAATTGTTTTTTCGCGAGCTGACACAAAATTAATCAATTTTATAGTAAATTTTGTACGTTGGCACAAAATTATTAATTTTTTGGCTACTTTTGCAAGTAGCACGTTTCTCGGTGGTACGACTTGCAGTGCCTTTTATGCATATCTTAATCTGAACATTAAGAAAATTCATGTTTTCAGCTGAGAACGAACACAAATTTAATGTCAGTATTTAAGAGTTCAGCTAAGAACACAGCATAAGATAGACGCTCAGCAAACCCCGCATTAATGAATAATGCAAGCAGGAGTTCAACAAAATCTACAGAATATTTAGAATTTTGCAATCAACACCATTCTAATTAAATTTTGTATATAAATATACTGAATTGCTCTGTACATATTGAAAGCAGAGTGGCGTAAGCGCTCGTCAGCTTTAAATATCTCTTGCTTCTTTGCAGAACAAGAGTCTATGGGTTTAGGGTTTGACGGTTTTAGCCCTGAACTAAAACCACCATCAACAACCCTGCTCTGAAAATTATAATTGTGATGGAAGACCTTGAGATGATGAAGAAATGAGAAACATTTGACTGAACGATCAATTTGATTTGAGAATGACCACGACCGTGTCTGGTCATGGTCTGCCAGTCCCTAGTATTTTGTTAAATCTCCTTTTCGTTTTTCCTTCTTCCAGCAAGACCTAGATAGAGGACCCAGGTAGAAAAACTTGATGTAAAGACCTAGGTGGTCGAAGTTGGAGGACTTAGTGAAAATACCTGGTGGACATCGATCGACTGTGGAGTTTATGAATCCCGTCCAGGAATTACTGCTTGCATGTTGTATGCTCTGGAAGCTATAGAAACCTCATACGATGTCGAAATTCGTTGCTTGACCCCAAATTTTGAATCTAAGAGACCGAGTTATCATATAAGAAAACAAGCACTCAATTCGGAGTTGTCTAGGTCATCCAACGAAGCGTGCACATTTGTAATTTGTAATCCCGTGAAAGTTTTCAGATTCCATGAACCTGAGTGTGGAGACCATATCTTTTAGCTCGTATGTCCGATTGATGCGCCCTTTTGGTATATTGTAGCAGAGACATAGACGAACATCTTTTTTCAAGGAAGCATTGTCCCATTCCTCACCAATAGGTACGTTTTTGTAAACCCATGGCCTGAAGTGTGTTATATCTCATTTGTAGAGGTGATGAGAACATCTTGTAGAAGATTTTGGCTTGTCCATCGTGCAATCTTTTTGAAGACTTTCATGTTAACATGTTTTCATGTCTACACATCTTGATATGAATCATTAGTGTTTGTAGAAGTCTGATCAATCGAGTAACACTTCAGAGAATGGATAGTTGATGAAGCCGGTCACGAGATGTTGTTCCTAAGACTGTTGTTGATGTTGAGACCACGACTGATTTCGCTTTAGAAATCTTTATTGGTGTTGAGACCATGGCTGAAGTTTCTCCAGAGACCAAAAAGATAGAACCATGATTATCGACATAGTCCTTGATCCTCAATCCAATGAACCTTTATATTCACAAAGTAATTGATGAGTTGAGCATCCCTACGATGAGGGTGTATTGGGGGTTTAACCCAAATTCTCCCAAACAGTATAACTTTACTGTGAAGTGGCTTTGTCAAGAAATCGATGTTGTTGCGGCAGATAGCAACGGCAGTCTCCATTCTGGGTATGATCGGTGAGGAGAAGAATTTCCTTAGTTGTGCAAGGTTTGTTATGTAGAGAGGTTCCGTTGATGACGTTTCATGTAATCACATCAGGTTTCCATGACTTGTTATGTAGAACACATTTATTGAAATTGATCAGGATTGATCTTTTCAACAAGATCAAGTCCCCAAGTGCATCCTAGAGGTGTTCATCAGTTCAGCAAAAAGATATATGTTGAAGGAGTTTGTGTCATCCATGGAAGAATGATGTTGAATCTTCTTTAGAATTCTTGTCATGGAGATAGTGAAGACTTAACGATTGTAGTTCTGTTACACTTTGACCATCTTGGCATTGAATCAGTGTGTCATCGTCAAGATATTTGTGCTGAAGCTAGAGGCGCCATTGTTGAAAGTGTACTCTTTGACTGGGAGTACAATTTGAAGGGCTTCTTAAGAATATAACACTCAGAGATGAGAGGTTTTTGACTTTAGGTTGGCCTTGGAGAAGTCTTAGATACTTGAGCGTTGAAGCGTCACGTCCCTTAAGCGTCGAATGTCTTTGGCTTGATCATCTCGGCCCCGAGTGTCTTCTGTTGGTTCGGCATTCCTTTTGCGGTGGGATTCCACATTTGTGCAGACATCGAAGCTTTCTGATTTTGTGGCACATATGGACACTCATGCAAAAGTTACGGGAATACCCACGATATTCTTTGTCGTGCTTGAACATCATCTCAATAATGAATGTCTCAGTGAGATGCTCGATTCGGAGAAGTGTCATATTCAACCACTTGGTAAAAAATATTAATGTGGTGAAGCTACTATTCATAACGTCTTGCAATAGCAGAGTTGCTAGCAGAATTGAGTCCCCATGCTAGGATTGCATGTAAGGAAATAAATGACATGGACATAGGAGAAATGAGACTTGCCTGATTGTGGAACCTCTTGATGAATGTCTATGCATCTTTTGCAGGTTCTTGCTTCAACCTCGTCAAAGTTTGAAATTCCTCCAAGTGCCCTGTTGATGGAACGTTCACCAAATCTTCTAGATACGAACTTTCTTCGTTGGAGAGATGTGCAACCAAAGGCGCTTTGTCAATAACCATCTTTTTAGCGTGGATCCACGCTCATCCGAGGATCATGTCATATCATGGATCTTCCTAACTATGTTAAACTTGGTTTATGTGCAGGTTGAACCTACTTTCACTTTGAGAGTGATGTAGCCATAAGCATCTCTGAGCGTTCTTTCATGGTCTCTGATTGAGATGAGAACATGAGTAGCTTCTTGTCGAGTGATGCATGCGGCTCTGAGGGTTTTCAGTGGAATGATGTTGATAGCGGTGCCAGCATCGTTCAACGTTCTCCCAAATTCGTTTCCTTTGAGATTGACTGTGGTAAGCAGTCCCCAGTCGTACATCTCTTTATCTGTGGCTGGAGGCTCAGAAATTATTTCCGGAATGGACTTCCTGACACGATGTGCTTCAGTGCTGTGAACATGTTTCTCCTTTGTGCCTTCGAAAATAGAGCAATTCACATATATGTGCGACCAAGGATTAAACCGCTTCTTTGAAAGGTTGCTCGGAGAGATTAATGTTTGATTGGGAGAGGGTCCCTGTGCACTTATTTATTCCCCAGTTGAAGCTCTCCTGGCTCAATCTTCTCTTTGAAGATGCGCTTGAAAACATTGCAGTCACTTGTTAGATGATTGATGAACTTATGAAGGCGACAGTACCTGGGATTCTCAATTTCATCTTCAGTTGGCTCTCTCCTGATGAATGTCAATTTGATTGCACCATCTTGAATCCAGACTTCCAATAACTCGATCACTTCTTCAATGAAAAGAGGGAAGTTTGAGTCTGTCTGATCATTTCCCCGTTTATTGATGCAGGGTCGAGGTTTGTGCATTTCAGGATTGGTTATCCTTTCTTTGCGCCTTCAGAGGAGCCTTGGATGTCGCATGTTTGAGATGTTATGCTTCTTGAGAGGTGGTTTTCCTTTTACTTCCTTGAGCAACAACGTTCATGGAAGGTTGAAGGTTGTATTTTCTGTTAAATAGATGTTGAGTATCACGAGGCTCTTATTTTAGGTTTTGCTCTTTCCAGTAAAGCAGGCGCGGTATTTGTTGATCGCTTCGCCGTTTTATGAAGTTCCGAGAAGGTCTGGAATAGAAGATTTTCCAGTAAGGCTCTATAGACCGGGATCATTCCTTTGATGCACAAGTACACAAGTTGCTGCTCTGTGATATTCGGATCATGACAATCCAAAGCCTGAACTTTAAACCTCTTCACGTAATCGTTGAGATGTTCATTGTTCCTTTGAAACATTCTTCCCAGATCAGAGAGAGTGACTTGTTCTGAAACAAAAAGGTACTTTCTGTAGAAAGCATTAATCATTTCTCCCCAACTGGTGATACTTCCTGGCACAATGTTATTATACCAAGTATATGCTCGTCCAGTCAGAGATTTTGAAAATTCCTTCAAACGGACAACATGATTGTGTTCATGTTCACACAGTGATTCCAGGAATCGGGAAACATGTTATCAAGCATTGCCCGTTCCATCATAGAGTGTGAATGTTGGAGGAGTGTAACCCTTCGGAAGATGAATTCACTGTGTAGCAGCAGGGTATGGAGGTTGATGACGGTGGATAGAGGACGTCTTATCTTTTCCACGGTTTTCCAGGAGACACTCCAAATCTTCAGGAGTGATGAAATTTGATGGTTCCTTCATTGTTGGGTTGTCTACAGCAATTGCATCATCTTCTGGAATCTGGATTGGGGAGACGTTAGGATCAGCGGATGAGGATACTTCTTTGGATTTTTTTTTCTTTCTCTGACTGACGCTGGGGCTGAGTTTGTTCAGGCGATAATTTGTCCGTGAGATTCTTGAGATGAGTACATAGCTCATTAATATCTTATAGCAAGATTGATTAGAGTGGTTACCAAACAGATTCTTCCTTTGTTGTTTGGAATACGATCCAAAGGACTTGCTATTCACGTGCGTGACTCTAGAAGTCGAAGGCGCGGGGATACTGATGAAACTAAGTAGCTAGGGGTAGTCTGCTTTGTCTCAACTATACGAAGTTGGTATTAGATTTTGTATAGCGACTTAATTAGGAGAGTATTCAAAACTGGACTAGGTCCCGGGGTTTTTATGCATTTGTGGTTTCCTCGTTAACAAAATCTTGCTGTGCTATTTACTTTACTATTCTGTAATTATGTTTGGTTTATATAATTTAAAGTAAATTGCACTTGTACGTTAATTCTGTAACACTTGATATTGATCCTATAAAGTTTAGGTTTAGTACCGTACCTATTATCAAGTGCACACTTTGTTGTCGTATCGTCTCGATCTTGTATCCGTAGTCAATCACACAAGTGATCTTGTTGTTGTATTGTCTCGATCTCGTATCCATAGACGATGACACAAAGTGTGAATCGAATTTGTTGTATTGTCTCGGCTCTGTTTATAGATGATCACATTCGGTAAAGGACATATAGGTGGATAATTAAAAGATTGTGGTGTATTTGGGTACCGTTGTCTTTTCAGTCTGCTTAGAAGGCATAATATAATTGCATTTCTTCTTGAATTACGCCACATTTTTTCTTGATGTTATCCATGGTTCTTTGACGAGAATTTATAAACTCTAGTTTGTAATAGCACCACACACTGTCCCATAAGGTTTCAGTTGGTAAGCAACCGCGCACAACTTCTCGACGCGAGCTTATGGTCACCCAAGTTTTCATAATAACCAAGTCTTTTGCGGAATAAAACACAGCCATAAGAGTTGAATAAAAGATTTTAAATGGAACGACCTTTACAACTGATGAAAAAGGTAAAATATGGTTTTAGTGTGAAATATTGAGAGGCTACCCATGCTTTTAAATGATCCAACACAGTGATTAGCCTCGACATAGATAAGTCTGAGCCATTCAGTTTCGTCGTGTTATCAAATCAATATCAGTGCTATTGACAAGCTATGTCAGAATTTATAATTTTAGGACACTGTTGGTTTGAAAAGAAATGTCATTGCATTTGAAAATTATATATCCTTTTTTTTTTCATTAGAAATTTTAAAGCGTTTCATACATCAAACGTCTAAGCCGTACAATCATACTGGGAATAAATCAAACGGCTTCTGTTGTTGGTTGTCATCTTGGGTTTCAACAACAATATCCATATAAGTATTTAAATGTACATTACTATTCAAGTAAGGATTTTCATCTTGACTTGATCCAGGAATTGAGTACTGAGGATTAATACCCGACTCTCTCAAAATTGGGTGATACCCAATACTTTGATCATCCAAAGTAGTAGTAGCTTGACGTTTGCATACTTGCTAAGTATGCGTACCGCAAATTCTAGCATAAATTTTCGGAATTAAGTATGCGTACCCGTTTGCATACTTTACTGTCTTCGATATTAGATAAAAACTCGTTTCGGCCACAACCTCTTCGTACGAACTCGGAATGACCTCATTCTTTTTGCATTCTTTATATCTTTCAATTATCTTCAAGATAGTGATGAGAAATCCTTAATTTGAATGAGTTAAGATCGGTATTTGGCCTGTGTCTTGATTTTGAGCGTTTTGCTCCTTTTCATCGCACTTCTTCAACATCTCTTGGACTTGGGCACTTGGATACCTTGAATACTTCTCTTCCTAGCTATTTTAAGCACTTTGTAGCTCCTTTTTGGATGATTCACCTAATAGAGGCAAATAAGAGAAAACAAGAGTAATACAGTAGAAACTCTATAAATTAATGCTGTCGGGACCATCAAAATTTATTAATTAAGCGAGATATTAATTAACCGATAAATTAATAATTATTAATTTATACTTTATATTAGATAAATTTCATGTCAAATAATTAGTTTTTATACAAACAAAATATCGTATCATATCTTTTATATTTCTTGTATAAATACAATATCAATATCAAATCATATTTTTATAAACACAATATCCAATCATATTTTTTATTTCCTATCTAAACACAAGTTTAGACAATTTGGATGAACATACAGACACTGAAATCACTCAAGACTTGCAAAATTTGATCGAGAAGTTGGGCTATCACAATTAAATGAATGTCGAAGATGTCCTAAATTATCCGGAAGAAAATGAAGTTACACAGTTGTTAACCGATGAAGAAATAATCGAGAACGTTATGGGAACTGATAAAGATGTGTAAGAAGATGATGAAAGTTCTACGATAGAGCCCCCTTCACGAAACGAGGCTATTAAAGCGGCAATCACATTGAATAGCCACTTGTTGAGCTATGAGAAAATAACACCAAAAATTCTTACAATGATAAGAAAAATTAGAGATGAATTTCAATGCGATATTGATTTTAGCAAAAAACAGAAGACAATTAAATCATTTTTCAAAAAGTCTTCGTAAATCATTAATGTAATGAATATATATATATAATGCATTATTAATTTATATTTCGTATGGGGCCTATATAGGTAATCAAAAAAGTATTATCTTATAATTTTAGCGAATTATTAATTTGGCACGTTGTCCCCGACTCGGGACCTTCCAAAAATATTATTTAAGAGAGTTTATTAAATAATCGAGTATTAATTAAAAGAGTTTCTACTGTAATACGAAAATATGCAAGAATAATAGCTAAAACAAGTATGGAATGGACAATAAAATCATATAAATTATGCACTTATCAACTTATAGGTTGAAACAAAAAGATTGTGGTGTATTTGGGTAACCTCGTCTTTTCAATGGCTATCCGTTTTGTGAAGAACGGGTGATGGCTAACCGTTATTTTTGCTAACGGCTAACCATTAGTTGTCCTCTACTTATTTCGGGAATCACCGCTGGGCCTAGCCTTTTCCCAAGCTGACGTGTAAAGGCATTTGAGAATGGCTTGGGAAGAGCCAGAAGACCCAGTCTAAGCATAACGCTTCAAAAAAAATCTTCAATCCAGACACTCTTATTCCATCTGCGTGTAATTTTCTGGATTCTGGCTTTCCTGCAGTATCATATGATTATAAGAGAAGTAGTTGTTTTCATTTTCCTTCCGACTTCCATTTTAATTGGTTAGATGGAAATAAATCTCCCTCATATGTTATCCCCATCAACATGTACAAATCTAATAGTGTAAACCCTAAAAATAATATGGTCATGACTAAACTCTATATCTAAAACTAAAAATTGAATCATTGAATTGGAAAAAAATTACCACATTCGAAATCCTTGAAAAAAAACGTATTTGCAGTATTCGAAATCCAGTGGTTTTTGGTTTTCATATGATATAAACGCTTCCAAGGATCTCAAACACACTATTGATCTCAAACCATCCACCTTTTAGTTAGGTAAACCAATTCGCTCGGGATACCTATATAGGTAATACACCAAGACCAACTAGATGTCTAACATTTGCGAACTCTTTATCTTTATTCTGAATCCAGCTGATATTGATTTTCATTTGTGGACTCTTTATCTTTACATATTGCGGATATTGATTTTCATTTGTATTTTCTCTTTTTTTTTCTTTGTCCAGCTGTTTTAGTACTCATTTTCAAATTAATTGCTCACAAAAATTGCTCTAGTTTGTTCACTGGATAAGGGAAGAAGAAATATATGTGAATGAAAATTGAAGAAAATGGTGCTATTTATATATGATGGAGCACCGACTGTGGGCTGTGGAGTCTCCACCGAACAGCTTGAACTCGATCGCCGACCGTCGAATATTGATCGCCAGCGGCTTAATCTCTACCGTTCAATATTGCCATAGTGGCGCAGTGATGTGTTTTGTAGTTGTAGTGGTAAAAATATTCGAACTCTAAGACTTGTGAAGGATTTTTTAGACTCAAATTAAACTCAACAATTAAATAAAGTTGTATCAAAAATATAAAGAAAGCACCGAGACTCTGGATTCCACCATTAACCAATTAAGTGATATAATCTAATCAATATTCATGCAACTCTTTACGTTTAAAGTGATTCTAATATTTTGCAAAAGTAGATTTTTGGAATAACAAGTGTATTTCGAAAGCATAGAATATCAAAAACATAAATCTAAGCATAATCTATCAAGAGAAATCACAATTGTTTAAGAAAAATCATTCAATCAATTCTCAATCAAAGCAAATAATCATATAAGAAATTGCAAAAATATTTAAAATAGAATTATACCACTTTTCATGGAACAATGGCTTCCCCTGTCGCCTCGGCTAAGGGGTTTAGCTCCTCATATTAATCACTTGCTCAAAGTACATATTTATAGCTCAAAAGTTGATTAAAAGAGTAAAAGAATACACTGAAGTCGCTGAAAGTCTAAAACAGAAGACTGAATCGTTGCTGAAGGGTTTCGGTCACTGCAGACAGGAACGATAGGCGTTTATTGTCACTGAAATAAGTCTGCTCCTATGACTGTTGCTTGTGCGTCTTATGTTCTTCGTTCCTTCTTCGCAGCAGCAGCAGAAAACAATTTCATCTCTGATTTTCTGGCTTTCTCTAAGGCTCTAAACTTCCCCCAAAGTGTTCATAACTCTTCCTTGGCCTCCCTAGAGCTTATATATCCCTCACAGGTCGGTTTAAACTCGATCAAAATCTCTTTTTTTCTTCCCAAAAATAAACTTTTCTTTTCTGCCAAGTTTTGAAGATTCTATCCTGTTTTATCACTTCACCTCCTTCCTGAATTATCCAAACTATCCTCTTATTCTTCGACAAACAAATCCTTGCGATATATAGCACGTAACTTCCATGTATAACTCGAAAACTTGCCTGTTTCCATTTATAGTTTTTTTCTTCCCTGTTTTATCAAAACCCGATCATCTAGCCCATTCTAATCGATACAAACAGATGTACCAACCCTGTTTACTCCATTCAAGTCCAGCCCAACTTAGTTTGGCGATTGAATCTCCTCCAATCGGTTCCAAAAATCCAACTCTAAATATCAACACGTATGCGCAGCGAAGAACTTTTTTTTCCCGCCAAAAATGAATTTCAAACGAAGGGGATGACCTCTCCTTATCCAGACCAGGGGTGCGAATAGCAAATGGTCACCCCTTAGTAATTTGGGTGCCCCTTAGTAATTTTCTCCCATGAGCGCAAAAACCACTTTTCGAGCCAAATTCGCCGCAAAAGCCCATTTTTCCAAAAACACCTACAAGGGATAAAATACCAAAATTAGTAAAAAAATGGGTACTAACACTATACATAAAAGAGATAAAAATAGACACATAAATGCATCTATCAAATACCCCCAAACTTATTATTTGCTAGTCCCGAGAAAATAAAAACTACAAAAATAAAAATCCTAACTCACTGTCGCAGGCATCGTCGATTGCACTTAGCATGTGCAACAAGCCTTTAAACCCCTAGGTGGCCCTAATGGCCGAGTTATAGTCTCGGGAGGTGATCGAATTTTAAATAGTGGTAGTAATAGGTTCGTAAGACTTGTGAAAGCAATTGATTTTAGACTTATTTAAACTAAAAATAGAGAAAATTTAATTCCAAATCTGATTTCAAGATTGAAAATAACCAAGACACTAGATTCCACTATTACACATGAATGAATGATGGTAAAAATTCCAAAACTCTAATTATTTTTAAAATCTCTTTTTCTTAATTCACAAATGATCAAGCATATTCTCAAACATTAATTGTATCCCTTAAGCATAGATTATCTAACCAAAGTATAACCTATCTAATTGAATCACAACTAATTAGGAAAAATTATGTAAACAATTAAAATTCTACAAAGTAGTGATTAAGTGAATTATAAAATACAAATTAGAGAAAAATAGAATAGTTACCAATTATTCATGCATAAATAGCTTCCTCCGTGCCTTGATTACGCGAGAATTAGCTCATCATTATCATGGAAACATGCTCAAAATTCATCTTTATTAATGCTCAAAAATGGTTCACAAATGATGAAATGGGAGAAAAAATGATAAAAACCGGGTTTTGTAACACTTATATTTGTTACAAAATCAATTGTTACAGAAAACGATAAAGGAATACCGTCACTGGCACTGTTGAAGAACGACGGTCTTTAAGGGTCTTATGTTCTTCGTACCTTCTTCACCAGCAGAAAGCA
>JAJJMB010006306.1:1745049-1803931 GCA_023531105.1 Papaver atlanticum
AATCTACCAGTTTACTGCTCCATTTTCCCGCCAAAAACTCAAATTTTGAAATGTAGAGGATGAAGTGCCCTGATCCAAAACACGGGCGCCTTTAACATCTCGGCTGCCTTGGGGGTGCCCTTATCCATTTTGAGGGTGCCTTTAGTAATTTTGGTGGGTGCCTTTAACACTTTTTCTGGGATGTTTCCAACATTTTTTCGGGGTTCCTCCGGTGTATTTCTGGGGTTCTTCCGGTGCATTTATGGGGTGCCTTTAGTACTCTATCCTGGGGTGTAAAACACCACTTTTCGAGCCAATTTTGCCGCAAGAGGTTATCCCTAGAAAAGACTTAAAACAACTTTATTATAAATAAAATGAGTCCTAGATAATGTAGTTATGGGTGAAAATGCGTCACACTTACGTGCTTATCAGGAGGGTTTACCAGAGGTGTACCCACAAAACCTTTACTCCAGACCCTAGTTATCTACGCAGAACCTTGGAATGCACTAAAGAATCTCCTTGGTTGGCATACTTACTGATTACGGGAGGAAGTACCCTGATGTGAAATTCCAATTGCTGTATATGAGTTTGCACTCAAGTATACTAAAATTCATATATAGTGACAGAGCTCTACTCAGATAGTCGCACTATGGACATCAATATCCGGAATAAAACAAATCACATGAATTAAGAAGATGGATATAGAAATAGATGGTTGCGAATGAACTTCAATGCCAAGATGAACCTATGACCTAGTGGATTGAGATACTGGTCTGGACTAATATCAACACAACTGGCATATACAAGGGAACCAGTGGTCGACAATCCTAAATCTACATCAACACAGCTGGCATATACAAGGGAACCAGTGGTCCACTTTATAATAAACCTTTATTTTTTTATTTTTTTTAACGACATGATTAGATCTTTTGGATCCAAGTGCATGCTTCTTGTCAGCAGATTACATGGTAATTCCCGTGGATCCTGCGTTCCACGCTTGTTTAGGCGACGGAGACAGGGAGAACACACACATATTGCTATCCAAGTGTTAATATTTATTCTGATTGGTCTAATTGGTCTGGGTTTTTTTTTTTTTTTTTAGTAACTCAATCACCCTATTTCAACCCAGCAGACATCAACATAAAAATTTGCAAAAACAGAAGTAATAAGATGATTCCGAGATACGGTGAAACTATCATGTTATTTCTAACACCTGAGCTCTGTACTTTTATGAATAGACTCTTATAGATGTTTCCATCTAGTCAGATTGGTTCCTCAACTCCTAAAACCAAAATGCTTCCATCCACTTAGATTGGTTAGTGCCATCCTTAATAGGCATAAATTTCTAGGCTCTGGAGTTTATAATGCAACTAAAAAGTTTCTCCCATACCCCCAAACTTAAATCTAACATTGTCCTCAATGTTCTAAAGATAAAATTAAAAGCATGAACAAGGAGAAACTGTTACCATTTGAAGCAAAAGAGTTAAGGAAAGATATTACCGTGTTGCATGAGCATGGGTTACCTCCAAAGAAGTGCTAAGTTTAAAGTCTTCAGCCAGACATTGGAAGGGATTAGTCACCTCGAATCGTATAACAGTAGTCGGAATAACTGTGGGTCTTCAAAACCAAATAGAGCTGACCAAAGGAAACTATAATAAACCAACGAAATGAACAAGACTAGCATGCCCTTACCTAGTTTCCTGATTAAGAAATTTATATCTAATTGTGGTTCAGGTTCAGGTTCTATGAAAGGGTTTAAATAAAATATTTTCATTGGTTGCGTTTCTTCATAGGTGGGATCCGAATTATTAGGTCCTAGAGTCTGATAAAACTCAAATAAAAAATTAGAAGCACATAATAATAACCTGAATAATTGAGGATCCTTAAAGTCAATCAAATTTGACTTACACAATTGACCACGATAAAAGTGATGGTCATTTTTAAGCAAATGTGTCGATTCTAATTTCCTAAAGCATTTAGGTTTAGTCTCACAACTTAATATTCGACACATTTGGAATATAAACGTTCCCACAGTTGGAAGAAAACTATTTGGTGGGAAAACAAAGTCAATCTGGGTATCATAGCCTGGGCAAACCACATCAACCAGAGGATGGGTTTCTAACGACTGAACTTCTTCCTGGACATCATTAGGTTCGAGAAAACGAGTATGAAGGTAATCTTGTAAAATGGTCGAGGCACAGATATCAAGTCCTAAGTGAGGGGACTTTCTGAGAGTTAAAGCACATGGAGAATGATAATCACCCCCAAACTTAGAGTTTTCAGTGTCTCTAGTTAGACTAGCCACAATCTCCCTAATTTCTAGGTCATCAGATTCCTGAAAATAGGCAATTGATTCTTCTAAGTCAAGTTCATCCTCACTCATCTCCACGAGTTCATTTTCTTTGTCTAAGACTATTGTTTCTAAATCACTAGACAATAAAACAGTATTTTCAGAATAAACTCGTTCCTATAAACCATTATTGGCTTCGTAATCAAAAGGAAATACTACATCGTCTAAAACGGGGATATCTCTAGACAAATCCTCGTCCTTTTGAATAGGTGAATAATTATTAAAATTATTTGGATTTGAACTAGAAATAACATTATCATTATAAAGCTCAATTGGAGTAACAAATTCTTGATCACTATGCCTACATATTTCAGATTCTTCAGCAACACTATTCTCATCATAATCGTCATTATAATAGCATGGAAATGGTTGAACCTCATCTAAACATGTAGTGTTACCAATTCTAACCTCGTCATCTTGATTATGCAAATAACTATCATTATTTTCAAGGGTATTATTGGAAACACTGTATTGGAAATTAAGATTATTTTGAGCAAGTCTTTCGTTCGTCTCAGCCATCAGCTTGAGGGATTCCTCTATAAAAAGTTTTCTCAATGGTGCAGTTTGTCTATTCATTTCCGACATAAACCTATTTGTTTGCTCAGTTAACTGCTTAAGAGACTCTTCTAAAGATACAGAAGGATCATAAATAGGAACAGAAGGATCATAATAAGGACTAGTTTTCAACAGTTTGATTGTATTGTCCAAAGACGAGGTACTAGCACTATAATAATCCTTATTTTCTTGCTCGTATGACCGGTGTGTGTGTGGATAGTAATTGGGCTCACCATGGTATGAACCATAACCTTCAAAAGGTTGGTGTTCCCAACCACTATTTACACTATGGTCGTAGTGTGAATAATGTCCATTTTGAAACTCAGTCGGATATTCATTGTATTGGCTTCTATCATACCAGTTCGACATTCTTAATTGCAAGGGAATTCTAAACAATCACAAACAAGGCTGACTCGACCAAATCAAACCTATAAAATCTAGCAAACAACAAGCATGATGGCTCCACTTAGATTGTTTCTAGACCAGCTTCTAATCTCCCAAAAGGCAACTGGGTATAGTTTTAGCAAACCTCTCTAGAACGATCCGAATAAAGTAAGTCGAAGAGAAGTAGGGGAAGCTCAGAGGAGCTTTGATACCCCCACCTCTTTGGCAACGCTTCCCTGGGTTACAAGGCGGCTCTAATCGACTTACAGTAATCTTCCTGAACTTTGAGTTAGGCTAACAAGATACCCAATACGGTCCTTTCAAACGACTTTCCTACAAGCTCGTTACCTTATCGGTCTCGTTCTAATCAAGATTTTAGGCTTGGGATCGCGTTTGGTATCGTTTTCCTAAAGCGGGCAAGAAGAGAACGGTGATGAAATCCGAACTCTTATCTTATATGGCCAGGCCTCTCCCTTTACTAGGAAAATAAATGTCCGTATTCAATTCCTCAGCATATATGCACCTTAAGGAAGACAGTAAACCCGCTGATAGGGGATTCGCGGGTGTTTAGAAGCTTACCTCCCGTACCAGACGGGGGATGAACCGTTGTAGTCGACTCGGGCCACTGACTCCTGTGTCAATGTGCGAACCCGAGGGGCTGAGACAGTATCGTAACTGTCGTCCTTCCCTGCAAACATTTTATATTTAATTTTAACCCTTCCTTAGGGTTTTAAAAATAATAATGTCCAAAATAATGTCCCAAAAATAAAGTTCAAAGTCCAAAAATAAAAGATTACAACAATAAAAAATAAAACCCTATTTACAATTTCTAAAAATAAAAAGTAATAAAATCTAAAATAAAATAAAATAAATAAATAACTATATACAAAAATCTTCTTCTTCACTCCTTCGAACTCCTCTTTTCTTTCCTTCTTTGGCGATGCTTTCCTCTTATAACACTTTTTCCTTCCTTTTAGCTCCGCTCCAAATCTGAAAAAGAATCAAAAAATACCAAACGCGTAAAGAAGAACAAAAATAATAAAAATAAATCTAAAAACCCTAAAAACAAGTCCGCGTCGGCGGCGCCAAAAATTGATGTGTTTTGTAGTTGTAGTGGTAAAAAGATTCGAACTCTAAGACCTGTGAAGGATTTTTTTTAGACTTAAATTAAATTAAATAACTCAAATAAAATTGTATCAAATTATAAAAAGACACCGAGACTTTGGATTCCACCATTGACCAATTAAGTGATACAATCTAATCAATATTCATGCAATTCTTGCTTTTAAAGTGATTCTAATTTATTGCCTCTAATAGATTTTTGAAGTAACAATTGTAAACATCAAGCATGGAACATCAAAAGTTTTAAAACCTAGCATGTTCCATCAAAACAATTCACAACTACTCAATAAAAATCAATTTTCCAATATTAGTTCTATGCAAATAATCATGTAAAAGATTGCAAAAATAATTAAAATAGAAATATACCACTTTTCATGGAACAATGGCTTCCTTTGTCGCCTCGGCTAAGGGGTTTAGCTCCTCATATTAATCACTTGCTCAGAGTACATATTTATAGCTCAAAAGTTGATTAAAAGAGTAAAAGAATACACTGTAGTCGCTGAAAGTCTAAAACAGAAGACTGAATCGTTGCTGAAGGGTTTCGGTCACTACAGACAGGAACGATAGGCGTTTATTGTCACTGAAATAAGTCTGCTCCTGCGACTGTTGCTTGTGCGTCTTATGTTCTTCGTTCCTTCTTCGCAGCAGCAGCAGAAAACAATTTCGTCTCTGATTTTCTGGCTTTCTCTAAGGCTCTAAACTTCCCCCAAAGTGTTCATAACTCTTCCTTGGCCTCCCTAGAGCTTATATATCCCTCACAGGTCGGTTTAAACTCGATCAAAATCTCTTTTTTTCTTCCCAAAAATAAACTTTTCTTTTCTGCAAAGTTTTGAAGATTCTATCCTGTTTTATCACTTCACCTCCTTCCTGAATTATCCAAACTATCCTCTTATTCTTCGACAAACAAATCCTTGCGATATATAGAACGTAACTTCCATGTATAACTCGAAAACTTGCATGTTTCCATTTATAGTTTTTTTCTTCCCTGTTTTATCAAAATCCAATCATCTAGCCCATTCTAATCGATACAAACAGATGTACCAACCCTGTTTACTCCATTCAAGTCCATCCCAACTTAGTTTGGCGATTGAATCTCCTCCAATCGGTTCCAAAAATCCAACTCTAAATATCAACATGTCTGCGCAGCGAAGAACTTTTTTTTCCCGCCAAAAATGAATTTCAAACGAAGGGGATGACCTCCCCTTATCCAGACCAGGGGTGCGAATAGAAAATGGTCACCCCTTAGTAATTTGGATGCCCCTTAGTAATTTTCTCCCATGAGCGCAAAAGCCATTTTTCGAGCCAAATTCGCCGCGAAAGCCCATTTTTCCAAAAACACCTACAAGGGATAAAATACCAAAATTAGTACAAAAATGGGTACTAACACTATACATAAAAGAGATAAAAATAGACACATAAATGCGTCTATCACGCAGCCAGTTGCCGGGCCACCTGACATGACATATGCGTGGGTTAGTGTCACATGCCCATTTAATCGCCTAAAATTTTCATGGGACATGACTGGCAATACTATGTGGCTTAGTGAATCAACTTGTGATGGACCGGAAAATTACGCCTGGCGCGCCTGGGCGCACAGGCCATAACTTCCCCGATGCGCCATGATGATTCTACGATCCGGGCCTTTAAGCTAGGAAAATGCACGTCCATTTGCCCTTGCATGCATGCTCATGGAGCATGATGCAGCTAACTTAGCTTCCACACCATTCCAACTTACCCTCGTTCCGCAAAGGGTTTAAAGCCTTGAATGTTATGGCCGATGCACCTTACATGCATTGCCTCAACGTAGGGAATTCATAACTGAATTGCCTATCTAGCCGACTAATCGTCACACTACCAAATCTTGTCCAGGCATAAGGCATAAGCCTTGGACTTAGGCATAGGCCGCTCCAATCCTATTGCCATTTCCCTACTGCGTTTACCAACTCTGTGTAGCTTGATAGGAAGTATGAGCATCCCTTTGCTGGCATGCAACTAAGCCTCATCAAGTCTGGCCACAATCATCTCTTGCATAGAGCTACCGAGCTTAGATGATATGAGGGGCCAAAGTGCTGGACCGGCAATGCTGCAACTTATTGCGGCTGCCTACGTACCCTTCCCTACTCTAAAGGGATCAAGCACAGACCGTAGTTCATCCTCGAAGGAACATCAACTTAAACCAACTCGTTTGCAAGGTCGTGGCCTTGATATAATGGTAATGGCCTAGTCCGTATAGGCCGTTCCGTCAAGATGCACAATGATTATGCATTATCGGGTCCGTGGCGTGGCATAATGATGCCTTCGCATCATAAGCCCCATTGGCACGGAGCTATAAATGAGACTTAGGCATCATTTATACTATTTCGGCTAAGCTATGAAGCTTACTTGGTGCATGGTCCGCATATGCACCTTCAACCAACTACCCCTCCCTATATATGTTAACTTGCAATTTCTACAAGTTAGAATAGGGGAGCAAATTGACATGCTTGCTTCACTATTCATGGCCGTTGCCATGTATTTCTGAGTAACCGACAATGATTGCCGAGTTTACTTCAGTGTTGCACAATGATTGTGCAACATCCCTACTGCCGGATCGCTCTGTCGTATTGCACAATGATCGCGCACAATGGTTGCGCACAAGATTGCGCGACATTCTCTCTGTCATATTGCACAATGAAATATTGTCTCGTCCAGTCCCCTGATGCACAATGATTGTGCAATATTGGTTTTAAGCCAATAGCCTTCATAATGCGCAAAGGATGCGCTGGAATGCTCTAGGTCATCTACCCAACTGGCCTAATGCATCATTTGATGCGAGATCTGGCTCTTGGCCAAATGCCAAACATAATGCGCCATTTTGGCGTGGTATTGGCCTTAAGCCAATCTACCTCTTACCAACCAACGGAAGCTTTGGATGAAGCTTCATCTCAGGCCATTGCGCATCTTTTAGCATGCGCCATGCTAAAACACGGGGTGTTACACAACTTCACCCATAAGTACTCAGCCTTGCACACTGGCATAAAAGTATGCATTTGCCTTCACTCATAAGGCTTTACGCAACGGAAGTCTTCATCTTCTTTCTCTCTAACTCTTATGCCCCCATAAGCATAAGAGGTTTACCATGCATCAATTCCATTTGACAATCTCACACAAATCAGCAACATAAGAACACAAATATATAATGCAACAAACCCATTTTATTGAACTAAAGGAAGATTCCAAAACTTGGCCATCACATGGACCAAGATAGGCCATTCACCCTCTTGGTGAATGCCTAACACTCTCTACAAATCAGTGGTTCTTCTCTCAATTGAACAACACCAACCTTATTAATCTCTGGGCTATTTATAATACTAAAGATCAGGCCAAAACTTTTGTGCAACCGCTTGCACAAGCCTTGGACAGCCAAGTGTCCAAGTAGTTTCCATAACCGCCAACTTCAACTGCCACCTTTTGTGTTGTCAATCCAATTGGTGCCACACCTGTTCTTGGTAGTTATGAATACTTCCACATGGTTATAAACTCCTTCTATAACCGTTCTATCTTGTTTCACACCATTGACATGCTTGTAAAGCCAATAACCAACTCATAACCGTCACTTGAGCCATGTTGCACAATTGTTGTGCATTACTGACTTGGACTTCATCCAATGCACGACCAATATTGCATGCAGTCTTCCTGGCCTAACCAATGTACATCAATCTATGCGCTTCAATCATCTTGGTCACTTCCTTAGCTCATTCTGGTTATTCTTGCGTCATATGCTTTACTTAGCCAAACTTGTTTGACAATAGTAATGCCACACTCTCGCATTACTAGCTTGTTTGCACTGTCCAAGCTTTGGCCAACATATGACAACTTTTGGCCTATTCTACACTCTTGCATTATCCTTGAGTTTGGGCCAACTCAATTCCATGGATATGCTTTAATGCCAACATCGCATGTTGCATTTGATAACTTGGCCATGTCTTGCCAATCCCTCAATGAAGCTTCATTGTGTCGGCCAATAAGCTCCATTACTTAGCCAATATCCTTTACAGTGTAGCGCCACCTTTGCGCGTCACTGGCCCTGCAGGGTCTTGCTATCTTAGCACTTGACAGTCTATGCAGTAACGCGCAACCTTTGCGCATCACTGACTTGTCCGGCTAAGATGTAACGCGCAATCATTGTGCATCACTAGCTTGGCCGGTCATAGACCTCCCCCACCTAATATGTTCAATGTCCTAATTAAACGCAACCAAGCATACTCGCTATAGTGGTCTCAATCTTCGCTGCATGCACTTTTAGAATCCTTTTTGAAATTCAGCAATCTTTGTTAGCTTTTACAAAATGCCCTTAGCCAACTTCTATGCTTTAGCATCAGCATCACTTAGCTTTACTTCCTTGTCATTGATCCTACTGATCTTGAACTTTGTTGTTGTGTCGCGACCGCTTTCAACTCCATTGCAAATCATATATCAACACCCAAGTGCAAACTGAAATTCTTCTTGCCAATTCCCTGAATTAGGCTTGAATTTCACTTAAATCATTTGCGCTTAAGTGTACGCAAGTAATGATTCCTCCTAAATGATCACAATGAGCATTGCCATAACCTTATGCCTTCACTTTCCGACTTTAGTTGCACCACGCAACATATCAGGACTTATACAAGGCCTGGCCTCATTCTTCAATCATATGCGCCTACGCCAAATCATGCCATGCCTTAAGGTATGCACCCTATGATTCCACACCACTCTTGGTATACGCCACAATTTATAGCCTTTGCTGCACTTTGCCAACATCAGCACTTTCACTGGATTTGGCCTCCAAATCATATTGCAAACTTCACCTTCTTGGACTTGCATCATTTGTATGCCAAAGAATCAACACCTCGTTGTTCTTGGCTTGCATTGTCGCAACCCCTTGATTGAAATTTATTACTTTGGTAAAGTCATGACTTAGGACTACCCGGGACATCCCACCGTCACTTTGGACAAGGTATCCTCTTCACGCGCCTTTGAAACTAACATGCCTTACTGTTCTTTCAAACTGCTACGCTTTAATGTATTGGAAAAACAACATGTTCTTCCAAGCCATGAGTCCATCTTAACTCATTTTGCTTGATAGGATTACTTCTACATTCTTGCTGCATTACTCCATGCCGTCGCTGCCAATATGCCATCGCATTTCCATGTAACTCTCAACAGCAAACTCGTCTATGCCACCAACTCTATTTGCTTATTTCACTTTCAACGTCTTCTATTACATATTTTGGCTTAATGTGCTATGTAGCATCTTCCACGTGAATCAGCTTTACTTTGAACGAAAGAGACAAGAACTCTCGTCTCAAATACCCTCATTTACTACTATCTTACATAGAGAGACAATTCCCAACACCAAGGTCCACTTGAACCAAACTGAAAGTATACTCAAACTTGAGCAAATACTCGCACCAACTGATTGCAACTTGTAAGACCTAACAAGTCTTGCAATACTGACTTCATTTTCGCTTCTAAGCAACAAATAAGGAAGCAAGACAACACTTACTGTCCCTAATGTTGCAAATCACATTGCCATATGCATTCTTCTAACTATCAACGTTCTTATGCGACTCCCATAACGAAGCACAATATGATTGACACTTAGTTGAATACTCCTTCAAACCGAGGCTCTCATGTTGCTTTAGCTTTCACGAAGATTTCTTTAAAAATGACCTCATGCCATATTCATGCATCACCACTGCTTTGTCCTTCCTTCTCCTTGCATCCACAATTCGCCCAACTTGCATCTCCAACCGCATCATGCATCTTGGCCATGCTCAAATCCTATTTGGCGCATGCTAATGTTGCATATTTGCCATGCCAGTCAACACCCAAATTTTAACGCACACTTGTGCACCTTTGTACAACTGGAACGAACTTAACTTAGTGATTCTGAGCATCACCATAGAGCTCAGTAAGCCATATTACTCAATGACTTTCGCGGAAAAATCCCTTGGACAATCTTAGCAAGGCCATAATCCTTGCAAATGAGGCACCCATTACCTATGTTCCATGAAGCAAGAATGTCGTATTCTTCTTCAAACTTGAAACTCATTTTTACTGCCCATGCACAACTGGTTAGTCTTGTCTTTCCCCTTCTCCAAAATCAAATTCAGTAGCAACAATTATTGATTTGCAGTCGACAAGAACATCCGCTTGTGGTTATGATAAAATGCAGGTCTTTGGACACCCTTGTCCAAGCATATTGATCTCACTCGTAAACCAGGTGCAAGCACACTCCTTGTGCACATCTAGCATCAACGAAGAACACTTTGCAAACGCAAAACCGTGGTGTATCGGTTTTTCCCTAACTTGCGCTTATTTCTCCAGCCTTTCCATAAGCTTTATGCTAGATAAGAATTGGCCATCCAATTCTTATTTCATGGCATCACATTGCCACAAAAATGCTGGTTCGCAACCATACTTTGCATTACCACCAAGGTATATGCATCGAGAGAGATAACTTTAATCTTCCACCAACTGGGTACAATGAGACACCTTCAATTCTATCGCATAGAAAGGTTCTCAATCATCTTTGCCACTGCAAATGCTAACATCATCTTTGCATTCAGAATTTTTCGCAAAATTCCCATTACAACACGTAATGTACTCGCTATTGATAACACTATGAATATATGCATTCCTAATACATAATCTTCGCATACTTGTGAGAAACATGGACTTAAACACCTGACTTGCACCATAGAAGTCAGCATACTCTTCAATTTCGTCATGAAATCACTTGAAAATCGGTTTCCAATGATTCTCGCATGTTTGTCTAACACTTTGGACTGGAATTCAGGCACCTTTGCCATGAACTTTCTTGGCCTGTTGCTACTTCAAGCTTCAAAGTTCTTTCCAATTGATCTATCCACACAAGATCAACTTCTTCTAGTCTCCATACTAACGAAACCAAAAACAATTCTTCACTGAATTTGACAAACAAATGACACCAACTTGAGTAAAAGAGAGAGAAATTAATAATTGTGTCCCCAAACACGGCTCTGATACCTGCTGTCACATGCTTATTTAATCGCCTGAAATTTTCATGGGACATGGCCACAAGTACTCAGCCTTGCACACTTGCATCAAAGTATGCATTTGCCTTTACTTATAAGGCTTTGCGCAACGAAAGTCTTCATCTTCTTTCTCTCTAACTCTTTATGCCCCCATAAGCATAAGAGGTTTACCATGCATCAATTCTATTTGACAATCTCACACAAATCAGCAACATAAGAACACAAACATATAATACAACAAACCCATTTTATTTAAATAAAGAAAGATTACAAAACTTGGCCATCACATGGACCAAAACATGCCATTCACCCTCTTGGTGAATGCCTAACACTCTCTACAAATCAGTGGTTCTTCTCTCAATTGAACAACACCAACCTTATTAATCTCTAGGCTATTTATAATGCTAAAGATCAGGGCAAAACTTCGGTGCAACCGCTTGCACAAGCCTTGGACAGTCAAGTGTCCAAGTAGTTTCCATAACCGCCAACTTCAACTGCCACCTTTGTGTTGTCAAGCCAATTGGTGTCGTACCTGTTATTGGTAGTTATACACTCCCACATGGTTATAAACTCTTTCTATAACCGTTCTATCTTGTCTCACAACATTGGCATGCTTGTAAAGCCAATAACCAACTCCTAACCGTCACTTGAGCCATATTGCACAACTGTTGCGCATTACTGACTTGGCCTTCATCCAATGCACGACCAACATGGCCTGCAGTCTTCTAGGCCTAGCCAATGTACATCAATCTTTGCGCTTCTATCATCTTGGCCACTTCCTTAGCTCATTCTGGTTATTCTTGCATAATATGCCTTACTTAGCCAACTTGCTTGACAATAGTAATGCGCACTTTCGCATTACTAGCTTGTTTGCACTGTCCAAGCTTTAGCCAGCCTTGGACTAATGCATGGTCCAACTTTTGGCCTATTTTACACTCTTGCATCATCCTTGAGTTTGGGCCAACTCAATTCCATGGATATACCTTAATGCCAACATCGCATGTTGCATTTGACAACTTGGCCATGTCTTTCCAATCTCTCAATGAAGCTTCATTGTGTCGCTAATAAGCTTCATTACTTAGCCAATGTCCTTTACAGTGTAGCGCCACCTTTGCGTGTCACTGGCTCTGCAGGGGACAATCTATGCAGTAACGCGCAACCTTTGCGCATCACTTACTTATCCGGCTAAGCTGTAACGCGCAATCATTGTGTATCACTAGCCTGGCCGGTCATAGTTAGCCACCCATACGAACCGACACGACAGACAGAAGTCAAGTCTAACAGGAAAGACTTGAATTTTTCGATAATATTTCTGATACAGTTAATACAATACGGATGGAGTACATACCGTATGGTATACACCGACCGTATGTACGAAAACCATACATTTTCGCACTGAACTAAAACAATTAAACAAAAAGAAAGTTACAGCGTCTCTCTCTAGGGTTTAACAAGGTTTTATCGGAAGACAAAAAATACTAGAAGAAAGGCAGTCTCCCATTTGAGGCGAGCAGCCAAACCCCTTTGGATTGTGGACGAAACCTTCAAATACGAATTGGGTTTCGCCGTTCGCTTCTGAATTTCTCGTTTCCTGAAACCCTAGAATTTAAACCGTCTGTTTCTTAATCAGTATTTATTTACCTATATATCGATTTGACATATTCGTTGAAATCACAATCTTCAGAAGAAGTAGCCTAGATGACTACTACAGAGGTGAGTTCTAAGTGTTTTATTTCTGCTGTTCGGTCAAAATTCATTTTCTTTTTCTTTTCTCAGTTTCAGAATGGTAATTGTGTTCTTTACAGTTGATATCATTTGTTAGTTTTTTTTCTAGGGTTTGAGTATGTGTTTTTTCTTGATGCAGGGTGCTACTGAGGCAGTAGAGTCTGTTAGTTTCAGCTTTTTAACAGATGAAGAGGTTAGAAAAATGAGTAGGAAGAAGGTTACATGCCCCATTCTTTATAATAACCTGGACATAGCTTATCCCAATGGCTTGTATGATCCTGCAATGGGACCCTTAGAGGATAAAGGACTGTATGTTCTCTCTCTTTCTCAAACTGGTTCTAACTATTTCTTGTTTCATGTGGTACTTTCAAGGTTGTTTACTTTCAGTTATATGTCATATATAGGGCGTAAGTTCAGTTAGTTAAATAAATAAATAATCTCTTAAAAATGTGCAATGCTGGTTTGGGTATTACAAGAGAAGTGGGTACTGTTCACAATCAGTTTTCATTAACAAAAACAAACAATCTCGAAATGAGACATTTAGTTGGAAACTAAATACGTGGGTTTCGGATTGTGAAGATGACTTCGTTGCTGTGTACTGTAGTAAGCATAACTTGTGCATTTCCCAGGATATGGGAAGGTTGGACACCAAAATTGATCGAGCCACATCTGAAAGTTCCTTTCCAATCCTACATAATCACCATTTTTTTGTTTCATTTTGTGACTTGAAATGGGATACAACCAATTAGTATGTTTGCTTTACATATCATCTGATTCATATCTCAAAATGTGATGAATTTGTTCCATGTTGATTAATGGTTAATTGGTGACTGATGCAGTTACTTATTTGCTTCTTTATAGTTGTGGATCATGTGGCCAGACTTATTTCGAGTGTTCTGGTCATTGTGGCCATATTGACCTTGCGGTACCAGTCTACAATCCCCTGTTGGTCAGGACTCTCTTCCAACTGCTCGAAAGGACTTGCTTCTTTTGCAAACATTTTAGGATAGAAAAGGAAAAGGTACTTTGCTCTAGATATCAGAGGTTGCTGAATGATTTTTTTTTTAATTATGTATTGAGAATGCAGAAACAACAATGAAGTTGGTCTGAGATGCTAAACTTCCTGGGCTATGTCTTTTTCATTATCCTAGACACTATGATAATCTTTTCATTTCCCTATTTTAGGTTCAAAAGTGTGTTGCCCAACTTGAACTTATTAAGAAGGGTGATATTACCGGGGCCAAAAACTTAGATATGGCCGAGTGTTCTGCATGGGAGGAAAGTGATGCTGACCAGACGGCATGCACCACCAAGCCATCCGAGGTGAGGTATAACAACAATCAGAATTCCGAGCAGCACCACTGGACGTCACTTCAATATTCTGAGGCTATGTCCGTACTGGACGGTTTGTTGGGGTCTAAGCCAAGTGCATGCCGTAGGTGTTCCGCAAAAAATCCCAGAATCAGTTGTCCAACTTTTGGTTGGTTCTACATGGTATGTTTTCCAGTAGTGCTCCATTGTATTGGATTGTGAGAAACCTGCATGACTAAGAACTATTATATTCATTTTATATTTTGTGCAAATCAATGAATTGCCTTGCCTGCCATGAAAGCTGTAATAGGTCCGGCATTAAGAACCTCAAGGTAATGCCTCCAAAAGGGAAATAATAATCGGTCTGTCTTAGTTCTGTAATCGTTATTATGTTTTGGAAATAATATTATGATGCAACTATGCAAATATAGGTAACCTGTTATAACCTTCTCGCTAGTGCGTAGATTGTTGAGGTATCGGTTTTCTAGTAACTCACCTGATCATCACTTTGTTGTTTGTTGATTTTCTCTGTAGAACATGTCAAAAGCTTCTACTCGAGCAAATGTTATACAAGCAGTTGAGCTGAACGAATCATTCGATGATGGAGCTGAACAAGATGTGATTGGAGAGGTAAGGCATTCTGGTGTTTCAGATTCCGAGGACGTGGAATCAGCTGGATCTGTCTATAATGGAACACTGAGTCCTGGTAAAAAATCAAGAAACAAAGGAGTATCTGGACCTCCTTCCGAATACCTTAAGCAAAGCAATTTCTTTTCGGGTGTCCTCTTACCATCAGAGGTAAAAAAAATTCCTTGCTAGCAGGCATCTGCTCTAACTTGGTTTGGTGTTCTGAATCAACATGGCATTTCTTGTTTATATTTCATTAAGACATTATGTGCAACAACAGGCGAAAGATCATATGAAGCTCGTGTGGGAAAATGAGAATCAAATTTGCTCCCTCATTTGTGACATTCAGCAGCAAGGAATGACTCAGAAGAGAAGTAGTTACTCTATGTTCTTCATCGAAGCCCTTTTAGTTGCTCCAGTCAAGTTCCGACCCCCCTCTAAGGGTGCTATGGTGAGTGTTCTATTTTATTTTTTTATGCTGCATGCGTAGTAGGAAATCTTATTTTTGCTTTTCCTTCCCCACATTCGTCTTTTCACACTGACTGATGAGAACCATATCCTTAACCTCAAACATAATATATTGCTTGAATGAACTTTGAGCATAGAATCCTTCTGTCAGAGCCTCAGATATGTCTTAATGTTCCGGATTAGCTATTGATTGACAGGACTGATGGCATCTATATGCTGTTTTGATGAGGCCAACTAGTTGATTATCAGTGCAGCTAACAGATTAGTGTTTAACTTGGTGTCCTATTATTTACAATATTATTGTGAGGTTTTGGGGTGAATAGCTCGAGCAAAATCATTCAGTATGAATTCTCAAATGTTGGGCGAGCAAGTCATATGCTGTTCTCAAAACGTCCCTTAAACCCCTTTTGAGCATAGAATCCTTCTGTCAGAGCCTCAGACATGTCTATTGATTGACACGACTGATGGCTTCTATATGCTGTTTTGATGCGCAACTAGTTGATTATCAGTGCAGCTAACAGATTAGTGTTAACTTGGTTTCCTATTATGTACAATATTATTGTGAGGCTTTGGTGTGAATAGCTAGAGCGAAATCATTCAGTATAAATTCTCAAATGTTGGGCAAGCAACTTTCTCGTGTATTTTTCGTGGAGGTCATATCCTTTATCTTGTAATTTCAGCAATTGTATAAATGAAAATCAGTCAATTTGGAACCATAGTCTAGGCTCTGTAGGTCATGTCCTGTCACAGTATTCTATTGCACGTATGCTTTATCATTTTTGTCATCTTTATTTTGTATCGAATATACAATAAATATCATAAAGTCATGAATTCTAATTAGCTTTTTTTAGATTTCAACAGTTCTTTGTTAGCACTTAACAATGGTAACCACTCACTTATTCTTTTGATTTTTCTTGGATTAATGTGATATATGACTTGCAAATTGCAACTACTTTGACATGTAGAGCTTTTCAATCTTCGGATACTTATGCTTTCATTCTTCATTCATGAGAAATTTGTTTACGAGTATCAGTGTAATCCTATTTTAGGTGTCCGATCATCCCCAAACTTTGTTGTTGGGTAAAGTGTTAGAGTCCAGCATCAAATTATCCAATGCACACATGAATAGCTCAGAAGACACTCGATTTGTTACTCAATGGAGGGAACTTCAAAAAAATGTAAATGTCTTATATGATAGCAAGGCTGTCAAAGGTAAAGTTAATACTCTTTGTTCCCTTACTTGATTTCTTTCCCATTATGCACCTGAGAAGTATGGCATTATTTATTTCACCAAATATGATGCTACTTAGTGAAAGGCAGCTGTAGAACATAAGGGCTGTGCTGTCATATCTTAATTCAGTGATTGGATGTTTTAGGTCATTTGTATTGAAATCTAAAGCATTTGTGTTTCGTTGTTGTTATAAATTTTCACCCATGTGAAACAGTGGTACTCATTTAACATAGCTGAATAATTGTAAAAGCACTTGTCTAGTTAAGTTTCTGTAAATACCTTTTGTATGTCCTGCATCCATGTCAGCAGAAGTCATAGGGAAGGTTCTCATCTATTGTCGTACTTTAAATAGCTACCTCAATGTCCCAGGTTTATTAATGTTAGCGTCTTTGTTCTTGGCTTGGTCTTTCTTGTTAAATATACGTTACTGTGATTATTAAAATTTTTATTCTAGAGAGGTTGTATGTGGGAGCCCACGTGTCTTGGTAAGATCCACGGGAGATCGATTCAAGGTTGTTTGCAGTCTAAACGAAAACCTTACACTGTTTAACCTATACAAAAATGTGGTTTTTTCTTCCTCCCAGTTTCCATTTGTTTCCGTGGTCTATCAATTTTCAATTTCTTTTACCCTTGTCAATCGTTTGTCTCTTCATCTGATCTGTAACGGTTGTTTGAGATCCAATCATCCAAATTAATACCTTCCAGTGTTTTGACTATCAGAAATATTCCAATGTTAATTTGTTTTCTTTGATCTATTCAATTTCAATTTTCTTTCACCCTTTCTATGGCTTTCTCTTCAACAGATCACAGACAGTGTGCATCTCCATACTTCTGCATTTTTTCCCCCCTTCTCTTTTCTCTTTAATGTAGTCTCTTCCGATAGACGTAATTTCCCTCATAACCCTCCTATAGTTAACCTCTCCTCTTTTCTTCTGTGTATGTATATGTATTTTCATATGATATTTATACATCACAGTTCAAACATTATTTAAATTAATCTCCTTATTTGCTACAAACTTTTTCATTATTCAGGAGGTGCCAAGGATAGTGCGGCTAATGGAGGAATATGTCAGCTGCTGGAGAAGAAGGAGGGTCTTTTTCGGCAAAAAATGATGGGAAAGAGGGTCAATCATGCATGTCGGTCTGTCATTTCTCCAGATCCCTATTTAGCAGTCAATGAAATTGGAATTCCTCCTTGCTTTGCACTGAATTTGACGTATCCAGAGGTGGGGATTAGCATTTTTCGTCTTTCATCACCACCATGTATGCCTTCATTTCATGATTGAAATTTGGAATGCCCTTTCTAATTCTCAAACAACCTGACTTGGTACACCTTTATATTTGGATTTGTGGCTTGAACATGATCCATTTTAGTCCATTTCTTGATTCTACAGAGAGTGACGCCTTGGAATGTTAACAAACTGAAGGAGGCTATCCTCACCGGCGGTGAGGAACATCCCGGAGCTACACACTATGTAGATAAGTATTCAAGTGTTAAATTGCCAAAAGCTAAGCAAAAGCGATTTGCATATGCAAGGAAGTTACCCACTTCGAGAGGAGTCCTTACACAAACTGGCAGGAGTGTTGAGCAAGAACTTGAAGGAAAGGTGGTGTACCGCCATTTACGAGATGGAGATATAGTGCTCGTCAATCGACAGGTACAGCATATCTTGAGAAAT
Source organism: Papaver atlanticum (assembly GCA_023531105.1). Classification (NCBI taxonomy): domain Eukaryota; kingdom Viridiplantae; phylum Streptophyta; class Magnoliopsida; order Ranunculales; family Papaveraceae; genus Papaver; species Papaver atlanticum. The sequence continues at coordinate 1,763,518 of JAJJMB010006306.1, forward strand.
TTCAATGAGTTCGTCTCTTGTTAGATGAACATTTCTGTTTTGTATATTGCATTGTTTTTGTATATTGTGTATCTAGGTTTAACCAACAAGTTGAGTTACATCTATCAGTGTTGTGGTTGAAGAGTAACATAGATGAGCCTCTGTTGAATTAGTTGGACCAATAACCATCAGGTGTATATTTTCCTATGTATTTAATAGGAATGTGAGAATATTACTGCCCTGTTACATGTGAAACCGTTGCATATTAGGTGATTTTTTTCCAAAGAGTGCGAAGAGAACTACTTAGAGAGTGATATCGCAGGTGTTTATTATGGTGAAAAAATGAATTACTCTGGAATTATCTGAATTCTTAGCTGATAATGTTTGAGAAGTTTTTCTAATTGCTTCTTGGCTCACTTTATCTGGAGTCATTTATTATTGACAGCCAACACTTCACAAACCAAGTATTATGGCTCATGTTGTCCGTGTTCTGAAGGGGGAGAAAACACTACGTATGCATTACGCAAATTGCAGGTTTAATATCCTTTTTCCTCTGTTTTATGACTGTTTAAAAATGCATTGCATATGTTTGGGTACTGGACTTAAAGTTTGCTGTATGTTTTGTAGTGTTTACAATGCTGATTTTGATGGCGATGAAATGAATGTTCATTTCCCTCAAGATGAAATTTCACGTGCAGAAGGTTACCATATTGTGAATGCAAATAACCAATACCTTGTTCCAACAAGCGGTGAACCGAAAAGGGGTTTAATTCAGGTTTGATAGTTGCTTACTGTTAGGTCCTTCAAGGTTCATTCACTCGCATATGCGACCTTCAAGTGACTGATTTTTCAAATTGTTTTGCTTTCAGGACCATATCATAAGTGCTGTACTTCTCACCAAGAAGGACACATTTTTTACTCGAGATGAGTACAACTACCTTCTTTACAGTTCTGGGGTGTCTGCTGCTGTTCGAAATTCATCTAGTGGTGCATCTCGCAAAAAAATATATATGATAAATTCTGAAGATGAGTTAGAAGGCGCTCCACCTGCTATTTGGAAACCAGAGCCGTTGTGGACAGGGAAACAGGTGCAAACCAAGTTGTTAACACGGGCCTGTACATTCTCTGTCTGGACACTATGTGTTGCCAGTACAGAGGATCTTATAAAATGACACTTTTTTTTTTTTTGGGGGGGGGGGCGGGGCGGGGGGTGATTTTAAAAGAAAAATCTGATGTGGTTTCTATTTGCTTTTTTTGCAGGTCATAAGCTCAATATTACACCATATTACTCGAACCAGAGGACTCGCTCCTTTTACCATTGAAAAGTCTGGGAAGGTACCATCTGAATATTTTGGAAACTCGAGTGGAGAATTCATGCTGCGCATTCAGAAAAACGAGTTGGTGCACGGGGTGATTGACAAGAATCAGTTTGAAAAGCATGGCTTGGTTCATACTGTCCAAGAGCTCTATGGTTCAAATGTAGCAGGGATTTTGCTGTCTGTTCTAAGTCGATTGTTTACTCTGTATTTGCAGGTACAATTATTTTGTTTTGTTTCATTGTTGAACTTGATTTTATATTATTTTACCTGGTCAGTTGATGCACATTTCAATATTATGCGTATGACCAGATGCATGGTTTCACTTGTGGAGTGGATGACCTTCTTATAACACCCGATGTGGAAACAAAAAGGACGAGTATACTTGAAAAAAGTGAAGAAATTGGGAAAAAGGTCCATTGTCAGTTTGTTGGTTCTGGTGATGGAGATATAGGTTTGTTTATATTTAACTACCTTTGCTTTGTGATGTACTTGTGTTTGATGGAAACCATTTTGGCCGTAATGTTAAGGAATGTCTCCGTTGTAGATCCAATGACGTTACAAGCAGAGACCGAAAAAACTATACGAACTAATGCTGAATCTGCAACAACCCGCTTAGATAGGATGATGTCCAGTGCTCTCAATGGGACAACCTCACAGGTGAACAAGGAGTTGTTTCCAAAGGGGTTACAGAAACCCTTTCCAAAGAACTGTCTTTCCCTTATGACTACAACTGGAGCAAAAGGTGGTTTGGTGAGTATAAATTGAATCTCTTGGACATGGATCTATTATTCTTTAGGTAAAAAGTTTTTACTGCTGGTTTTGCACATAAGCTGGGCAAAGGGTGATAAAAGCACCAGAGTGTGCTGTGGCTACTTTCGATATATAAACTCTTGGTGATTAGCAGTATTTTGGAATACTTAATTTTATCTTATTTTATTTTTAATAGGAATATGTTGAACTGCAATTCTTATTGTGTTTCAATTGGAGTCAAAGTAATCAAATTTGAGTAAATAATTTGTGTGGCTTCATTTGCAAGAATGCTGTTCATATATGGTTCGTCATTTAGATAAGGGAAGCTTACTGATGTCAGTACTCTGCTCTCAATTTTACTATATTTTGAAGTTGAAAGTTGGAGCTATTCGCATTGCACCAGCACTAGTTTATAAGTAGTTGGCATCTACGTGAGATTGAGTACTAAATATTCGCTATTGCATTCGTTGCTACACTTACATGTCAAATGCCCTGCACTGTTTTTTTTTTTTTGACAATCTTAATCTTACTCATTATAGTTCTCTTTGTATGCTCGTTCAGTCTAATGATGGAAAGCATAGTTTCATACGGAGTTTGGTTGATTGGTGTCGGTATCTTCCGATTTGCTTTGTCAGTGGAGTAAATATGCTGTGAAAACACGTTTTGCTTTGTCAGTGGAGTAAATATGCTGTGAAAACACACTTGCTAATTCTTGAAAGTTCTGCTGTTTCGTTTGTTCACATACAATCTGCAAGGCACTGCAGTGGCATTCTGTAGTGTTATATGTTTACCTTGCTGAGAAAAAAACTGTTTTAAGAAGAATACTATAAATCACTATTATACTTTTTCTTAATCAACTTACACTTGGTCCACTTTTTTCGTGTTTGTGTTTTTGACTAATATAATAGATATTGTTCTAATTTGATCTGGTTGCATTATGTGTGGCGCCTTATTCGTCGGCTAACTTCACTGCTACATTGACTTGTTTTATGAACAGGTTAACTTTACACAGATATCCTCTTTGTTAGGCCAACAAGAGCTAGAAGGTAAACGAGTTCCTAGAATGGTTTCTGGTAAGACTTTGCCTTGCTTTCACCCGTGGGATCCTGCATCACGGGCTGGAGGCTTTATCAGTGATCGTTTTCTGACCGGTCTTCGCCCTCAAGAATATTACTTTCATTGCATGGCTGGTCGCGAGGGGTAAATATAAATTCTTTCTACCATAACTGACAATTTCTGTTGTTTTAAGGAGAGGCCTTTACAGAGTATTATAGGTTTTGGACCACCAACTGCCAAGGCAATCTTTGTACTTTAACAAATACAGTGTGATATCAGTTTCATAATGCAGTAATTCAAGTATAAAGATACAAAAAATAAACTCAACAAATACCAGTACCTTAACATTCTAATTGATAACCTTTCGATGAGAAGAAAGTGAAACCTTTTTCTGATGAACATACTGAATTATGGTGCCAGGTTAGTTGATACAGCAGTCAAAACTTCTCGCAGTGGATACCTGCAGAGATGCCTTATAAAGAATCTTGAGTGTCTAAAAGTCGGTTATGATCACACTGTCCGTGACTCTGATGGATCTATTGTCCAGTTCTGTTATGGGGAAGATGGTGTGGATGTCCATAAGACTAGCTTCATTTCTGAATTCAATATACTTGCTGCTGTAAGAAAGTTGCTGTCATCTTTTTGTTTCATTTGATGTTCTCAAATTTAATGCTAGTTTTACACATTCAGATTTTTTGTATTTGTTCTCTGTTCAGAATCAGGAGGTTGTGCTTGATAAGCTTGGTGGTGGCTGCGAAGATGCCCTCGTAATGAAATTCAATAATTATATTAAGGACATGCCAGAGCCCCTTGAAGGGAAAATAAATGAGTTTATATCTAGTTTGTCGAAGAAGCAGAGGGCATCTCTACAGCTCAGGAAAAAGAAGGACTTTTTAAAGTTAATGAAGCTTAAGTACTTTAGAAGTCTTGCTCAGCCAGGAGAACCTGTTGGTGTTCTTGCTGCTCAGTCCGTAGGAGAGCCATCTACTCAGATGACGTCAGATACATTTCTTCTGTTTCCTTTTCTTTATTTTTTATCATGTAGGTGCATTTCTAGTAGAGATGGTAAAGTCGTCTGGAGTTGAACCCATGGCCTTAAGTTGAAACTCACCTACCACTCACTTTTAATAATAAACGGTCTTCTATTACCATGATTTTGGTAGTCTCATTCCTTGCCATTAGGTGCTTGTAACATCTACTGATTGAACGGTACTTGTGGGAAGCTGATGATTTTAATTATCATCTTTCAGCCTTCTCTTCAACCTTATCACTTGTCCCACCTTTATGTCAGATCTCACCCTATATTGCAATGCGAGGATCATCTCGGGCATAGCCTAGACACGGCGAGTTGAATTTGCACAAGAAATAGGCACTGATTGTTTCCCTATTTATTCGATGTTAGTAGTGAAATGAACTTGTTTACAAGAGACAACCTGGGGGTACGAAACCTGATAAGACTAATGGACACCCTCTTTGACCCTGAGTATAATACTTAGAGACTATCAGCTATTGAATGGAGTTGGTTTGTTTTGCAGATGATTTACGTTATAGAGGATCATCCTTTTCCTTTATTTCCGTTGGCATGTCTAGAGCGCTATATTGAAATATTGAAGTGTCATTTTTTATTTTTTTTGCAGTCTCAATACTTTCCATCTCGCCGGTCAAGGTGAAATGAATGTCACTCTGGGTGTCCCTCGGTTGCAAGAAATTCTAATGAGGGCTTCTGAGAAAATCCAGACTCCTGTTATGACGTGCCCCTTGCGGAAGGGGAAGACAAGGTAAGTGAACACTTTATTCAACCATTGCTTGCCTATCAATAGGTTTAGCTTTTGAACTTAGAATCTGTAGTCTGTTGCTTATATCACTTAATCACTATCCGGAGCGACTGTTTATTTCATTTTTGTGTACGGACTTCATTCTAGGATTTCTGCTCATGAATTTATTCAAACCATGCCTTGCCTAACCATCACTAGAGTATGCAAGGATTTGAAATTCACAGGTGTCAGCTTGTATCCTGTTTATTGGAAGAAATTTGGAGCAATCGTTCATTCTGTTGTTAAATACCCTTTAAGATGACCAAAATTATCGATTGAATCTCAACTTAGTGCCTGGATTGCATGCTCTTACATTTATGGAATATAACCTTTTGCAGAGATGATGCTGATCGCCTGGCTGCAAAGTTAAAGAAGGTGACAGTAGCTGACATAATTGAGAAAATTGAGGTCAAAGTTGTGCCCTTTTCTGTTTATAAACAGCAGGTCACAACTGTTTTTAAGCTGAAGATCAAGGTCTTTGGACCTGAACATTTCCCACCCTATATGGATATTACACTTGAAGACTGTATGCAGACCTTAGATGTTTTATTTGTGAGGGAGTTGGAAGACTCTATAGAAAATCATTTGATCATGGTATCCAAAGTCAGTGGCATTACAAATATGGGTCGGGAATCTGAAGCTGTGAATGAGGAAGAGAAAGAGAAAGAGGAAGATAAGGATGATTCTAGTAAGCAATCACATAATACAGGGGAAGAAACTGATGACGATGAAGGGGATGCCAATGATATCGAAGCAGAAGATCTTGGTGTTGATGCACAGAAAAGAAAAGAACAAGCTACAGATGAGATGGATTATGGCGAAGATGGGATGGAAACGGAGACTTCACTTGTTGAGAATGTAGATGCTGAAGGCTCGGAAAGTGAAAGTGATGATGTTGGGAATAAAGAAAATGACCAAGGTACGGATGGCGAACCTCAGATACTTGATGCTGAGGAAGAACCAAAATCTGTACCAGCATCGAAGTCATCAGACAAGAGGGAACCAGGATCTGCAGCCAAACCGAAAAAGGTGGCCAAAGCAAGGCGGACGAAAAAGGAATCTGATAGAGTATTCTTTGTAGAAGCTAAGGGGTTGGATTTTGAAGTCCATTTGAGATTTACCGATGAACCTCATATTATACTATCTAAGGTATTATTCATATCTACTTATATTTTCTTGTGACTGGCCACGTTTGTTTCCTGGTCTTATCACTTTCACGTAATTATGTACTTACGCTGTACAGCAGTTTGAAAGTTCGCAATTGTCCTTTTTATTAATGATTTCTTTGTCCTCCTTTTATCTGGAGATTTATTCTGATCAGAATTCGCATTGGCATAATCTAAAAGTTTGTTTTCTTTCATAGATATGACGAGATCAATGCTAAACACTTGTTTTAAATATTGCCACAGGTTGTCGAAAAGGCAGCAAAGAATGTCTACATAAAAAGATCAGGAAACATAGAGCGATGCTCTGTTATCGACTACAACAGAGATGCTAAACTCGCAGCACTACAGACAGCGGGAGTAGATTTCGGTGCTTTCTGGGACATGATAGATGATCTTGACATCAATCATATTGTCTCAAATGATATGCACACAGTTCTTCGAACATACGGAGTGGAAGCCGCTAGAGCTACAATTATAAATGAAGTGAAAGGTGTTTTTGACGCATATGGGATTAAAGTCAACATCCGGCACCTAACTCTGATTGCCGATTACATGACCCACACAGGTGCAATACGTCCTTTCAGCAGGTATGGAATTGCCAGCTCCACCTCACCTTTTAGTAAAATGTCTTTTGAGACGGCAGCAAAATTCATTGTTGATGCTGCATATCACGGCGAGGTTGACGATTTAGAGTCACCATCAGCAAGGATTTGCCTTGGTTTGCCTGTAAAAGTAGGAACAGGCAGTTTTGATTTGTTACAACAGGTATTTTGATTTTGTATGTATAAATGGATCCTATAAATCTATCAGCATATGTAACTTTTGTTCCGAGTCCTTGGAATTGGCAAGGACAATCAGAGCCGTCTTATGGACTAGGCTAGCTAGGCTGTTGCCTAGAGCCTCAATTTGGTGAGGCCCAATTTTTTTTTTTTTTTTTTCCTTTTTTTTAATTTTTATTTTATCATGCAAGTAGTGTTCGGACATAGTGTCTACCATTATTCTTGTTGATAGTCATATTTTTTTAGCTGTTATTGAAAGCCGTTTGTTTTGTAACTAGTGCGTACTAATTTCCAATTCCATTTTTATTTTTGTACACTTCTATATAAGAACATTAGAACTCACTACATTTAGCAATTATCTTTAATTGCTAATTTAAACTAAAAGGAAATAATGTGCGAGTACGTTACCCTCACACCCATGGAGTCATATTGTCTTAAAAAATGCGTACATATTTATATATTCTTGATGACTTCAAAGAATCCCCGATGACTTCCGAGTATTGCACGATTTGCTAGTGCATCCGCCCCTTAGTTGACCTCTCTATAGATGCAGTGCATTGTTGCTGAATGGATTGCAATAGATCTCTCATTTTGATCATATGCCACAAACACCATTGTGTCTTGATCCTTTTGGTGATGAAATTGACTAGCTTTTGTGAGTCAGATTTTTGTCTATTGTATGTTGTTGTTCTAACCACCATAAGCATGCTCCATGTATCGCCACCAAAACAGTGGTTATTCCCAAAGGTTGTGACATTGTTATGATCGTGGTAGTTGAGCAATTCCTGCAGAAAATTCTCACTATTAGTTTGATGTTACAATTAATAGAAAAAAAAAAAGTATATGCAACAAAAGTTATCAAAATTAGAAAAGACCAACACGTCTAGTATCAGTTATTTGAAATCAAGATCCCTTTCTCGCAACTGAAAAAAGATTACCGAACTTGGTCATCCATTTAGATCAAAAGTACTTTGTGATGCATATCAAAGAAAATAAAAGGAACTAGAAAAATACAGTTTTTGTGTTTATCTGATTTATTTTCATGGTTAGAGATAAACTTTATGCTATTAGCGAGTTTTTAGTAAATAAGAGATCAATCCATCAAAAATTGGATGAATCGATTATTTTATAATAATTGAGATTAAGATTTATGGCTTGTTTTTTATGAGGATACCAACGTAGGAAGAACTCGAGGGTTTCACCAGGAAAATGCACATCCATTTGCCTTTGCAAGCATGTTACGTTAAGTGTATTTCAATACTTAATTAGCTTCTCATCGTTCCAACTTACCATTGTTCTGCGAAGGGTGTAATGCCTTAAAGGCTGGTGCTGATGCATCTTAGTATGCATCACTGACTTCTGGGTACCGTCCAATAATAATGTATGCTTTGGACTTGCTCATAGACCATTGCAAGCTTATTTCCGCTTCCTTACTTCGCTTTGGCATTGAGCAGAAAACATGCACTGGGCTTGCTCGAGTCAAGGGTGTAGCAGTCAGGCTCATGAGCATCCAAGGAATGTTACCACCCCATCAAGCATGGCAACAATCATCTCTTGCATTGCAATACCGAGCCAGATGATACGAGTTACCAAAATATTGCAACCATATCTCCAATTAGATCATATGATCGACAAAATGCTGGACCACTAATGTTGCAACTAATTGTGGCTGCCAACGTACCATACGAAGAAGGTATGAAGAACATATTGTAACTCATAAGTCTTCGGGAGAAGCAACTAAAGCTAACTCGTACTACAAGGCCAAAGAACAAGCATAACCTAATCCGCTTAGGCCAAATGGTCTTTTGCAAATGATAAGCAATAATGTGCATCATTGACCTTTCCTTCATTTTGCACCGCGGTGGTGCATCCTTAGTTTCTCAACGCCGCAACAATGACGCCTAAGCATCAAAAAGCTCAGTCGAGTAAGTAACGCGCCATAATGATGCTTTCACATCATATAAGCTTTACCGTCTAAGCTTTGAATCTTAATAGTGCATCTAAGCTATATGCACCTTCAACCAACTACCCCTCTCTATATATGTCTTATTGACATTTTTACAACTAAAACTTGGGGACCAGTGGACATGCTTGCTTCACTATTCATGGTCGTTTTGCTATGTGTCCTGAGTAATGCACCATGGTGGTGCAAAATCTAGTTTTGGCCCGACGGCTAACTTGAATGATGCGCCATCATGGTGCAACATTGCTCTCGTCCAGTCACCCACTGGAGTGATGCGCCATGATGGTGCAACATTTTCCTAGGGAAGCCACCACTGACGTGATGCACTATGATAATGCGTTATTAGCTCTTGGCCAATGTAACCTTCGTAATGCACCATGATGGTGCGATATTCCCCCTTGGAAAATATTCCTGTTAGCACGCAACATTATCTTGAGATAACGCTTCATCTCATTCAAATGACGTATCTTTGAGCATGCGCCATTCTAAAAGTGCGAGTTTACAGAAAGTACAACAACGAAAAAAGCTTTTTGACATTTTGTACCTTTAGATTTGCGAACCTAAGATTTTAGGTTAACGAACTCAACTAGAAAATGTCGGGAAAATCTTTTCTAATCAATGTTCGCAAACTCAAAAACTAGGTTCGCGAACTTAAGTAAGTTCGGGTTCAGAAATCTTTCTCTCTCAACTAGGTTCGCGAACTCAAACCAAGCCGAGTGCAGGAAAATTTATTTCTCTTCAAGGTTTGCGAACTTAAAACATAGGTTCGCAATCTAATATGTATAAATTTCAAATTTCAAATAAGCTTTTTAAATGGATATGTGAACCTATACAAGTACTTTCAAGACTCATGAGAGAATATTTACTTGATGTTAGTTTCGAAAAAGCGACAAACATGAACTTGACATTGGAACTTTACTAAACTTTAGCCAAACATCTAGTCTATGACAAGAACCATCTTTTTGCAATTTGATTATTTACTTAATTCTTTGATTTTGCTTTGCTAAATAGATGGAAGGGAAAACAGTGTGAAAGAAAAATCAATCATTTTTCCTAACCTTTGATGAAATTCTTCATGTAATCTTCAATCTTTAATCTTCACGAGTAACTTGGATGAACCTAAGAGTTTACTACCTAATCTAATCTAGATCGAAGCTAACTTAAGTAGGTTATAAATCGAGAAATAGTTTTGGCATCTAAATTTGACAACATACTTTCCATCTAGTTTTGGAGGTTCAACCGAGCATTCTCTCTAACAATATCTCCCTTTTATCAATTTTAATGACAAAACTTTTGAAATACATATGGACTTTTACAAGTTTAACTTTCGTTAAAAACGTCATGATGCTTTCTTGCTTTCTTGATTTCTTGAAAGTTCAATTTTATTCTTCTACTGTTCTTCATGTGTTCGTTGGGTACAAGTAATTGAGTATTCGACAATGATTGATAATAACCTTAATATTCCTACCCTTCAGAATTTGCTTGAATGACTTTCATTTCGGGTATAGTTGTAATCCTAATGAGTAGTATTGTTTGTCATTTTTAAGCACAGTATACTTTTTCAAACATATAGTGATACTACTTCTTATTTTTATATGTACTCCCTCTTAGCCTTTATATGTCAATTTTTGCTAGATAGGACGATGGGCACATATATTAATTAACTCCCCCTTAAGATAATATTTCGAAAGGCATATGTGATTAGTAGTAAACTATTATTTTTTTCTCACCCTCTTTGTCACAAAGTTAACAAAGGTGATGATAATTGGGTTCCTCGTGAATTAAGCCATTAGAAAAACAATTGACACTAAGAGTTCTATCATGTCGTCAATGATGATTCCACTAAGTTTCACAACTTGGTTACTTTCACCACAAAGAGATTGAAGGGACTTTTCTCTCCTAAATTCCACAATCTCCACAAAGATATGTTAAATAAGCGCTAGTTCAATTAAGAACTCACCTCCATTTGATGTCATTCTCAAAAGAGAACAATAAAGGCGATGTTTTTACTAGAAAAATGATTTTCTCCGATTTTAACAAATGTTACAAGTAGATATAAGACAAGGATCAATCATCAAAGGTATTCATCTTTAGTTATTCAAGCTAGAACATGAGAGTTATAAGCATAACTTTTGAAGATTATCATGAGATTGGCCACAATGAAAAAATGGTAAAACAGAAATATCATGGAAAACAATACATAGAAGATCTATTCATGAAGATCAATTATTGCAATTATCTTCAATGAAAAATTTAATTAAAAAAATTCGTAAAAGATAATATAAAGAAGTAGCTATTGCTAAATATTTATTATTATATAAATATTAATTACAATAAAATAATTAAAAAAGAAAGAAGATAGTACTCAATAATGCCTTCAATTATCTTCATTAATGTATTTGCTATACGCATTACTACTAATTTAATTGTCTAAATGTTTCCCACGTATTAAAAACACAATCTGTGATAAAATCTTATCACATATAATTTTTCTAGTACAATATGATTCTTTCTATTTTCGTTTAAATATTTTTTCACATATAATGTTAGTATGGATTTTTTGGTAAACATTTTTAAAAAACAATTTTCTCTCATTTAAATAATCCATATAAAAACAAATATCAATTTGAAATGTTATTTATTTTCTCAAAATCTCAAGGAACGAAGTTCACAATTCTTTTTAATATTATATATAGATAAATTTTCATACGAGTGTAAAGGTAGAATGTTGTTTCATAAAAAATCTTACATATCCTTACATTTAGTGATATGTATTACAATAACATATAAGAATATAGGTAAAAATATGCTTCAAAAGTTGTGTGTGCAAACACTAATTGTTAGTTTCATATAGATTTGACCATTAATTTTTTTATAGAAAAAATTATTATATTTGTGCACTTAAAAGGCCGAATTTAGAGGCACGCCTAGAGCCTCCAGAAAGTGTGAGACGGCCCTAGGTAGGGGGCATAAATTCTGATGCAAAATGTTCTTCTTCATTTATCAAGGCATATGTTTGGCCGTAGTTTGAGATTCTTAAAACACTCAACTTTGTGACCAGTGAAACAAATGATGTACCAAATAGTATTGACTTTCTCTTAGTTGGAACTTTTCTCTGACCGGATTGCTAACATAATAGCTGTGGCTGATGATTCATTCTCAACATATACATGATATATTATGGGCACCTGTCATTGTTACAAATAGGTCTATTACGGCTAATTTTCTCTGGTTGCAAAATAGGATACAACCTTTATTTATTATTAGAATAGAAAAGCAAAGCCTGTAAGAAATCAAATTGGAATATAGTCTTATCACATATGTTGAACAATGTATCAAAAAATAGGTTACAGTCGGGTCACCGCCTTAGGCCGTGACCGTTATAACGTGTTTTGATGAGTGTGAGCACGATTGGGGCTAAAAATGTGTTTTGACGTTTTTTTTATAAACAACGGGTGTGATAATGGTTAAATAGAAAAAATAAATAACTTATGATATGAATTTCTTACCTAATGGTTTTAACATGAGTGAAAATGGTAGGTCGAAATAACGTTGTTACTACGGTTTTTGATTTTATCTGTATATCCATTTAATTTGATTTTTTTAATTGTAATTTTTAATCTTTTATTTTAGAAATAACTGATTGGGTAAAAAAATATTTTTGTGTTCATTTTTTTTTTGTAAAAACGGGTATAATGGATGTGAAAACGGAAAAAAGCGGTTTAAAAAAATTGTGTTAAAGTGTTATTTAGAAGAAGAAAAAAAAACACGTAAAGATTAATTTTAGAAAAATGGTTATCACATGCGTGAAAACGGTTATAACATATCTAAACAACGTTGTTTTCTATCGGTATTACTTAGAAACATATATCGGTGACCCTTACGGGCAAACTACACTGGCGTGACCGTTTGACCGTTTTAACGACTGTTTTCTCGGTCAAAATTGCCGTTATTCAAACCTCAATGTTGAATACCTAGAATTGAATTCCAGGAAATAGATTCCTTAATAAAAAAAATTGCTTGGTTGGGTTAATTGGATTTCATGGTAATCCAAATCTATAATGTTACTCAAATATCCTTGATATTTGAAATTTTGATACCCAAACTAACATAGTTCAAGAAATCAAATTTCAAAATTTCAAAATCCAAAACTGGGCATATGAATTATTTGAAAAAAGGAGAAGAAAAGATGGAATTGAAGTAAAAAAAGTATTGAAGTATAGAGAGGTGAGAAATCACGGTGATATAAAACCCTACCCCAAATCCTATTACCGTGATTGCAAACCCTAATTCGCCGTACTGAGAAATATGAAAATAGTAGAGAAGATGATTATAAATAAGAAGAAAACGAGATGATATAGGTTATACACAAAATTTCCATGGAAGATTCCATGGAATCTCTCTGGTTTTCTTACTCTCACTTCAGAAACCGTGAAGGAAAAATATGACGTGAAACCAAGCGTCCACCTAGTTTTTTTCTCCAGTGGAGCCAATAAAGACATTTAATACCAATTACTCTCAATTGGATTACATTGCATCGGTCGGTGAATGGAATAGAAAATGACGATTTGGAGGGAATTGGATTCCCGTTGAAACTGATTCTGAAATTTTGAGGTCTGTTCGGTACGGGGAATTGGGCCTAATCCCTCATAATTCAATTCCTGGGCTCCCAATTACCCCAACCAAATGCGCTGGAAGAGTATTTCTTCGCATGGTTATCTTGCATAAAGCAGCTAAGACTAGTCTTACGATGGAAGGTCTCTGAGTCACAATTCCACCTATGCATTTGGAAGAGAGTCAAGCGCGAAGTGTCTTCATGTTGAGCTCTAAGTCTATAGCCAAACTAAAGATCCTACCTTGTTAGAGCATAGCTCGGTTAAACTCACCAAGCGTTGGTATGTCAAGTTTGGTTGTCATATTTTAGTATCAAAACTCATTTTGAGTCGCTTGATTAAATACTAGAGTCAACTTCGTTTACGTTAGACTAGAAAGTCTAGGAATGTTGAGACATACAAATATTACTCCGAAGACCTGAAGAATGTGAAGAAGTAACGAACTACAACGATGACATCATCCTTCCACTTGAGGTTAGTAATATTGACTTGAACTTTTTCATTCCTAACGTATCTTTCAAGTCGTGCTATATTGAAAACATAACTGCGAAGCTGTAAATACTATACATATTGTATATAATCTCTAGTGATGAGACATGATCATAGTATTAAGGAATTAAACTATGAAATATAACGCTTATCTTTTGAACTTCGTAGATATGATATCGACATCTTGTATATAATGTTATAATTACGTGTATGGGTTATGGTAAAGATTTCATCCTAGGAAACAATGTTTTACATTTTTTTTTAAAGAAAGTACATTCATGAACTATTTTCGTGAATTGAAAGGTAAATCAATAGGTTTATTGGTCCGGCTATTCATTGCATATCTTTGGATGGCCAATATGTGTGAGTTGGTAGAACCGATCTTAACTCAGGTTATGTATCTTGGTATAACCGATCACAATACCTAGACTTATGATTTGGTATGACCGGTCCTGGTAATTGGTGTAACCGATCCTAAGTAATCACCATGAGATGGTATGATCGATCCTTGTAATTGGTGTGACTGATCCTTGTAATTGGTGTGACCGATCATAAGTATTGTGTGACCGATCTTTGTAATTGGTGTAACCGATCCTAGTGACCATTGTGACCGATCACAACCAGAAGGATCATAACTGACCATTGTGACTTGGTATGACCGATCACATAGTAGTCTTGGAATACTGGCAAACCAATTCTAAACTTGTTTGGAAGTGTGGTAGAACCGATTCCAAGAAGCAAATCCATGTAAATATGAAATAAGGATTTGCAGTGAAAAGATGTCAACATACTCGAGCAGTAACTCTTATCATTTATTATTCAAAGATATTCCTTGGTACTCAAGGTGATCCTGTGCCAAAATATTGAGAGAATTAAGAAAATTAAGTTAAAGGGTGCGAATCAAGAAGATACACCTCATTGGACTTTAAACGAAACAGGTAAATTCTCTGTCAAGTCTCTTTATAATCAGATCGACACGAATGGAAATGCATATAAAAAATGGAACCTTATTTGGAGTATGAATACTTATCCTGCGGTGAAAATCTTCACCTGGAAGGCAGCCCATTCTATACTGCCCAATAGTATGAGAATGGCAGCCATTATTCCAGACATAAATATTAGGTGTAATCTGTGCGATGAAGATCCAGAAAAATTAACCATCTGTTTCTAGATTGTACGTTTGCTAAAAAAGTGTGGATGCATTTTAACTTTGATATGCAATTTATAAAAAATGGAACTAACAACTTTCATGAGTGGTTATATAACTGTTTTCAAAACACCAACAGGGGTGGATTTGGCATAGACTGGCAAGTTTTATGTAGCGTAATCATATGGCAAACCTCGAAAGCCAGATGCAACATAACATTCAAGAAAGAAACTCAAAATAGTGAAACAACAACAAACAATATCATTAAGTTTATAAATAGTTATGGGACAGTTCATAGGTCAGATTATGATATTATGCAACTTCTCTACTATAATCCACTGAATGATGCTACACTCAAGGTTACTACAGATCAACAACAGGAACAAACACGACTAATGAACATAAAAATCAACATAGTCCTAACAATGATGAATTCAGGAGAAAAAACAGGCATTAGTCTAACTCTTTGTGACTCTACAGGACACATCAGGGAAGCTAGAGGACTTCACGCAAACTACACAACCAGGGAACAATTAGAGAGAGCTGGAGTAGCCGTGGCTTTCCAGTGGGAAACAAAATGGACTGGACATTTTATCACTTTCAGAAGCGACTCAGAACCTACTCTCTTGCTGCTAATAGGAAAGTACGCAGCTGCAAAGGAGCAAAGATACAAGAATAGTACTGCAGAAGGAAATATAACATCGAAAGATATATAAATTTTAAAGTTCTATCTTTTACTCTTGTTTTAAGGATTAATGTTATTTGGGCAGCCAAAATCTCTGTTTTTTTGCAACAAATATGCCATAATGCATAATTGGAAAGGAGATACTTTACGGGAAATTCTAGATTACTTAAACATTCAAACTTGGAATGAAGATGTAAAAAATTGCCGAAATTCCCCTTATGGTAATTTAATTTCAATGTATTGAGAGAAACCTCTTTTTTTGATAAATAAAATAAAATAAAAATCTCAATCATTGAAGATAGATGTATTTGTCGTAATTATGTTTATTTTACCCAAGATTGTATTGGCGGTGCACAACAACATGGTAACACCATGTGGGTTAACATATTCATGAAGATTCAAGAACAAACCATGAACATCAATGATTGTGATTCCAATGGGTTGTCACAATGCTTCATTACAATCAATAAGGTTGTCGCCTTAGATGATTCTATCATAATGCAAGCCAAAAGAGGCCGGGAGAGTGGTGATATGGATGTTGACGTGGAAAGGTGTTATCATATTCTAAAAGTGTTGAAAAAATATAATCCAGATGTGCTAACAGCTAATCAACAAGTGCCTGAAAGATCACAATACTATTCTTCCCCTACCTGAAAGATCAAAATTCTTCTCCTTAAACACCAAATTCTTCACCATATTCACCAACTCCATCAAACCCACTTCTTCACCAGATACCACAACAAACCCAAACGCCAACTTAGTTCTCAATGATGGTGAAAATGCGGGGGTACTTAAATACACCATCAACTTTTTCTTAAGCAACCTGTATGGACTAAACTCAATTACAATTCCGAGAGTTACAACTTAATGAATCTCAATCGGGAATTATAAAGAGAGTTTACATCTCTTACTTTCACAATTAATATGTATTCGGTACAAGTCCATGAACTTGATTATACCATGAGAGTTCTTGGACGATTCCAAAGATCAATATCCAAGATCAATTAAGTCGTATCCAACAAACAAGTATGGATATATCTACTTTGATTGATTTACCTACAACCTGTGATATTTCAATTATAAAGATAAACAATATAATGCGTAAAAACAAATAACACAGACACCAAAATTTTGTTAACGAGGAAACTGCAAATACAGAAAAACCCCGGGACCTTGTCCAGTTTGAACACCAAACTGTATTAAGCCGCTAAAGATACTAGCCTACTATCAAAACTTCAAACTGGAATGTAGTTGAGACCGAATCTACCGTCACAGTAATTAAGTTATAGTCGCGCTCCTTACGCCTCTTGAATCTCGCAAGACTCCGCGCAATTGATTCCCTTAGATGACGTCCTTTACATCCTAAGAGTTGCTTCAACTCAATTGAAGACTTTAAACCAATCTGCCTCCCACAGATAAACCTATATGGGATTTACGTTCTGATCAAAGATCAAGGCGAGATAGGAAATCGATAGACAAAGTCTAGCAAACCTCAAAATCCGGTACTTACGACTCCCGAAGAACAACCTAGATTTTTATTCTCCTCACAAGTAATTCCTACTATGATTTCAACAAAGAATCGTTCTCGAGGAATATACCCGTGGAATCACAAAGTATGAGACAAAGAACTTTGCGATTTCTATCTATCTCGCCTGTTGGAGCTAAAGGCTCAACAAACAGTAACAAAATCAGGATACCTGAACTATCAAGGTAAAAATAGTTGGATCTGACTTCACGAATTCCTAGGTGAAGTCTTTTTAGTCGCTAAACCTAAAAAGGTTTAAAGGAAATGATGACTCTAGTTTACAATTAAGATACATAAGAATAGTGTCAGAGATTCAAAGATTCCAGTTGTTTGAGGTTCTCCTTATATAGACTTTCAAGGTCAAGATTGCTTTAGATTTAAGCTAAGGTAGCTTTGGAATCAATAATCACCTTTAGAGGAAAAACTTGACTTGAGATTAACATAACAGAATATACACTCTGGTTAGCATGAACCGTAACCGAACCGTGTACAATGACTTGTTCATGAAAGGTTAACCGAAACTAGCCAGGCGAACTATAAGTTTAACCATTTTCATATAACACTTTAAGACTTTAATCTTGAGTCACAACCATAGGTTATATTGTGATCAAATATGTCTAGATAGTGTTTTTAGAGAGTTGTTCAAATGCCAATTATCTCATAGAAATAATTCCGATGCATCTGAAAATATTCGACAGGGTAAGTACGTGTACCTACATCAGGATCGTGAATTATTTTTTCATGGTACGTGTACCAGGTTTGGATACCCTTAAGACAAAAAAAATTCAGGAGTTCACATAACTTTTTCGGTTTGCATACTGGGTATGCGTACCAACCTGAGTGCACGAGTCACAGAACTTTTCCGGTTTGTATACTGGGTATGTATACCATCACAAGTTCACGAGTCACAGAACTTTTTGGGTTTGCATACCAGGTATGTGTACCCGAAAGTCGTTGCCGAACTATAGCTATGCCGGTACGTGTACTGGGTACATGTACTGCGGCTCCGGACCGAGCTATGTTTTTCCAGTATGTAAGCTGGTACATGTACTGTCCTTATCCATATTTATAATAGTTCTATATCTCTCTAATAATCAATTTGAAACATTCCCGAATAACATCAATGACACATATCACTGTTCTAGGCTATTATTTCAAATGATTAAATCTTGAATCATAATTTAGGTCATAAAAAATAAATTGTTCTGAACCAAATTCATCACGTATGAACAAATGTTCTTAAGCTTAATCAACACATTTTGAGAATGATTAACAAGATAAACTTGACTTGATATTTATGTTATGCATGTAATGTCCTATTTAGTCATGCGACATTGTCTCATAGATAGAAATGTGAAAACTTGAGTAATATGTGGTTCGGTGTTCACTTACCTTTTGTTGATGAAGTTCTCCAAAATCTTCGGTTGATCTTCGCCTTCAAACGGTAAAACGTAGTGATGTCTGGTACTCAACTACACACTTTTATCATAATATGAAACTTGACTAAATATAGATTAGAAATCAAGATATAGTTTTGATCAACTAAATTTGACAACAATCTTGAGATAGCAACACTTGTGAGTTCGACCGAGCAATGCTCTAACATATGGTACTTTTAAAAAAATTCTAGGAAGAAACAGAGCAAGACTGGCTAGAAAATTATCTCAAGAAGTGGGGAGCTCTAATGGTTTTATCATGGTGAAGTTTATGGAACATCAAAAGATTGTTGAGAAGCAAAGAGCGGTTGACCGGAAATTTCAAATCAAGGATACGTTTTCTCAAGAAAGATTTGTCAATGACTATGACAAGCATAAGATTCCGTGACAACTCGAATTTGACAAGCTACAAGCACAGATTGAACAACAAGCTGGATTTGTCGTTAACAACCTAACCGGTGACGACGACGATAATGATGGGTTCGATGTAGTAAAACCTCTTAATTAGATAATTAATGTATAAATTTTAATTTGACTAAATCTATATCGACTTAAAATTCGAACTAAAGCTATAAATCTTCTATTTTTTTTTTTAATTTTCACATCCGATTGTGAGGGTTACCCGTGTCATTGCAGAAGGTTTCATGAACTTTACCCCAATACCTCCGACTGACTAAACCATCTTGGCGCCGGCTCTCTTCGGATAATATATTACATAGTTTCTACAAAGACTTCGTCTACAGTAAAGTTAAGATTAGGCATATTGATTGAGATTAAAATATTTTTGTAGAAGGTTGGTATAGAAGGTGTGATTTTGAATGGGATGAGTGGGTATATATATATAGGGAATATATTGAAAGCCATTAGCGATAGAGTGTCTATCGCTCGATCAAATGAAATCCTCTAAGTGACAATTGAATATTTCTATAAAAATTAATATTGATTAACAAACTACAAACAAATTAATAATTAAATAATGTTTAAACTAATACATGAAATATAACTTAATAATTATGCCCGCCGGCTCTTCCACGCTCTGCCCAAAGATTCACTCTTAAATATTCTCTTAACCTGTCATACAGATTCTGGTTCTGAATGTAATTAGTCATTTGCGCACAGTTTCTTGAAGGCAAGCCTTTTTCTAGTTGAAGGCCTCAAATCTTCATCTTCATAGTTAGTCCACTCCTTTTCACGACGGGTTTCCTGAATTGCCATGTTATGTAGAATTATGCGAGTGAGCATAATATTGTGCATTTCACGAGGACTTAAACCACGATATGGCCCACAAGTGATAGCGAACTTCCCCTTCAAAATTCCAAAAGCGCGTTTCACATCCTTCCTTAACGCCATTCAACGTTGGTTAAAATGCTGATATAAATTACCCAAGTCGCTAGCAAGATAATGACGGTAACATTTAATCAATGTTGACCATTTTGGATAGATTCCATCCGCAAGATAATAACCATAAGTGTATTGATGGCCGTTTATTATGAAATGGACCTGGGGAAAAATTTCATACTTTAGATTTTCAAGCAGAGGTGATTTGTGAAAAAACATTAATATCATTTTGTGAACCCGAAAGACCACAAAAAACCTGTCATATACAATAATCAATAAGAAACAACAACTTCAAGGATAACGATTTGTTTTGGTTAACGACCTTTGTATTGACCGACCATATAAGTAGGGCATCCCTGCCATACTTAATGCATACAGTCAAGATTACCTAGCATTCCTGGGAATCCCCTTTCCTCATTCTCCCTTAATATTTCTCTAACATCTTCCTCAGTTGGTTTTCCTAAATATGTTTGACCAAAATGATTAATTATTACTGCGCATAAGAATGAAAGATAAGTGAATGGCATTGTTTTGCCCGTATAAAGGTACTCATTGTTCGGATCCGCTGGTTTTCCATAACCTAGAATCCTTAGAATTGAAGTAACTTTTTATCTAGGACTATGACCTCTAATATTAAGTGCATCAAATTGATAATTAAATTGAGGTTCTACCCGACGAAACTCATTAATAATCCTCTTCACCAGGTGTCAGGGCATGCAGAATCGACGTTGGAAATCTTGATCAGAGTACACATAATTGGGAAGAAAATAATCATGCATCAGCTTCTGGTGGAACCATTCCCTCCCTTGATAAGTATATCTTCTTGTGCATACTTCTTTTGGCTCCAGAACTCTAGGTATTTGGCCCGAATGTACAAGCATCAAAGTGTCGATTAGTTCTCTATCTGCAAATTCCTCATCATCAAGTTGTTGCAACCTCCGTTGATGCATTTCTTGTTGTGATATAAACCTATTAATATGAATATTCATCTCTTCATCGGAACTCGCCACTGATAATTGTGAAATTTAAAATTGAGAATACAGATAAATAAATAAGTAAAATATATGTAGGAGTGCAAATTTGTGCACCCCTCCTGATTAGTGGGATTAATCAACCAAAACCGGATAGTGGTTTTACTTTTTCAAGTTTTAATCATATTTCTCTTTCTTCCTGTTAATTTCATCATTATTTTCTTTTTCCATATACATTGAATCACTTCTTTTATTTTTCTAAACGACAAGAAGATATGAATATTTTCATTCACTTTTTTTTTTGGTAGATGAATTCTTTTTACCACTTGATTTAACAGCTATATGTATTGGATAAATTCTAATCGATGTTGTTTTTGATCAAAATAGACAAATCAATGTCGTTGATTATTCAACAGTTGTGCAATCACATCAACATTGATATAACATGACAACATCTACAGTAATCAGAAATTTAAGCTTTTTGCAGATCCATTAATACAATCAATTCGTTTCTGGAGTGATATTACTGACATCAATAATCTTGTATTAACATTATACCGAAAATCAAAAATCATTAAATTAGGTTCGATTATTTTTCACGACTATCCTAGATGACCTAAACTTAGATTCTGATTCACTAAGTATTAAGAGATACGACCACGGAGTATTAAGAATTACAATTCGTGTCTTTCCAAGATTCAAAAAATCATTAGGGGAGCGGGAGCCCCTTTTCTGGATCTCCCAAAAGTTCAAAATCAAACAAAAAATTCTCAATCTTGATACTCATAAAAAGCACGGCAAGTATTACAGTTTGTTGATTGATAGGAGAAAATATAGAGGGATCAATTTCCTGCTTCGTTTGAGGTTATAACAATTAGAGAGAGAAAAAATAATTTGTCGATTAGCCTAAAAAATCGTGTGAAATAAAGATAAGGTAAAACCAGTATAAATTTTCTCTTAGCAAATCCCTCCAATAAGGAAGGGAGGAATGTGCACCCCGGTTTGGAGGGGTGCACAAATTTACACTCTATATGTAGAAGTAGGTGTGAGTAATTTGATGAAGTAAAAGGGCGTATATATAAGAATTAAATATGGGGAAATAGTCATTACAAAAATAGCCGCTAAACGATAGAGTATCAATCGAGCGATGGGGATTACAACGCCAGTGATAATCATAATATCACCAACGAATATCACTCGATAGAAACACTATCGCTCAGTTGTTTTCCCATAATGGCGGATAATTTGTCATGCCACCTGGCACTGTAAATAGAGTTTTTTGCTATGGTGCATAGCAATAGGCGTAATAGGAGTAACAACTTTTCTAGGGTTCCTTTATAGCACATTTGAATACATAAGAACCCTGTTTTAGGGCATACCAAAAAATTTCAAGGTATACAAAATAGTTTTCCCATCCTAGGTGAGCTTATAAGGGGTGTCTATTGGGTAGTTCAATTACCTATATACCCTTGAACCTAAAATCAAAAAACAAAATATGTTTCTATCCTAAACATCTCTTCTTTTTCCTCCAGCCGAACCACCTCCCTCCTCCCTCGAATTTTTTTTCCATCGCCGTAATTAACTGTCGATTCGTGAAAATTTGATCGTCGATTAAATTGAACTATATAATGGATTGTATAAAGAAAAAAGCAGGCGACAAGCATTCCAAATCCTATTCTAATCCATGAATTGAAGAAGAAAAAACAATTGAAGATGAAGGTGTAAAAACTATAATTGAACCACAAATTGAATCAGAAATTCAACCATTTGAAGCTCCAACTCCTGAAATGAGGATAAGAAGGTATTTCCTACAAACTCAATCTCTTATTTGTTGTTTTTCATCGATTGAATGGGTTAAATTGCTAAAAATTTAGGGTTTTTGACGGTTACAGTAGCGGGTTCGGCTGATAATTGAGTTGAGTTTTGAGCCGAACTGTTCTTGAAATTTCACCCTGAAAGTGTCTATGAACAGTTCGGCTTGACACTAAATATCAGTTTTTAGCCGAACCCCAAAACGTGTTTAAAATTAACTTTTTTCTTTAAAATCCAATAGGTGTTCGGCTGATATTATATTCAATATACAAGTTGAACCGTAAAAGATACATGGTTCGGCTGATTCGATATTTAGTAAATGAGCCGAACCACAACTTCATTTTTAACTATAACTCTCAGGAGTTGGTTTGGCATATTATGAAAATTTGGAATAAGCCGAACATTTAACTAGCAAATAGGCAAGAAGTAATAAAAAAAAGTTCGGCCGATAAATTTAACCATTTCAGTGAGCCGAACTGTTCATCATATGTAGTAAACCAGGTAGGTTCGGCTGATAATTATACCTGGTTTGCCGAACTACGGTGAAAAAAATCCATTTTTGATGATATCAACCAACAAAAATGAAATTAAACATAAGATATAAGTATACATATGTATTAGTAACATTGGGTTCCTCATCTACATATTCATCATCTGGATTTGGCTCACTTCCCCTTCTCCTTCTCCAAAAAAAAACATAATTTTTTTTTCCTCTCCTAAATTTATCAACACAAAGTTTTATAACTTAATTATCCTAATCACTAATATTAACATTATTCACTAATCAAGATTATTAACATCAATCATTATTATTAACACTAATAATAATAGGGCAGATTTGCCATTACAAATTTTTTTTGGTTAAGGGGCTTTTGAATTTACTATTTATAACCCGTTTTTGTCTTTATTTAGTATGCCTTGAAAGTTTTTGGTATGCCCTAAAACAGGGTTCATACATAATACACATCCAGAAATAGCTCTGGCTTCTAGAAGTCAGAGAAAAAAAAGAAGTTTGTTTAGATGTAAAATTTCAGAACATTTCTCCCTCTAGTATCTAAACGCCCTATTAACCTCTAATTCTATTTTGGGAGACCGCTAGACTTCAGCCCTACTCGGATTCTTTTCGTATTAAAAAGAAGTCCCTTGATGAAATCTGTGGTAATAGCAGATCACATATGTAAAAATGGTTTCTTCTCTTGCACTCTCCCGCAGATTCAGTTCCAAAATTTCTTCTTCATATTCCAGTTATCTAATCTCTCAACAACCCCTTAATTCTCCCAATTTCATATCACCAAACTTTTATGTTGATCAAAAACTCATCATCCCTTTTTCTTCTACCAGTTCAATCACACCATTATCAGATTCATCAACTATCTTCTCTAGATTTCTCGGCTTAACTCAGCAAAAACCATTAAACCCTAAACATACTTTCATCAGATCTTACTCAAGTTCTGTATCTAAGTTCCATTCTTCAGAAAAATTGATCAAGTTTCCCACTCTATCTAATCCTAGTTTGTTCTTAAGTGAAACTCTTAGAAACTCTAACCCTAGATTATTCTCAACTTCCAATGAGCCCGTTTCTGATAAACCCCAAACCCCTATAGCTGATGAATCCAAAAACCCTAATGAAACCCGTGAATTCAAACATCAAGAGATCGAAGGACCTACAGTGGAACGTGATGTGTCAAATCTAGCTAATGAAACCCGAGAAGTTTTACAAGCAACTATGAAGAATATGTTCAACTTTAGTAGAGCTTTAGCTCTTCTTGGTCTGGTTCATTTAGGTTATGGAGCTTGGATTTCTTATGCTACTCAAGCTTCTCCATTTGCAGCGGCTTCATTCCAGAGTATTTCAGCTTTTGCATTTCCATTTTCGTTGGCGTTTCTTCTGAGGAATTCGTTAAATCATATGGCGTTCTACAAGAAAATGGAGGAAATGGGAAGGTTACAGGTTCTAACTCTGAATCTTCAAATTCTTAAGAATTTTAATCTCTTATTTGTTAGGATACGTGGGATTTCACTCTTTGGTTCATTTGGGTTGTTGGCTGGATTGTCATATACTGTATTGATAAGATGATTTTGTTTCATTCAGGATCGATTTGGTAATTATTTTCTTAGTAGTTTGAGAGTTTATCTAGGTCCAAATCGTTATCTGGTGGTACCAATCAATTACTTCTTATAGCTTGTTTGAGTGTAGTTGAATAAAATTATTTTGAGTTCTTCTATTACTTCTGTAGAGCACAAATATTGCTTCATTTGCAACAAATTATGGTGGTTATAATGAACAAGAAAGTGAAATTCTAGTTTTGACATTTTTTATTACGTGTTCATGTTCGCAAGTTAAAAATCTCATACGCAGTATCAATTAGTTGGCATCATTGATGTACATTTGATGTTCTATATGAGGCCTTGTGCTTGGCAATATATTGGGGCTCTAGAGTTTAGATTTGTTGGTTCTAGGGTTGTTCCCTATTAAATTTTATCACTACATATATTTGCTGATTTCGACGCTAGTCCATATAAGTACAAAATGGTAAGTATGATCAAGATATCAGGTACTTGTCATTTGATGATTAGAACCTACTTGAATACAAGTAAAAGTAGGCAGAAATCAGTAAATATGCAGAATATAAGTGTTTCTGAGTAGCAGCATTGTAAGAAAATACACAATAGAGTAAAAAAACTACTTCATGGATTTAAACAGTCGGATATATTACACGTATGTGGAAAATTTTGAGATGGTACTCGCAAAAGAGAAGATATCAGATTCAATTAGTATCAGTTGCCACCACCTAAATTTTGTGCAGTCATGAGGCTTTTTGTCAACCATATTGCTGTTTCTCTTGATGAAACTACTTCTTCCCCAAATGGTCTCAGCACACCAGCAAGTTCTTCTAGCCTATCCTGTTGAAGCAATCGTGCACATAGCTCAAGCAAAGACTCGAGAGCATTTGCCCTCTGCTCTAAGGAACCAGGGCTTTCGCACTCTGCTTCCTTTTTATCACCATTTAGGTCACTACCACCCTTTCCTACTTTATAAGTATCATCCTTCCTAGTTTTCTCTGGAGAGCAGTGAGTCAAAGTATCTTGTCTGATTTCATCTTCAGCGCAAGGTAGTGTATCCGATGATGTGTAGTCTGTTGATCTTCCAACAGAATGCACATCTGACTCTTCTGATTTCAGAAAATCGCAAGTTGGTTTTCCAATATCCTCACGGATAATGATCGGCTTAGTTAGCGATGACACGCTATGTGTCTGGCGTCCACAGGAACAGACTCTATTTTCAGTAACTGTTCCCATTTTCTGGCGAGACCCTGGGCTGTTAGCAGAATCTCCTGTGTTGTCCTGACTGTCAATCACTTGGGCAGCTTTTTGCTCCGAGATTTCTCCTATAGTCATTCCTTCTGTTGAATTTGTTACGGTGCAGTCCTCTTGATTTACAGCTTCAGTGTAAGTCATCGATCTGCTTTTAGTGTCAGTTCCAGTATTGGTACTTCCGTTATGCTGGAGGCAGTTTTTATTTATGCGCTTCTCTGCACCTTGAAGAATGACTTCGCCATTTGCATGTTCACTTCTGGATTTGAAGTTAACGTTAGCTACTTGGTGGTCAAAGCTTGTAGGATCCACTTTTTTTGTTTCAACTTTATCAAACTTGCAATTAGAGAAGGTTACTTTGCCACGGGAGAGCGAACTCTTTGACCCTGAACCTGTTACACCACTGTTTGTCCTAACATTTTCTGGACCTCTTGTTGTATCCAATGCGGTCTCCTCGCCGCTGTTATCTTTTCCATTGATAGATTTGCTAGAGCATTGATTGCATTTTGCCTTATCAGTCGAGTTGTGTACAGACTTTATGGGGAGAAAGACAGGAGACAGACTGCTGCATTTAGCAAGGTATGGTTGTAAATGGGGATGCCTTAATAGTTCGGCAGCCTATATTGTAGGAAAAGAAGGGGTTGGTTAGAAGCTGACATTGTAGAACTGACAAAGGTCATGCGTTGGGATGTATTTTTGATACTTACTGTTGGCCTGTGTTCTGGGCTCTTTCTTAGCATGCTCTTGATTAACCTTTTCCTGTAACATAGATTCAAAAACATTTTTCAGGTTTATAGTAAGTATCGTAACACTAGATTTCTGCCCGGTCTATACATTATGAAATTAGTTTAGCATAAAGAAGTGGTGTTAGTTTAGAAGACCGGAAAACTTACAAATCCGAGGAATAAACGGTGGGTAGTGGAGAAATAGAGGATCTGTTTATCTTGCTTATCAGTCCAGCCATATCCTGTTTGATGGAGTTATGTTAAGACTTAGATATGTCAACTTCACTTTAAATTTAGAAAGGATCTAAATGTGAAAGGCACATTCATTAATCGTAAGATTGGAACTTGAAATTAACTAGAAAATAGTGCAAAACTAAGACTTACTGGAGCTCTGAAGGCAGGTTGATGTGCAGCAATTTCAAACATGCAACAACCTGATTAAGTAGCAAGATATCCTCTGTTAGGAAGAGTATAATTACAGAATTTATTTAGCTTAATAATTTAAAAGCATGCGCCAGGCTTTGTTTCACCTAAAGACCAGATATCTGATTTATAGCCATATGGGATATCTGCGAGGAGCTCAGGGCACATGTAATTGGGAGTTCCAACGAGCTACATAAGATATGAAGTACAGATGAGATTGTCAGTTATGTAGTCAAGACTGCAAGAAATAAATAATTCAAGCTGAAAGATTGTGCTTCGCATTTATAACTAACCAGGGACATTTTGGTTTGAAATCTTAGAAATACAACACAGTGAAATAGATTCTGTTTACAAAAGGTTGGATTGTAGAGTTTAAGCATCAAGTCAACTTGTTTTGGTATTTGAAAATCAGATGCCAACAATGATACATAGATCAGTTTATTTCCTTGGTTTTATACAGAAACCACAGAGTTTTGAGACCTTTAGAGAGAGTTTCTTCTATTTTTTTCTCTATACAGTTTAATGCAGCACATGTTAGTGTCCAAGTCCATAATTATGCTTTGGTTCTTAGAAAGATTAAAAGGAAAAATTTAGCATCTTACCGAGGAAGTAAGGTCATCTTTGTTGAGTAATTTTGCTAGTCCAAAATCACCTGTACATCCAATGTAGGAGAAAAAACACCTATTAGAAGGCAATAGATTCAAAACCAGATAGGATGCAGGAAAGAGTATCTGTCATGTCCTGTTATAAGTCAGAGTGCTTTATGACATAGCTTACCAAGCCTGATGTCATTGTCCTTCGTTAGGAATATGTTCGAGCACTACAACATAAAAATTGATTTGTGTTAAAAATGGGAGAAATAGCTCCTTTGACTGATGTTCTTAACTGAACAAATGCATATACCTTGAGATCCCTGTGGAGAACACGGTTTGAGTGCAGGTAGTCCACGGCTAACAACAACTGGGTCAGCCATTTGCAGAGCTTCTGAGGGAACCCGAAAAAGAAGGAAACACACATTAGGCGCAGACAGATAAACACAGGTATCACAGGGAATAACTCAAAATTTGCCATGGAGTTTAGAATTTAGATAGTTGATCGTTTTTATCTTCTTTTTTGTCTGTCGGTTTTTGTATTACCTTTTCTGGAACAAATGCTCCTCTGGCCTTCTTTATAACCTCAGCCCTGTGACATTGTGAAAATTTTGGGTCACTTCCGAAAGAACAAAAAAAGAGGGAATTTTTCAACAAAGATTACGGGATAACTCCTTACATATCACCACCTTTGCAGAAGCTTGTCACAATGCAAACACAACATTCCTGGAGAAGTAAGATTTATAAGTTTTATTAGCTTAGAATTAGTGTTGCAAAGTTTGGTATTGATATCGTTCCTGTAAGTTAACAGTTAATGCAAGAGAAAAAGAGCTAGTACCTTTTCCACCCAAGCATCCTTGTACCCTACAATATATGGATTATTTAGCTTTGC
This sequence comes from Papaver atlanticum, assembly GCA_023531105.1. NCBI lineage: Eukaryota > Viridiplantae > Streptophyta > Magnoliopsida > Ranunculales > Papaveraceae > Papaver > Papaver atlanticum. The sequence goes on from JAJJMB010006306.1 coordinate 1,792,305, forward strand.
CATCAAGTTCATCTGCCACAAGTTAAGGATTTAAAGTTAGAAGCAAGAAAAAGAAAATAGAAGGCCAAAAGACAATTGCAACATTGCCTAACTTATGTCTGCTGACTCCACCACTAAGAAAACAGTGAGACTGTTGAAAAGTTAATAGAGTAAAGCTCTGGAATGGGACACACCTCCTGGTGTGCTGTGTGCTTGAACTTCTCTGTTTGCTTAGCCAACTGAATTTTCTTCAAAACATACCTACCAACAAATAAAGTCAATATCATACTGGAAAATAAATAGAATCATTTTGTTGCAATTTTTTCCTGTTTTCTTTTTCTTATTCATGTTCTTGGATGTTTACTTTTTATTGGTCTGCATGTGAAATGTGAATGAGTCTTAACATATGTACAGTTGGTCTCTGAATCCATTGGATTGGATGGGGCCGAAGGAATTATCTTTTTTCACTAGTATCGGCCCAAAAGAGTTATCTTTTTCAGTTGGCAATTTTTACCAACTTGTATCAAAATCCTTGACAGTGGGTAGGAGTGAGACAACCAACAAATGAAATTACAATACAAGCAATGTCCTTTTTCTATACCTTCTGTAACTAACCATATGGAGGAAGAAGGAACTGAAGAACAAAGTTAACAGACACCACAAAATATGAATATGAATTGAGAAGGAAAAAACAAACTCAGAAGACCCTATAGCATGTGTTGTTCAGAGTAACTGAATTACAAGATTAAAATCCAATAGGATCCAACAAGACTTCTGGATGTATATACTTAAGAAATGAATTTAGTTGCATGGTTTCGGACTTGCGGATACTTGAACAGAGGAACATAAGACAACATGATCACAGACAGAATGCATAGAGAGCAAAAACGAGAACGAGTTACTTACTTCTTGTTGTCTGATTTATGGAGAACAAGAAATGCAGCTCCAAAAGCTCCTCTACCTATCTGTTCAATCACTTGATATTCTTCCATTTTAGACTTCATCTCTTCTTCTTTAATAATCTTCATGAGAGGAAAACAAAACAATCACTCAAAACATATTTACAAGATATAGAGAGAATGAATGTTTTATAAAGAAACTTAAAATAAAAGAAAAGGTTTAAATGTAGAATTTACAACAGCATTAACTGTCATCACTACTCTGAGACAGGACTAGGACTTCAAAGATTTCATCAGATCTACCACCATATGCATTAAGATGACAAGACAAATGTAGAGAATTCACACAATGAATGAGAAGAATTTAAGTTACTCTTTTCTTCATTTAAGAATTCACACTATGAACATGAATGAACACATAGATAACAGTTAGATCATTAAATTCTAACATTTATATCTCCAAAGCCCAAAAAATATAATTGCTTACATAAATTCCACTTTCAATCCAGCCTTGAGGACAGTGTTAGGAAGAAGAAGAGAAGTAGTAGTTTGGTTTTTAAATTTCAGATTGAATTCATTTTCAAGCAATGAAAACAACTTGTAATGAAAAAAAGAACACATAATAAAAAAACAAACAAAAGCATAAAGAAGGGTTTTTCAGTGACATGTATGTCAAGGCTGTTGAGAATATGACCCTTTAAATTTTGCTTAGAAAAGGAAATAAAAGAACTCTTTGCTTGTATCTACAGATTACAATTCGAGAAAGAAAGAAAGAAAATCATTACTCTCACTCCCTCACAAACTCTACTTATTATTTTTTCAACCAAGGAAAAGGAATCCTCCCTCTATTCCTGCCATTCGGTTGAGATGTCTCAATCACCTCAACTGAATATCGGGGTTCTTTCAAATTCCATTCCTGTTTTTTCAAGTCTTGGATAATCTCAAAGAAACTCGATTATTAATTACCTAATTCTTTTATTTTTCTCATTTGGTTTCTATCCTGAGCCTGTGTGCTCAGCAGCTCCACTCCAAGTGGTTGTTCAAACCCTGATACACACAATATCACCAATTGTCTATAAATTGGAAAGTGCCAATTGGACGTCATACACAGCTCCATGGGGTATGGTTATTCTGTTGGATTTTAATGCTTCCATTGGATGCTCTAAAGCACTAATGTATTCTTTGGATTATAAAAACTTAGGTGGAACATCCAATCTCTATAATACTATAGTGCTTACATAAGCAGATATTTTGTCTAATCGATTTAACAATTACTTGAGAACTACTTAATTTTAGGCAGTGCATATGCACCTGCCACTTTTAGTTATATTTCACTAAGGCAGGATGTGTTCACCAAAATGATTATTAATTTGAAGTTAATCTTTTAGTAATCTCACATTCTCGCTGAATATTACACCCCTATAAAAAAAAAATAAGGGCAATTCCTGTGGCAATGTACAAAATCAAATTTTTGTTGAGCCAGGATGGTCAAATGGGTTTTTGCACTATGGGAAAGAGGTGGACGGTTGACCGTCAAGCGCCAGGACGAAGTGTTGCCGCCGGCGTTTGAAGGAGAAACGCTGGCGCTCGTGGTACAACTGCTGGCGTGCGTATGAGAGCCGCTGGCGTTTGAACCAAGACCGCCAACGGCTACTTTTAAACGGTCACCGGAACGGCTAGTTTCTTACCTCCATAAATACGGCTCGAGTTTGATCTCACGAATTCACAACAATCTTTCATCCGATAAATCTTTTCTTAATTTCAATTGCTTTCGATTTTCAACCATGAATCCTGATTTTGATTCTTCTGAGGAAGATATGGAGATGGATGAAATGTTGTATGAAGAAGAAGAAGAAATGTGTATGGAGTTTTTGCGTCAAATGGATGAAGATGCAATTCAAGATATAAGAAGGCGAAATTTTATGTTGCAATTACAAACCGGGATCATATCAAAGCCTTTAAAGCCATATGAAGTTACGACTAGAAGATGGATGTGGCGAGATCGACATTTTTACCACGAAAAGATGATGCATGATTATTTTAATCTATTCCGATGAGGATTTTCAGCGACGATTCCGCATGGGCCGCAACTTGACGCAAAGGATTATTGCCGAGCTTTGTCAGGTACAACCTTTATTTAATTATCAGTATGATGCACGACATGTACGAGGCTTTAATCCCGAACAAAATGTCATTGCGGCCCTCAGTATACTATGTTACTAGGTACCAACGGATTCCACGGATGATTACATCCGTATTGGGAAAACAACCGCCTTTAGGTATCTCAATTTTTTTTGCGAAACAATAGTCGAGCATTTTGGTCCAACCTTTTTAAGAAAGACTACTCAAGAAGATGTTCAACGAATAACTGCAGAAAACACCGAGAGAAGTTTTCCAAGAATGCTAGGTAGTCTTGACTGCATGCACTGGACGTGGCATGCGTGTCCGGTTGAATGGGCAGGCCAATATAAGGGTCATTATCCAAAACCAACTGTAATTTTGGAAGCTTCAGCTACTTATGATTGTTGGTTTTGGCATGCTTTTTTTGGACTCCCGGGTTCAAATAACAATCTCAACTTTTTATATAAGTCACCATTGTTTGAAGATCTTAAGAAGGGGATCGCGTCGCACTGTAATTTCACCATCAACGGTCATCACTACACTCGGGGTTATTATCTAGCAGACGGAATCTATCCAGAATGGTCAATTATGGTTCAAGCTTATAGTCAGGTAGGTTTTGGACCGATGACTTCGAAGGATATGAAGTACTTTAATACCCAACAAATGAAATGCAGAAAGGATGTTGAACGCGCTTTTGGCATACTGAAAAGGAAGTTTGCCATCATAGCTGGGCCGGCACGCTTTTTTGATCTTCAAGAAATGAACAAAATTATGCTGACTTGTATCATTCTGCATAACATGGTCATTGAAGAAACCAGGCGTAACCCAACCTGGACTAGTTTTCCAGATGAAGATTTGAGGCCAAATCTTGTGGTGGAGCATGGGCGTCTGGCAAGAGAATATAGACTTGCCACTGACAGACTCCAAAACCGGGGAATCTATGGACAACTAAGACAAGATCTAACTAAGCACCTTTGGGCTTTAGAAGGAGCAAGAGACGATGCGCGGGGGTGAGGCAGAGGCAGAGGGAGAGGAAGCTAAATGTTATTTTCAATTCAGTGTTGATTATTCTAAATTAATATGTTTTTTAATTTAAAGTTGTTTGTTTAAACAACTACACTTAAAATTAAAATTAAGGCAATTATATTAAAAGTAATTTTAAATAAACGTGTTAGAGCATAGCTCGGTTGAACCCACCAAGCGTTGGTATGTCAAGTTTTTATGAATCAAAACTCATCTAAGAGTCGCTTGATTATGTACTAGAGACAACTTCGTATAGGTTAGACTAGAAAGTCTAGGAATATGAGACATACAAGTATTACTCGAAGACCTGAAGAACGTGAAGAAGTAATGAGCTACAACAACGACATCATCCTTCCTCTTGAGGTTAGTAATATTGACTAGAACTGTTTCATTCCTAACGTATCTTTCAAGTCGTGCTATATTGAAAACATAACTGCGAAGCTGTGTATGAATATTTTACTCTAGTAGTGAGACATGATCATATGATCATAGTGTTAAGGAATTAGACTACGAAGTATAACGTTTATCTTTTGAACTTCATAGATATGACATCGACATAATCTTATGAATGTTGTGATGATTATGGGAATGGGTAAAGGTGAAGATTTCATCCTAAGAAACAATGTTTACATTTGTTTAAAGGAAGTACATTCATGAACTTGTTTTATTAATCGAAAGGGAAATCGCTAGGCTTATTGGTATGGCTATTCATTGCAAATCTTTGGATTACGATTATGTGTGAGATGGTAGAACCGATCGTAACTTGTTATGTATCTTGGTATAACTAATCACAATGCCTGACTTATGATTTGGTATGACTAGTTTTGATTAATTAGTGTAACCGATTCTAAGTAATCACCTGAGATGGTATGATCGATATTTATAATTGGTGTGACCGATCACAATAGAGTTGTGTAATCGATCCTTGTAATTGGTGTAACCGGTCCCGGTAATTGGTGTAACCGATCCTAGTGACTTGTGTGACCGATCACAAGCAATACCATGTGTATATGGTAACCGGTCATGGTAATTGAAGTAACCGATCCTGGTAACTGATATAACTGGTCCTGGTAACTTGTGTGACCGATCACAAGTGTTCCATATTGAGGTATAATCGATCGTAGTGATTGGTAGAACTGATTGAACCCATAAATGTGTTTGATATTTGATCAATCACATAGTTGTCTTGGAATTCAGATGAACCAATTCTAAACTTGTTTGGAAGTGTGGTATAATCGATTCCAAGATTGTAAATATGAAAGATGATTTACAAAGAAAAGATGTCAACATACTTTGAACACGAACAATAACTCTTATCTTTTATTATTCAAAGATATTCCTTAATTACTCAAGGAGATCTCATTCTGAAATAAATTAAGAATCTTTTAATTAAGGTTGTTAGTTTTATATGATTTAATTACCAGCAATTAAATGCATATCTCTAGAGAATAAAAATTAGTAATGTGCATTTACTAATTGGAGATTTTCTATTGAGAGACTTCGGAAAATATTGGACAAAGCATTTCCTGGAGTTATGAAAACCGAATGGGCATTTATTGCATATCTTGAGAATACTTTCGGTTTTGGAAATTCCTTGGTGTCCAAACATCCTTGGTCTATAAATACCTAAGTTTGCATTTCTAGCAGACTATCCTAAGAGCCAGGCAAACTTTATCATTTTGTTGTTTCTTGTGGAGCCGTCTATTTGGAGAGGAAAGTACCCTAATTAGGCGAAATCACTTACGATCGCTCGTTTAAAGACTTCCGTGGGATCAAGAAGCTCTACGAGTACCATTGGTGGGAAACTAGAAAATTGCAGTTTATTAGTTTTCGATTGATTTGATTGACTAACGGTTGTTGAAACTTTGATTGCACCTAGTTTGTTTATTCTTGAGAATCTTCTCTTCTGATATAAGATTCACTCAAACTAGATCGAAGTATCGACGGGATCTTTAGAACTGTTTGTAGATCTAAATATATCTTGTGAAAATCCATTGTTAACATACTCCGTTCTGTGCGTGGTTGATCACAAGAGATTCAAGTGGTGTTTTGCAGGTTTAATTGAAGATTAAAGAAGATTTGAAGACGAAGAAGATTTCTTATTGGTTTCTCATATCTTTGTGTAGCACAAACATTAGTCGGCTGAGATCCAACTAGAATCGGATTTATTCGATTGATTAGTTGCGTGAGATCGGTAACGTCTAATAGTTCTCTTGAGATCTATTTTGATTGTTACAAATCCGAATCTTATTACTTAGGTAATAGAGATTGGATTGATCTAACCAGGAAAATGAGTTTATTAGTTTAAACGGAAGAGCCTTTGCATATGACTTGAGATATCTTTATCTTAAAGAATCAAGAGAGTTGTTCCCAAACAGATTTGTTGTTCCTTTACTGTTTGGAATACGATCCAAAGGAATTGTTCTAGTGCGTGCACTCATCGAAGTCGGAAGCGCAGGGATACTAAAGAAACTAAGTGAACTAGGGTTAGTTGCTTGGTCTCAACTATACGAAGTTGGTTTAGATTTTGTATAGCGGCTTAATTCTGAGAGTATTCAATTCTGGACTTGGTCCCGGGGTTTTTCTGCATTTTCGGTTTCCTCGTTAACAAAATCTTGCTGTGTCATTTACTTTTCCTTTCCGCAATTATAATTATTGTTATTATAATTTAAAGTAAATTACACAAGCGTTAACTCCGCTTTACTTGATAGTGATCCTATAGAGTTTGGTTAAGTCCGAACCTATTATCAAGTAATCGCACTTTGGTTGTCGTATTGTCTCGATCTTGTATCCATAGACAATCAAACAATGTGTGAATACCGATTTGTCGTATTATCTCGACTTTGTCCATAGACAATCACTTTCGGTAAGAGGACTTATTGGTGGATATTTTAAAGATAGTGGTGTATTTGGGTACCCTCCTATTTTCAATTGGTATCAGAGCAGGCAAACATGAAAATATCTAACAATCTGTGTTTGGTGCGATCCAACCTATAAGAATTGAATCCAATGACTGATTCAGTTAACGTTATGCGAGAGTATGAATACTCAAATGTTGAAGATGCTCCTACTTCAGTAACTCATGATCCAGGAGTTATGAAAGCATCTGAGTCTATCTATGATGGAAAAAAGAAGATGCTGATAAAGAGTTGGTAAAACTCCTAAAGCCTATAAGATCTATGTCTACAAGGATACTAATATTAAAGACAGAAACTAATCTTCTTAAGCAAGAGATCAGAGAAAAATACATGCAACTAAATATTCTAGCCAAAGAGAATATGGATCTCACTGTAAAATTAGAAGCTCTTGGTAAATCTCTTACTCAAGATCAAGAGATTTATTCTATGACTCTGACTAATGATTCTGTTGTAATTTCTTCTGATGAGGAAAATAAAAGTCCTTGCTCGACTTCTACAGAACGTGATAACAAGACTTGTTTGATCACGTCTGAAACAGATCATGATGGTGGAAGGTTGTCTAACCACATCAAGTCAGAAGAGAATGAAGAACCATCTTCTACAACTACTGATGATCAAACGAAATCTTGTCCAAAGGAAACTTTGAACCGATTCCGTGAAAAGGATCTTAAGAAATACAACTTTCAGTCATTTGACAGGAAACTTATACTTCTTCAAAATACTGTGGTAAAAGTATTAAAAGAAGTTTTTGTCTTAAAAAACTGAAAGATCATTCCTCAGTAGAAAGACAGAATATACCCCAAACTGATAAGATCAACTTTAAAGAATCAGAAGTAAAAGTTGATAATCACTTCTGGAAAAAGGTTCCTCCTCACTCATGTCGAAACAGTCTTTGTTTACATGAAGAACAATTCCAGAAGAAAGGGAAAGAAAAAATGTCTGCCAAAGGAAACAATCAGGGAAGATTTCCGATAATTGTTTCAGATAATCATGCTGATGTGCATAACAAGGAAATCCTTAGAATGAGAAAATCGTATGAAAATCCCATTGACCGAATTAAGAGAGATTTATCTATCTCTGAAAATTCTCACATCAGTACAGTTTCTCCTCATGATCATACCTTCAGATCAAGGAAGGATCATCTTCTTGGGAGAAAATACTTTGGGCAGAAATTTCCAAATAGAAACATGAACTATGTTTCTGATACTCGTTAAGCAAGAAAAGGCTTACTCCGATACAACCTAGTTGTATGGAGATTGTGCACTCTCAGTGGGATGAGAAAGCACATAAAATGAGAGCACAATTTTTAGTTTGTGTTTTAATCAGAAAAATCTGTGACAATTTTTGGGTAGCTGCGAATCCATTTTTTTGTATAAAAAAATTGTTCACATGATCTTCCAAAAATAGGTTTTATTTGAAATTTTTGAATTTTAATAAACCTTTCAGCATGAGAAGTTCAGACATAGGAAACAAAATATATTTTTTATATATTTTCAGAATTTCCTTTGTATTTTCGGTCCAAAAGTTGTCTCTTCTTAAGAGAAACTTTCTCTTGTTTGTATTGAGAAACCGTGACTAATTCTTATTTAAGTCCCCGAGCATGCCTCCAATAACTCGCAGCATTACAAAGACAAATAAGGAGGAAGCTCAAAAGGTTAAGGATTGTCAAGGAATCAATACAGAAAGGAAAAATAAAATCATATCGAAAGTCATGTCTGACTATGATTCTGATAGTTCTGTTGGATCTCAAGATGAGTCATGTATGTTGGCTTACAACCTTCAAGATCCAACAAAAACCAGGTAGATACCTTTTGATAGTATGATTGACTATATCCATGGTTTTGAAGAACTAAGAACCAATTTCATAATGACGTTCGAAATCAAGATTGGCTCAAGGATAAGATTGAGGAAACAAAAGCTAATCTTGCATACATGAAGGTTCAAGTTGAAAAGCTTGAAAAACATGAAGTGGTTGCAGACAAGTCTCTCGAGACATGCTTCAAGAGTTTGAACACTGAAGAAACCTCAGTGAACAATAAGAGCACCACTAGAGATTAAGTTATATGTTGTAATACTTAATCCATGAAAATAGACAACAATTTTTGATTTATTTTGATTATTGTATGAGGTCTATTTTTGAATAAAACTATCATTATTTATGAATAAAATTATTATTTTATAATTTTTCTTGTGATATTTTCCGATTACATAGCCTGTGCATGAATGTCTATATTTTTGCTATGTGTTTTCGGTTTATGGGATGTCTGATTTCGGTTTTTATTAACCTTAATATTCGATCTCATATGGTGTGAACCCTTATGGTTTGTGTGGCTTTTTGATTTAGCGTGATTAAGTTCTATCCCATATTGGTAGACTTTAACAAAGGATCATAAGGTGTTCCAATCGAAACTCATATGTGAAAATTCACAATATGTTGAATCAATTTGTGTTTACATGAGTTGTGTTTAGCATAACATATGTGTTTCGGGTTTTCAACTTTTGCTATTGGAACGCATTAGTTAAAAACCGATTCAACCTTTCTCTGGTAAAGGCTACCTTTGTTGTTGTTCTTTTGTTCTTGCGAGAGGATGACAACATACTGGGGGAGAGTTCTAACTTGAACTTGCGCTTAATGATATATCTTTATGGGGAGAAGAGGATGCGGAATCTGAAGTAACGAATTTGTTAGTTAATCGTTTTCCTGTTTAAGAAAAGCCTGTTTATATTGCATATATTTTGCTTTTGCTTAATGAAATTTTGGTACAGTTGATATATTCCATTATGATGTGTATGGATGTGTGTGTTTGTGATTCAATTGTTACCGGTTAATAAAAAATGTTTCTATTCATTTGACTTATTATTTGGTATCTTCTTTATTGTTTGGTATCAAGTGTTTTTGCTTAACGAAATTGCGGTGCTATTTTTTTTCTTCTAAATCATGAAATTTTATTACCAAAAGAATCAAAATTACAACTTACAATGAGGCCAAGATATTTTCAAGGCAAAGACCCAAATTAAAAAAAGAAAAGCCCAGCAAGGTAAACCCAAAAAAATGAGCTATAACAGACAGCAAGACATACTACTCTGAAAATTACCAAGAGTTCAACAAAGCAGAGCAGATAGACATCAATACATCATTCTTCAAGAACTGAACCTAAAGTAAATACCATCTTCACTCTCCAACTGATTCAGAAAATTTGGCTTGTCTTCATAATATATAACTGTTCCTCTTGCCAGAAGTACACCCTGTTTAGCCATTTTGTCAGCAGAAAAATTTATCTCCCTATATGAGTGGATGAATGTGATTCTTGATATATGTTTTCTAATATTGTTCCATCTATTCACAACAATCCAGGGTATTCTATCATTGCTGAAAGCTAGCAAAACTGCTTTAGAGTCAAGACTGAAACATACATTCTCATACCTTTTCTTCACAGCCCATTCACCAGCAACCACCAAAGCCATTACTTCTACCAAATAGTTTGTTGCTAACCCCTAGCCTCCAGAAGCTGCTCCCAGGCATCTACCTTTGTCATTTCTTGACACAAATCCCATTCCTTCATTTCCAGGGTTACCCTTTGATGCTCCATCACAACATATCAGTACTTGTCCTCTTGCAGGCAATTTGAAGAAGCACCGTTTTACACATGTCATGTGTGTTTTAATTCCTGTAATTCCAAAATGAAGTAAAATTTGTAAATCATACATATTCCCCCATTTTGAGCATATTCTTATTCCACATTCCCTTGTGTAAAACAAAATTCTCTGTTTGAACTTTTCAAAATTAGGCTCTTCACTCTCATAAATCTTCTTATTTCTTGTATGCAAGAGTTCAATCATCACCTTGAAAGCACAGTTATACCATACTTCTTGAATTGCACTTGTTCATAAAGAAAATACCACCCCGTCTCGTACCCTTTTTTTTTCTCCGTCAATACCTCGATGTAGATCCGGGATAATCCTTTGTTCCATAGCCCTGGGGCTATTTACAACTAGCCAATTAATCATTCTCAGAAGATCCTTGTGCTCTAAACCCCCGATACCGTGGTTCGTACCCGAACTGTTTGTTCGGGATCTCCTGCGGGAATGACTTGGAAGATCCAAAACCAAAAAGAGTGGTATTTTCTAGCAACAACATAATGGAGGCAGTTAATCAATATAGATTGATCCGAAATCTGATTAAAATCCAATATAGCACCTATGGGTACATAAGAAATGTATCGAATCGATTCTTTTATGGAATTCAAAGGGATCAAATAGGAAATGATACGCTGAATCATAGAACTATAATGAAATATATGATCAACCAACATTTATCGAATTTGAAAAAGAGTCAGAAGAAATGGTTCAATCCTCTTATTTCTCGAATCGAGAGATCCATGAATCGGGATCATACTGTATATAGATACAAATGGCCCAACGGGAGCAAGAATTTCCAGGAACATCTGGAACATTTCGTTTCTGAGCAGAGGAGTTGTTTTCAAGTAGTATTCGGTCGATTACATTAATCAATATTCGATTGATTGGTCCGAGGTTATAGACAAACAAGATTTGTCCAAGTCACTTCTATTTTTGTCCAAGTCACTTCTCTTTTTGTCTAAGTAATTTCCTTTTTTCTTTGTGAGTATCGGGAATATCCTCATTCATAGGTCCGAGATCCACATCTATGAATTGAAAGGGCCGAATG
>JAJJMB010006306.1:1818931-1928924 GCA_023531105.1 Papaver atlanticum
CTGTTAGAGGTGTTCCAGAAATGTCTGGGATCGAGTAAATAGCTCTATGAACGAATGGATCGAATCGAATTGGAAAATGGAAAGATTTGTACAAGTTATACCTTTCGTCACCACTTCATGGAAAATCGTTAGGTATGAATATGTTAGACACCTGTGACAATTGTTCCTTTGACTGTACAAGAATATGTGGAGCTCAGCATTTCTGCCCCTGGCTATAATGTCTATGTTTGTTTCAATTGCTTCGAGTTAAGAAAATAATTGTGCAAGTCAATTTATTTTAGTTTGTATGTATTGTTTATGGCTTAACAAAATACGGTATCATTTTTTTAGTCCAATTCGATTCAGGATAAGAGAAACTAAGTTAATTCTGATCTTAGTTAGACTTATCAAATTGAAGGATTCGATTATTCAAATCTAATCGAATGCCTTGAAAAGAAATACTAGTTAACTAACCTAGTGCTTGTATTGTCTAAAGAGAAAGGACTAAGTTATTGTCTGAATAATTAGAACCTGATGATAGAAATAAAGTTAATTTTGATCTTTATTTTGGTCTTATCGAAATAAGCAATTGTATGTTTACAATTGGTTTAACAAGGGAACTGAATTTCTTCGTCAATTTGTTAAACTATTATGGAAAATTGCTTTGGGCAATAGTTTTCCTTGATAACATATTAAAACTAAATTACTTGTAGTTTCGGTTTTAATATTGGTTGTCTAAAGTGGTATGTGAAACCTTCGTGCTTAACTCTTATAGGTTGTGTGCAAGTCTTTTAGATTTGTAAGATCCTTTCGATTTGACCTTTATTTGCTCGAACCTTTGTCATTTATTGACAAAAAGGGGGAGAAATATATGGAGTAAACAAGTGATTTGCGATCACTAAGGAAAGGACAATTGTGCTTAAGCATTATATCTAACGAAAGAGTAAAGCATTGACTAAGCGGGAGAAACATATCATATTGTTGTGTAGTTATCTTGACTACAAAAGTAGAATAACAAAGATGTTCGGATTGAATATCGACCTATCTTACCTTTAGGGGGAGTATCAGCTTTGTTATTCAGATGCCAACAACGGCATTTATTGATTGAATATATGCAGGTTATTGTGCTGTTGAAACTTGGAATCAAGTGTATATATAATGAATTCTTGTAATTTGTTTATCCATATGTATTAAGAGTTTTGTCACTAAAATTGACAAAGGGGAGATTGTTAAAGCATGGCTCAGTTGAACCCACCAAGCGTCGGTATGTCAAGTTTGGTTATCATATTTTAGTGAATCAAAACTCATCTAAGAGTCGCTTGATTATGGACTAGAGACAACTTTGTATAGGTTAGACTAGAAAGTCTAGGAATATGAGATATACAAGTATTACTCGAAGACCTGAAGAACATGAAGAAGTAACGAGCTACAACGACGACGTCATCCTTCCTATTGAGGTTAGTAATAGTGACTTGAACTGTTTCATTCCTCACGTACTTTCAAGTCGTCATATACTGAAAACATAACTGCGAAGCTGTGTATAAATATTTTATTTTAGTAGTGAGACGTGATCATATGATCATAGTGTTAAGGAATTATACTACGAAGTATAACGTTTATCTTTTGAACTTCGTAGATATGACATCGACATAATCTTATGAATGGTGTGATGATTATGAGAATGAGTAAAGGTGAAGATTTCATCCTAGGAAACAATGTTTACATTTGTTTAAAAGAAGTACATTCATGAACTTGTTTTATGAATCGAAAGGGAAATCGCTAGGCTTATTGGTATGGCTATTCATTGCAAATCTTTGGATTACCAATATGTGTGAGATGGTAGAACCGATCGTAACTTGTTATGTATCTTCGTATAACTAATCACAATGCCTGACTTATGATTTGGTATGACTAATTTTGATTAATTAGTGTAACCGATCCTAAGTAATCACCTGAGATGGTATGATCGATATTCGTAATTCGTGTGACCGATCCTAGTAATTGGTGTGACCGATCACAATAGAGTTGTGTAATCGATCCTTGTAATTGGTGTAACTGGTCCTAGTAATTGGTGTAACCGATCCTAGTGACTTGTGTGACCGATCACAAGTAATACCATGTGTATATGGTAACCGGTCCTGGTAATTGATATAACCGATCCTGGTAACTGATGTAACCGGTCATTGTAAATTGTGTGACCGATCACAAGTGTTCCATATTGAGGTATAACCGATCCTAGTGATCGGTAGAACCGATTGAACCCATAAATGTGTTTTGATATTTGATCAATCACGTAGTTGTCTTGGAATTCAGATGAACCAATTTTAAACTTGTTTGGAAGTGTGGTATAATCGATTCCAAGATTATAAATATGAAAGATGATTTACAAAGAAAAGATGTCAACATATTTTGAACATGAACAATAACTCTTATCTTTTATTGTTCAAAAATATTCCTTAATTACTCAAGGAGATCCCGTTCCGAAATAAATTAAGAATCTTTTAATTAAGGTTATTAGTTTTGTATGCTTTAATTACCAGCAATTAAATTCATATCTCTAGAAACTAAAAATTAGTAATGTGCATTTACTAATTGGAGATTTTCTATTGAGAGATTTCGGAAAATATTTGACAAAGCATTTCCTGGGATTGTGAAAACCGAATGGGCATTTATTGCATATCTTGAGAATACTTTCGGTTTTGGAAATTCCTTGGTGTCCAAACATCCTTGGTGTATAAATACCTAAGTTTGCATTTCTAGCAAACTATACTAAGAGCCAGGCAAACTTCATCTTTTTATTGTTTCTGGTGGAGCCGTCTATTCGGAGAGGAAAGTACCATAATTAGACAAAATCTCTTACGACCGCTCGTTTAAAGACTTCTGTGGGATCAAGAAGCTCTACCAGTACCGTTGGTGGGAAACTAGATAATTGTAGTTTATTAGTTTTCGATTAAATTGATTGACTAACGGTTGTTGAAACTTTGATTGCACCTAGTTTGTTTATTCTTGAGAATCTTCTCTTATGATATAAGATTCACTCAAACTAGATCGAAGTATCGACGGGATCTTTAGAACTGTTTGTAGATATAAAGACATCTTGTGATAATCCATTGTTAACAGACTCTGTTATGTGCGTGATTGATCACAATAGATTCAAGTGGTGTTGTGCAGGTTTAATTGAAGATTAAAGAAGATTTGAAGACGAAAAAGATTTCTTATTGGCTTCTCATATCTTTGTGTAGCAAAAACCTTGATCGACTTGGATCTAACTAGAATCAGATTTATTTGATTGATTAGTTGCGTGAGATCAGTAACGCCTAATAGTTCTCTTGAGATCTATTTCGATTGTTACAAATCCGAATCTTATTACTTAGGTAATAGAGATTGGATTGATCTAACCAGGAAAAAGGAGTTTATTCGTTTAAATGGAAGAGCCTTTGCATATGACTTAAGATATCTTTATCTTAAAGAATCAAGAGAGTTGTTACCAAACAGATTTGTTGTTCCCTTACTGTTTGGAATACGATCCAAAGGAATTGTTCCAGTGCGTGCACTCATCGAATTCGGAAGCGCAGGGATACTGAAGAAACTAAGTGAACTAGGTTTAGTTGCTTGGTCTCAACTATACGAAGTTGGTTTAGATTTTGTATAGCGGATTAATGCTGAGAGTATTCAATTCTGGACTTGGTCCCGGGGTTTTTCTACATTTGCGGTTTCCTCGTTAACAAAACCTTGTTGTGTCATTTACTTTTCCTTTTCGCAATTATAATTGTTGTTATTATAATTTAAAGTAAATTACACAAACGTTAACTCCGCTTTACTTGATAGTGATCCTATAGAGTTTGGTTAAGTCCGAACCTATTATCAAGTAATCACACTTTGGTTGTCGTATTTACTCGATCTTGTATCCATAGACAATCACACAAAGTGTGAATACCGATTTGTTGTATTGTCTCGACTTTGTCCATAGACAATCACTTTCGGCAAGAGGACTTATAGGTGGATATTTTAAAGATTGTGGTGTATTTGGGTACCCTCGTCTTTTCAAAACGAGTACAATTGAATTAAACTTAACTAAACAAGAATTAAAATCAGTTATCAAAACTGTATTCATCTTCGTTTTCTTCCGAGGAATCATCTTCGTCTTCTTCCACATTCTCATACTGGCCAGTTTGTTGAGGGACTTGTTGTTGTTCGGTCGCGACTTGTTGTTGTTCGGCGGCATCCATTCCCTTAGTCCATGCAACAAGTTGTCGTTCATTCATTGTTGAAGTGTTCAAGGCGAGTAACTTGTTTAGCTTATAATCCCTGTAGTATTGTTCTCGCGAAAGACGACTTTTTCGTTGTTGATTTATAGCAATGCTACGGTCCCTGGCTCTATCTGCTTCTATCTTCAACTCGAATTCCTTGTACTCAGCATAGTTGAACTCATTTGAACCTCCTTCTAATGCTCGTTGGGATGCGTCTCTCGCTGCTTTTGCATCTTTCTGACCCCCTCATCTTCTTCTCTTGACGTTGGTGTTAACGTCTAGATTAATGTTGTATTGTTCCTAACTACTTGGAGACCCGGTATATGGAGATCCAGTTCCTTCAGGTGAGGAAGCGGTCCCACCATTCTGAAAATCATGCGAGATTGGACCATGCGGTGATCTTGCAGGCACTTGATTACCTTTCAGCAAGTATGGATTAAACTTGTTAAGCACCCTCAAAATGGTGAAACAAGTTTCATGTTGGAAGCCCAATTTGTGGGATCTTTGCCACTCTTCCCGACATCTTCGTTCCACATCCGGTTCGCCATCACCACTTCTTCTGTTGCGCCACATTTGAGTGATCAAAGCTACATATTCATTAACGGATGCTGAAATTGTGTGAAAACGATGACACAACCCATCGGCATCACGTCTATTGATGTTGCCGGTTTCTTCACAAAATTTTTGTAAATTCTTATCATAAAAAGTTTTTTTTTCTTGATAAATACCATTGATTTCATCTAATGTATATAATACATAATTTCTACAAAGTGACTCGTCTTCATCCATCGTATACTTGACACCACGAATTCTTGTGTTTCTTGGTTGTGATTGTGGTGTATTTTGTTGTGTATTTTATTGTGTTTCTTGTTGTGATTTTTGTTATGTTTGTTGTGGTGTTTGTTGTTGTGATCGGTGCGATGAGGATGCCATATTTTTTAGAAATGAAATTTATAGAGATGAGATTTTTTCTAGTAGATTGAGTTGATATTAATAGTTTTGTTTGAAATAAAGAAAAATTAGAGATGGTATGAAATTGTGAAATTATGAGGTAGGGATGAAGAAGGTGTGAGTTTTAAGTTTGGAGATGAACTGAATTTATAGGGAAACAAAAAGTAGCAATAACCGTTGGATGAAAGTAGCCGTTGGCGGTTTTGGGAAAAACGCGACGCTTTAACTAGAGACGCTGCCGTTTGATGGAATAACGGGCGGTTTTGTGACAAACGCCAGCGGTTATGCCACGATTGCCCGACCTTCCTTCACGTGCGCGCTTGTTCTTCCATCTCACTCAACAAACCAACAAATATGTTGGTTTGTTCATCTGTTTTTCATGTTTGTTGAGTCCATAGTGGGATCAAAATGAACAAATCTTTGTTTTGTTGAGTCCATAGGAACTGCTCTAAGCACAAGTCAAGACGAATAACACCACCAGCTTTGACAGTCAAACTGGTACGATAAGATTACATGTTCAAAATAGCGCTCACTTTTTACAAGAGTAGTGCTCAAAGAGAAGAAACATTTTATCACAAAGATTAGTATCTGAGTAATTAGTTGTCATTTAGTAAAATTAAATGATGCAAGTTGTTTGATGATGTCAGTTTAAAATAAATATGTCGACGGATACTACCTCATCTAGAGGTAATTATACATGAAACAAACCTATCTTTTTGAAACGGAGTGAATAGATTTTTATGCAAAAAAAATTTAAGCATTGCACTCAATAAAGAACTAGAATTAGGTAAAGATAAAATAAAATTATAAAAACAATGGAACATTAAGCGTGGGGTTAGAAGAACTCATTCGATGGTATCCAACTTCATTTTAATCATTCTTGTTTAGAAGAACTCAAGTGTATTCATAATTTCATATCTTTAAATTTTCCCTTTTGAATTTTAAACACATTTTGGACAAAAAGATAGTACTTAAGCTTAAGGTGAGAATTTCAATATCTATTAGGCGTGTGGGCATGGATAAAACTAGGCCGAAGTTGTTTTGGAAGAGAAAGAGAACCTTCGAGGACTTAAAGCTTAAGGTGATGTGCCTATTTTTGATTTTTGTTTTGTAAAAGAGAAGCCCAACTTTCCATTGCTCGATTGATGTGCCAAATGTCAATACTATAGTATTAACAGTGGGTCTATGGTCCGTCACTAGTGTCTAGTGAATTGAATTCACGCATTTCCAATTCACTAGACTTTCCGCAAATGGTCCATCAATTCACACACTTTTTACTTTTCTTCACAGTCGGTGCATGTCACACTTTTACTTTTCTTCACAGTCGGTGCATGTCGACTGATGTATCGCTTGCAATTACAGAAAAGGGAGCTTACCCCCATAGTAGATGTAATAAGTTGTGCATTTGATTTGATCATTTTGTTTTGATGGAAGTGAATGATTAAAAAAATTTTGAAACCAAATCAAAAGAGAACTCTCAAGCCAAATTACATCTGATGAGCCCAAATTGCAGAAGACTAAATCAATGTAAAGTTGTCGCACAAAGACACCCACACACATAAAAGAAAATCAGGTGCAGATCATTCGAAAGCAAAAGTCGCAGCAATATTTATAAAACGTTATTACTTATTTACTTGTGTCTTCCCTTCTTAGTCTTCTTGCCGCTTTCAAGTCTTTTTCGTGCAGCTTCAAACTCTTCTTCAGAGGGTTCAGCAGATTCAGATTCTGACTTGCTTCCGCTATACCTTGACACCATGGACGAGAACATAGAATCAAACTGTTCTTTCCTTTGGCTCCTCCGCTGAGTAATCACCGCGAGAAGATTCTCTGATTCTGCCTTAGGAAGTTTGTTAGATCTGAATCAACAGATTTCAATGTGAAGTTAGCGCATGTCATAATAATATGAAAACAATCCCTACATGATAATTGCACAAAAGATAACTTACTTTTTTTTACGTTCTGTTGGAGGTTTCATTTCATCAACCTGTTTCACCCAACGCTTGTAGGCTTTAGTTTCCTTGAGCTCATCTGTACCGAAATGAGAAGACTGTTTAACTCAAATCTGAAATATGGCAAACTAAATGAACGCTAGGCCTCCAGAATTTAGAGAAAACTAGTTCAATGGCACTTGAATAATATTGATTCAATGATTATACGTCCTTGATAATAATTGAGAAACATTAAAGAAAATCCCTTCTAAATTATCTGTGTGAATTCTTGAATACAGCTCATTCATATACTAAATGATCCAGATTACCGAATAGGTAGTAATGGCTACTTACCAGCAGCTATTGCCTCGTTAAGGATATCTCTAAAACGGTGTGAATCCAGCTTAGGATCTGAACAGAGCATTGAGCAGAAAACCCTAACCAAAAGTGGATGCTCTAGTCAGTAACAAGACATTCTATAGAAAAGCTCATGACAGAATCACTCAGGCTCATATACCTGTTCATGTTACCCTTGTGCTTTGTATATAGTTCCTTCAAATCCTTAATTTCTGATTCAGATCCTCTATAGTTGGCCTCAAACTCTTCAATATCAGCTTCAGTGACCTGCAAGAACCAAAACATACGTAAGCCTTAAAAATAACAAGGGTGAAAAAGAATATCGATTAACACTGGACTTTCCGGCTACAAAAATGGTAAAACCTTTTTGAAAACTGTTCTGAAATACTCTTGCATGTTTTGAGCAACATCACCAGCAAAATCCTGTAACATACAAAGCAAAATGAGAAAAAAAGATAAATATGCCTCTTGATCAATCAACTTAGTAGTTTCAAAGCAAAAAAGTGGAATAAACTAAGCAGTCACTCACAGCATCATCAACACAACCAGTCTCATCATACAGTGCCCTTTTCTCCTCATCTCCAAGAATTGAGATCACCTTTTGCAGTTGCTGAAATTTCTCTTTTGCTTCCTGTTTACAAAAGACACGAAAACGTAAATGCAAGAATATGAGTTAATCCACGAGACACTAAGAACCGTAAAAAGAGTTAAACCTTGTTACCTCATCATCAGGGTTCTTATCTGGATGAAGGTGCAATGCCAACTTATAGTATGCCTTCTTTATCTCTTGTTGAGATGCCGTCTTCTCTACGCCAAGAATCTACATAGGCACTGGGTCATACTAATTAGTGGTTTTGCATTGCTGTGTCTTGTTGAAAGGTTCTCTTATATCAAGAGACCAATTTGTTTGAGTGTCTTGGCTTTAGGCCGTTTTTCATTTTACCCATTATATAATATAAAATACTAGCTTATCTAAACTCGATATAATACTTACGCATTACAGAAAATCATTTTTTTTTTGAAACCCAACTACAAGACATTATTCCTTAAAATTCATACAAAACGAGGAAGCATAATAAGGCGCAAAAGAAATCTTAATTTCTATGAAGACAAAGTTCACTGCGGCGAGTCAACAAACCAGACCCTAGGCTAGGACATTAATAGGCTAATCCTTCCAAGGATGCCAAAGTCTGGTTGAAGTTTAAAAATCTCTATCCATGCAGCAAACCTTGATTTGGCTCCTAGGTATGGCAGGCTTTTCATATAGCACTAAACAAGTTCCCCATATTAGATTATATAAACGCGCATTTCAGATTCAATCAATGAGTGGGACATTTCTTAACGTAGAACCCTGACTTCAATACCTAAACCCTACATCATTTCCGCAACAAAGTGCACAGAAATTTCAAAGCCCGTCATGATTCCGAAAATTCTAGATCAGGGTTTTGGGTTGTACCGTAAGAAAATAAACCAAAACTGAACAACATAAAAGACAGAATAATAATTCCCAAATGAATTTTAAACGCATGCAATCAAATTACCTGAACCTAGAGAAAGAAATTCATCCAAAACAAAATCAGAAAAATAATTAGGGTTTCATAAAATGGAATACTTCAAAAGCGCCGATTCACATCAAATTTATCAAAATAATAAGTAATATATGAAAACAAATTTATCAAAATAGTAAGTAATATATGAAAAAAATGAAATATTTAGATCACCTCGTACAAGCTTTTGTCTTTAGACGAAGAAGATTGGCTGATATCTTCTTGAATCTCATCTTCTGATTCTTCAGAAACCCTAGTTTTCTTCTTTCTACCCATTTCAGTCGATTGAGAGAGAGTGTGCGATAGAGAACAGAGAACTCTTTTATACCCTAGAAAAATAAATTAGGTCTTAGAATTATTCGCAACAAGGCGTGTAATTTATAGATTATAATAAAATTTCCCGCCATTTCTTTTCCCCCAGTTATCCCGATATTTCATTTCCCCGCCATGACAAAAAGTCATTTCCGTACTAAAATGTCATTGTTGGGCCGCACAAAACCGAACCTAGATTATTTTTTTTTATTTTTTTGTAAGAATAGACCAGAGTCCCCGTTACATTGGAAGTAGTGCCATCTAATATCTGGACATTTATCCCCGTGATATCTACTAGAAGTGGTCTTTTAATACAAAAAGGAGGATTGGTCTCCCAGTCAATAAAAGCAGTAAAATGTTTTACCTTCTTGGCAAGAGTGTATGCCGCCTCATTTCCAGTTCTAGGAACAAAATAAAACCTAGGAAATTGCTACAAAAAGAACTCTTGTGCTTAGCTTCGTCCAAGATCGCTTTGTTGGTCCAAGAGATGTCTATTGTCCGGCCATCTAGATACTTGATTAAAATTCACAGTCCCCTTCAATGCTAAAATCTTTTATATGCTTTTCCTCTGCCCACGTCACTGCTTGCAAGAGTCCTAAAGCTTTTGCCTCTTGTGGGCCAGCACAAATTGTTGTTCCTGCTCTTCCTCCTGGGAAAGTACCTGCATCATTTCTTAGTATTACAACAAAACTAGAAGGAGTAGTTTCTGATACCCAAGCAGCATCAACATTTATCTTCTTGATGTTTTTATCCGGTGGGTTCCAGGGTACATTCTTTGTATGATTCTTTTTCCTGTTCTTGTTGCTGGGAGGTCTATCTTTCCTTGTCCAGAATTCTATATGCCATTGTATCTCCTTAGATAAGATCTGTGGAGATTGAGAAGTTCCTTGAAAGGTTTTTTTGCATCTAGCCTTCCAGATAAACCACATCTTAGTAGCCACTAGTTCTAAGGATATTACTGAATTAGGATTTTGAAACCAATCTTTACATATGTCAGCTATTTTGGTTGAAGACTCGGAGCTGATATGAACTGGGATAGGTCCTAAACCCAAAACCTCTTTAGCGTAAAAGCGGTGAAGTAGAAGATGTTCTAATGTTTCCTCTTGATAATTACAATATGTACAATTAGGGTTGATGTTATTTATTATTCCTTTCGGTTTGGAGTTAGTAGAATGCACATTATGAAGACATTTCCACAAGAAAAGTTTGATTCTAGGTGAGACTCTTAATTTCCATAAAGATTTATAGAAAGCATCCTCTAGACCTAAATTATAAGTATTTATATCGGCCTCAGTTAGCTTATTACATATTGATTTAACAGAGAAAGTTCTAGATTTGGTAAGTCTCCATCTTAGCTTATCTGGTTTAAGGTTGTGATTAGTGTTCAAGAAAAGATTTATTTTACAAGTTCTTTCTGCAATAGAGTTAGGAAAGCTAGAGTATATCAAATTTGTGTTTCATTTTTTTGTAGATGGGTCTATTAAGTCTGCGACTAAAGATATATGTGAGTTGTTACTCGTTTTGTAAATCGTCGGATTTTCATCAACTCCCCGTATCCAATGATCTTCCCAAATATTAATATTGATACCATTTACAACTTCCCAAGTGCTATTTTGTGCCACTAAGTTCAAGCCAGTGAAAATGCATCTCCAAGTCCAAGAACATCCATTTGGAGGTTTTACTCTAAGGGGAGATTTATGTCTAAAATATCTAGGTTTTAAAGCCTTAGCCCACATGGAGTTTGGCTCGGTTATTAATCTCCATGCTACCTTTTCTATCAAGGCTAATTGAACTTATGAGCATCTCTGAATCCTAAACCTCCCTTATCAAGGTTTACACATACTTGGCCAGGCTTTGGGGTAATATCCTTTTGTGTTTGGTTCAAATTTGATTCTGGAGAAAATAGTAAAAATGGTAGGTTGAATAGAAATGAGTCTAGACCCTAAACAAATGTACTGCCGTTGATGGTGGATTTTTGACAAAGGCTAAAATCATAGAATCATTGTATTGCATATTTCTGATCCAATAATCAGACGAGTATTGAGATTCATGTCTCTCGTTTAAGCATGAAAGCTCATGCCACGATAATCTCTGACTGAGTGTACTGTCTCTCAGAGTACGCATGAATATGCAGTCTCTCAATTGAGACCATGACATATTTCATCAACTGAGAAATTTCAGTATTCACTTCTATATAGAATCGAAAACGATTGGACGTCTCCTAGACAGCTTGCCTGCTAGTATAGAGCGATAACGTCTTCAGGATTTAACAATGTTTTCCCTGACTATATATAATACATATTATAGAATCTTAATGATTGGACGGCTCCTAGACAGATTGCCTGCTAGTATAGAGCGATAACATCTTCAGTATGTAACAATGTTTTCCCTTACTATACAGAATAAATATGACGCTTCAACTAGATCATGTCGCTCAATTCTTGAATAATCATAATGCTCCTAGACAGCTTGCCTGCTAGTATAGAGCCATCAATTAATCAAATAATTATTTTTAGTCGCAAGATTCATCAATTGAACTCCTAGAAAATATTCTACGTTCATCATAGTATTTCGTTACTTCAATTCATGGCTTTTCCCAGCAGAATTCCATGGGTTAGTAATAAATATTCAACGTATGGGCATCTGGGCCACCATTGAGTAAGCCCCAAGAAAATGGTGCGAGTGTACTTAATAATAATGCACGAACGAGCACCCAAATGCACGAACGAACAGTGAAAAAATATGGACGAACGAGGAAACCTATGCAAAATAGGGAAGAAAAATAATAATAAAATAATAGAAAGGCGCCTAGGGAACCGGGCCCACCGGACGACCGGTCATGCCGCCGTGGCCGGTCCCACTCCTCTCCCTTTTATTTTATCTTATTTTATTATTTTTCCTAATCTCATGAAAACTCCTTCATTCGAGCAAACTTCCTCGTTCGAGCGAAACTCCTAGTTTCTCCATATTTCCTCACACGATGAAAAATAATATAAAATAGGGAAAAGTGTCACGGGACCGGGCCTACTAGCCGGCCGGCCATGCCCTAGCCGTGGCCGGTCCCACACTTCTCTAATTCCTTATTTTATTATTATTTCTTCCTTCATCTCATGAAACTCCTTCGTTTGAGCAAAACCCTATTTTTTTTCCATACTTCTCAAATATTGCTCAAACTATCAAAAGCCAAAAAAGACAAATGGTTACACGACCGTCCGGGCTCGTTACGGCAAATATTAAAATATTATTATTTTAATATTCTCAAAATATCGACCGAGCAAAGTTTTACTTGATCATTCGAGCAAAACCAAGAGTTTCAGTCAAGATCAAACTCTTCTGAAAATCCGAAATATTGCTCGAACACTCGTCAAAAAATATCAAAATTCTCAGGATTGAGCCACGAGCAACATGATGACACGGGCATGCTACCTTGACCGACAAAGGTAGGTCCTTTGGCTTGCAAGGAGCCTGTCCCACATATCTTCATAATTTTGACCTAATTTGCTCGTATAAGGTTCAAACTCTTTCCAAACAACTTGGAATTTGATCAAACGACCGTCAGTTGGTCCCACGACCACTAGGGCCGGTTTTCATACCCCTTGGTCGGTCTCTCATCTCTCCATAATTTAGGTTTTATTACCTAACACTCAGACGAGCACTATTTTTAATAAATGATTAAACCAACATTTAATCATTCTTTCACCAATTGGTCTACAAAGGACTTTGATGTTTGTTCATTCGAGCATCCGGGCGCTACATGGTCTCCCCATCATCCCATGTAGCCAGTCCCTCTCACTCATTGATTTTCAGTAAATCATCAATTGATCAGCGATCGAGCAAAATTAGGGTTTCGAACCAAATGCTCTACAAAGCATAATTCTGAACAGGTTCAAACACCAATATTTTTATATTGATCCAACAATCAACATTTTAATTAATTGTATTTGGTCTAGTTGCCGATATTTTAAATTAATATTTTATTTGGTCGCGCTACCAATAAACATCAAACGAGCAATATTTGCTCAGACAAAGGAATATTGATTCAACTATCAATATTCAAAAATTCATCGAACGAGCAATATTTGCTCAGACAAAGGAATATTGACTCAACTTTCAATATTCAACAATTCATCAGACGAGCAATATTTGCTCATTATCAATATTTGATTCAATTATCAACATTTATTCGATAACTATACATCTGTCTCAACAGACATGTTCAATCCATGAATTATAGAGAATTTCGTCAATCATGCTTGACTCAGCAAAACTAAGACTCATCGTCTAGTCAAGTCAACAATTGACTAATTAAATACACGTCTGGCTTGCAGACTCCATAATCATGAGACATCAATCATGTCACATGGGGGGATATTTTTTAGGGTTTTAGTCTGGTGGCCTACGGCACGTGTGTACACCCACGATGAGAGATGTGAGTAAGTCGTGCAAGCGGTTGAGGAAGTTATCAAAGTAGTGGATGAACGATCAACCAAGTCTCCGCACGACATGGAACTGGTTAGACCACGATCTCCCACTTTCCCACTCTTTCACTCAAGCAACCGTCACACTTACTGGAAATCAATGTGTCTACATTCTGGCAATATAAATAATTTCTCCGGATTTATGATAAAGCAACAAGAGATATACGGGAATTAACACAAGAATTCTCGTCTGAGAAATCACTATCAACAGAGCAAATTCAATCAATCAGAACTTATCTTATTTCTTCATGCAGAATACACAACACATCCACAATCCTTGATCATCATTGATCTCACACATTTCCCAGCTTCCCTCCTACAGATCGACCCTCTTCCCTCTTTGTGACCTAATTGATTCTGGAACGGCCATTATCTTGGCTTAGGACGGAGTCCTACAGATTGATCTCTCGAACTCAAAGCACTCCCGTGTAGTGCATTTATTTGAGGTTAAGCAGTTTGCTCGGTCGAGGAGTCCCGTCCGCACGGTCGTCTCTTCACTTTCCTAAAAAACTAGCAAATCATTTTGCCCCATTAACAGATTGGCGACCATAGTGGGAGATCATTCTTTCGGCTGCAACTCACAATTTCATCAAAGATGGTCGATTATGGGGAGGTCTCAGAAACATTTAATCTCAATTTATTATCTCCCAGTACCGACGAATTTCTTCCAATTACTACTAAACTCGGATGGCCTGGTCAAGCTCCCTTAGAGGCTATGAACGCTCAAAGCTCAACCACTATTGTTGATCTGATGAAAATCCTAAATAATGTAGTAACAAATCAAGCGGAAATTGTCAAGATACAGAATGAGGTGTTCGCCCTTTTGAAAGTTCTTACAGATCAGTTATCAAGGGAACCAACATATTATCGCTTTAAAAAGAATGTTGCTGGCAATCCTTCCTATGTTACCACTGGTGTTGATTTCTCTTCTAAGTGTTAGTTATTTGCTCGATTTAGGAAACACCTTACTTTAGGAAAGACCAAACTGATTTCCTAAATCAGTTTGCAAGTTATTTTAGGAATCTGATTTTTGTTAGGAATTAGTTCTCTATTTAGGACTTCTATTTCTAGGTGGATTCTAGATTATTCCTAGCCCTATAAATAGAGGTGATAACCCTTTGGTTACTATATCCTAGTTTGAATTGTTAGAGGTGTGTGAAGAAACAGTTTGTCTATTCTCTAAGTTTCAATAAGAAGTTTATTTGCTGCAGTGGAGTAGGCACATTGCCGAACCACTATAATTCTTTGTGTTCTTGTTTAAATTCCGCATATTTTCTGTTTTTTGTGTAAAGATCTTGGGGTGTTTAGGAAGTAGCTAATCTTAAGCACAACAAACTGGTATCAGAGCCAGTTCTAGGGTTTTGTATAGAATTAGCTTGTTTGAAGTCATAAACAGAGTTTGAAGGTGAAGATGTCGAACGCAAAGTTTGAAGTAGAGAAATTTGATAGTAAGAACAACTTTACCATGTGGCAATGTGAAGTTCATGATGCTTTGAGTCAGCAAGACCTAGAGAGTGCTCTATTAGAAGTAAAACCTGCTGCACCAGTGATTACGGACGTTGAATGGACAAAGATAAATCGACAGGCTTGTAACACAATCCATTTGTGCCTTACGAAGGATATAAAGTACGATGTGATTAGTGAGAATGTAGCTTTCAAGATGTGGAAGAGTCTGGAAGAAAAGTATGTCGTGAAAAGTGTTTAAAACCGAATCATAATGCAAAGAAGACTTTTCAGATTCAACAAAAAACCAGGTACCTCTATGGTTGAACACCTCGATGAGTACAATAGATTAATTGCCGATGCACTTAATATTGATGTGAAACTTAATGATGAAACCAAAACTTGATGTTTTTTGGCATCTCTACCTGATTCGTATGAGACTTTCATTGATAGTTTGTCGAATAAGATAGAGGATAAAACACTCAAGTTTTATGATGTGACTGATGCTCTTATAAGTTATGATATTAGGCAAAGGGATAGAGATTTGAACAGGGAAACAACTAGTGAGGCCTTGACATTCAGAGGGAAGTATGATAAGAAGAATTCAGGTAATCAAGGTTCAAACCAAAGTACAAATCAAAGATCCTAGCTGTTGATGGTGGTTTTTAGTATATGGAAAAAACTGTAAAAGTATGCCTACCTGACCCAGCATCAGAAGTAGTAGACCTTGATATGTCTATATTCCGCAAGGAATTTGAATAATATATCAGAATCTGATGAGTGCCTATGTCTCTCTTCATATTATATTGAAACTCAA
The DNA here is from genome assembly GCA_023531105.1 of Papaver atlanticum. NCBI lineage: Eukaryota > Viridiplantae > Streptophyta > Magnoliopsida > Ranunculales > Papaveraceae > Papaver > Papaver atlanticum. Next base: position 1,834,994 of record JAJJMB010006306.1, read on the forward strand.
GCTCCTAGATGAATTGTTCACTAGTATAGAGCCTAATGAGTATTTAAGATCCTAGTTGCATTACTCACTAATGCCAGAGCCTGCCGAATATTCATTTTATGCTATGTTCCCAGCCGAACTCTTGATTTTAACATGACATGACAATTAATGTTCGCTCGCAACTGAGTAGCATGAATTTCCCGAAGTGTCGGGATTAATATATGCATGGAAATACTCAATTAGAGGCACGTAAAGTTATGATGCCCTCTGAAACATAATTAGTGATTTTGTATGAGCGCACAAAAATCACAAAAAAAATTGATTGGTTTTGCAGCAACCCACAAAATTCAGCCCTTTAACCTAATTTTATCAATTTGCAAAAATTAGGTTTTTTGCGTCCTGCGCGATAATTCGAACCCTATTGGTCGAAACTAAACATAGAAAAACTAGGAAATTGATCCATCACTGAGCTAGTAGGAGCAAGATCTTACCAGAAATCAGAAAACAAGAAATAAATAGGAATTGCAGCAAGTAAGAGCAGCAGCAAAAGGAGGCGTGGCCGCGCCACTTGGCCAGTCGATTTGCCTCAGCAGGCGCCGCCCGTGGCCGACCGGCCACGCTCTATGTTGCTACTTTCCGGGCCCTTTTTCCCACCGACCAATCAGATCGCTCCAAAAGCGCCACACGCACTTTTAATTAAGATTGAAAGTTGGTTGGTCGACAAACCTAATTACTTAGGGAATTAAACATAGGCTACTTATGTCAGTCTCAAAACGATCACAGTCGCACATTTTGGCCGGCTGGTTTGTCAAGCTTGGCCGCTTTCTGACGCGACCAGACAAACACCATCATGTACACCGGTGGGTCCATTAATGCTTCGGCCAATCAGAGTCCTTCCAACTCGCAAGCGGAACGAATAAACGATTGCTAAAAGAGAGTTGGCCACGCGAGTTACAAAACCCTAATTTTGGTTAGCGGTAGTACACTACTGCCGCAAAAAGATCTCGGTCGTCCAACTTCGCTATCCGAATCGACCGTCCTAGATCTGACTTTAGGCAACCAGTAAGATGCGGCTATGCTCACCGACGGGCCCGCCATCATTCCTACCAAACAGAATTTCCATGGCCTGCCACCAACAACCAAAAATGCTAGCACAAAATAGGCCAGCCCCGCGAATAAAAGAAGCCTTAATCGAATTAAGGCTGCCCAGGTCGGTCTTAAATCGATCGTGACCGTCCAACTTCACCAGCCGAATTGGCCGGCCTAGATTCAATTCCGATCAACAGACAAGGCGCGGATACACTCACTAGCGGCCAGACTATAACGCTGGTTGTTCGAATGATCTACAGCATGCCGCCAACACCAAAAAACTTTGGCCCAAAACGGATTAGCCACACGGCTTTTAAAACCAAAATTGAATCAACGGCATCCGTTAACTGCCGCAAATCATCTCGGCCACCCAACTTCGCCAGTCGAATCGTCCGTCCTAAATCATATTCTAGGCGGTCAACAAGATGTGGCCATGATCACCGGCCACCCCCCTTCCATAAGCCACAAACGGCCAAGCCGCAGATTGCCTATAAGGTCCCCAAACGGTCGCCTGAAAGTGGCTAGGCGCGCTGCATTTAGGAATTTTAATAAATTCAACAGCAGCCATCAACTGCCGCAAACCATTTCGGCCGTCCAACTTCGCTAGCCGAATTGACCGGCCTAGATCTAATTTTAGGCGACCAATAAGATGTCGCCGTGATCGCCAGCCGTCACTCTGTTAAAAGGACCGACATGCCTTCCTTTGGCACGCGTGAATGGCTCATGGCAGCTTCCTGAAAATGGCGGGTCATGCTCCTTTTAAGACATTAAGCTCCACGACTGATTTAAGCGAGCTTTATACAACAATGCTTTATGAGCATCGATTATTTTGAGCTGCTTGCTTAAAAGCGATGTTTTGCATGCATTGCATACATACAATATTTTATGAATATCGGCTTCACAAATAACTTAGTTATTTAACCTAATAGCATTACATGTTATTCTTTGCGGCAAGTCTCATGACTTGACTCGTCACACATGACTACCCGCCGCCTAGCTTGCGCGTGATTGGTAAAAATAACCATGTCTTGCAAACAAGACCCACTCAGCAACCTGCTGCATATTTTCCACGAAAATACTCGAGACATCAAACATGTCACAAACTGGGGGATGTTCATCAGGGTATTGGTCTGGCGGTTTACAGCGTGCGGCGTGCAACATGCCCATTATGAGAAAGTGTCAGGAAAGATGGACAATTAGTGGCGGCAGAGAAGTAGTGGGTGTAAACCAACCCGTCTTCCCTCATTGAAAGACGTGGTTTTCAACATTTTCACACGATCCCACTTCTCCGTCACTCAACTACTCCCATTTCCTATGAGATCAGGGTGCGTGCAACTATGACTATATAAATAGGTTTTCAACCTATTTCAACCAACAAGTGTTATCAACACAAGTATCCAGAAAAAAATCAAGAACTGATAGCTTACATTCCGCAAGCCAGTTCCATATTCTGATACAAGTCATAAAATAGCCACACCTTCAGAGTTGACCATTCTGATCTCAACACCTTCTTCGCTTTCCTCCCTAAGATCAACCCTTCTCCTTAACTTTGTGACCGAAGCAAGAATGGAACGGACATTTCTTGGTTTAGGCCAGGATTGTACAGATTGATCTCTCGAATCTAAAGTACTCCCGTACAGTGCATTTATGTAGGGTTTAGATTCGTTTCTCGGCGGCACACCCAAATTTACCAAAACCAACAAAATCAGTTTTTACCCCAAAACACCAGCATATGATGAATGTTTTTTTTGTCATCAGACTGGACATTGGAAGAAGGATTGTCCTAAAGCAAAGAACAAGGACAAAAATAAGAGTTTAGACGCAAATGTTGCTGAAATCAAGTCTGGTACTGTTGAAGATGATGAATATGACAAGTTCTCGATGACTGTTCATGAATCCGCACTAGTTGCGGATACAACTGAGTGGATTATGGATTGCGCAGCTTCCTACCATATGTGTCCTAGGACGGACTGGTTTGTTAAGTTTGATGGACCAAGGGTGTTTATGGGTAACAATAATACCTGTAAAGTTAAAGGGATTGGGAAGATTTGTTTGAAGATGAATGATGGCGTCGTTTAAGAACTTAAAGATGTTCATTATGTACCAGAATTGAAGAAAAATTTGATCTCAGTGGGTGAACTTGACTCCCAAGGGTTCAAGGTGACATTGAAAGGTGGAGTTTTGAAGGTATATTCCAATGGGCTAGTTGTTATGAAAGGTTTGAAACATGGAAACTTGTATTTTCTGCAAGGAAACACAAGTGTGAGTGAAGGAATTGCAGCAATATCGAATAGTGTTGAGTCAGACACTACCAAACTATGGCATATACGTTTAGGGCATACCGGAGAAAAGTCTTTGCAAAAGCTGATTTCGCAAGGTTTGTTGAAAGGCACAAAATCATGCAGCAAGTTGGGATTTTGTGAACATTGTGTGAAGGGGAAAAGAACTAGAACGAATTTTATGACCGGTAAAAGAACCACCAAGGGAATTCTAGACTATGTTCACACAGATGTATGGGGACCTTTAAGGAATGCATCCTTGAGAGGTAGAAGATATTTTGTCTCCTTTATAGATGACTTCACCAGAAGAGTATGGGTGTACACCATAGAAAGGATGAAGTTTTGGGAATATTTTTGAAGTGGAAGAAGAAGGTTCTGATGAAGATTTAAAAGTGGGAACAACTGATGGTTCAACCCAAGAACCAGAACAAGAGGTACAAGTAGAAGAAACACAACATGAAGTACCGGAAAAAGCTACATATTATGATAGTATTGCTCATAGGAAAGAACAAAGAAATACTCGCCAACCATAACGGTTTGCGGATATAGTTGCATATGCATTACCGATTGTAGAAGAAGAAATTCCTTCCACGTACAAGCAAGCCATCAAAACAGTTAAAAAGGTGGAGTGGGAGAAAGCCATGAGTGAAAAGATGGATTCTCTTGACAAGAATGAAACTTGGGAGCTGGTGGAGCTACCTAAAGGAGAAAAAGCAATTGGATGCAAGTGGGTATATACAAAGAAGGAAGGATCTCCAATTACAAGCAACATAAGATACAAAGCAAGGTTGGTAGCTAAGGGATACACGCAAAGGGAAGGGATTGACTATGATGAAGTGTTTTCTCCAGTGGTAAAGCATACTTCCATTAGAATTTTACTTGCTTTGGTGGCGCAGTTTGATCTCGAGCTTTACAACTCGATGTGAAAACTGTTTTCTTACACGGTGACTTAGAGGAGACGATTTATATGAAGCAACCTGAGGGGTTTGAAGTAGCGGGTAAAGAAGATTGGGTATGTAACTTGAAGAGAACGTTGTATGGCTTGAAGCAGTCTCCAAGGCAGTGGTACAAACGATTCGACAAGTTTATGAAGACACAAAAGTACACAAGCAGCAACTATGACTCTTGTGTATACTTCAAACAGCTCCAAGATGGATCCTTTATCTACTTACTTTTATACGTAGATGACATGCTTATTGCTTCTAAGAGTGAGGTGGAGATTCAACGATTGAAAAATCAGTTGAGTAGTGAATTTGAGATGAAAGATCTCGGTGAAGCAAGGAAAATTTTGGGCATGGAAATTGAGAGAGATAGAAAATCTGGCACTATTAGTCTTTCTCAAAAGTCTTATTTGAAAAAGGTACTGAAGCGTTTTGGTTTAGATGACAAGTCTAAACCGGTAACACAACCTATAGCTCGACACTTTAAGTTGAATGCTTAACAGTCACCAAAAACAATGGAGGAGCAGAGGTTAATGGCTGAAATACCATATGCAAGTGCTATTGGAAGCCTTATGTATGCTATGGTATGCACTAGGCCTGATATTTCAGAAGCTGTTAGTGTGGTTAGTAGATATATGCATAATCCAGGGAAGGAACATTGGCAGGCTGTGACGTGGATTCTGCGGTACATTCAAGGTACCGTAGATGTTGGATTGAAGTTCTCACGGAATGAGAGAACTGATTGCAAAGTAGCAGGATACTGTGATTCTGATTACGCTGGTGATTTGGACAAGTTTCGGTCCACTACCGGGTATGCTTTTACAGTTGCGAGTGGACCGATAAGTTGGAGGTCAACCTTATAACCTACAGTAGTGTTATCGACAACCGAAGCTGAATATATGGTTGTTGTAGAAGGTATAAGGGAAGCCGTTTGGATGAAAGGTTTGTTTGAGGAGTTAGGGATTCAGCAAGAGCAAGCAAGCGTGTATTATGACAGTCAAAGTGCAATACACCTAGCTAAGAACCAAGTTCATCACGCTTGAAAAGATGAGGGTACCCAAATATACCTAAATCTAAAACTTTTCCACATATAAGTCCTTTGTCCGAAAGTGATTGTTTATGGACTGAGTCGATACAATACAACTAATCGGTTTACACTTCGTGTGATCGTCTATGGATACGAGATCGAGACAATACGATAACAAGATAACTTATGTGATTGACTATGGATACAAGATCGAGACAATACAACAACGAAGTATGTTTACTTGATAATAGGTTCGGATTTAACCAAACACTATAGGATTGCTATCAAGTAAATAGGAATTAACGTTTGTGTATTTTACTTCTAATTATAATAAAATAATTATAATTGCAAAAATAGAAAAGTAAAAGACACATCAAGATTTTGTTAACGAGGAAACCGCATATGCAGAAAAAACCCGGGACCTAGTCCAGAATTGAATACTCTAAGAATTAAGCCGCTATACAAAATCAAACCAACTTCGTATAGTTGAGACCAAGCAACTAAACTTATAGTTCACCTAGTTCCCTCAGTATCCCTGCGCCTCCAACTTGCAATAAGTCACGCACTTGGAACAATTCCTTTGGTTCGTATTCCAAACAGTAGGAACAACAAATCTGTTCGGTAACAACTCTTTTCAAACAACGTGATATGAGTTTGACAAAAGGCTCATTCGTTTATCCCAATAAACTCCTTTGTCAGGTTCTTAGATCTATCCAATAAAAACTACCAAAGTAATTGTTTAGATTTTGCAATCAATACTTTGAATCACAAAGAATTGTATTGATGCTGATCTACTCAACTAATCAATCCAATCTATCACAAAGATAAACCGATTATAGCTGGATCCCTTTCCAGCCGAAACAAGTTTTGTGCTCACCAAAGATTATGAACCCAAATCAGAAATCTTCTTCGTCTTCAAATCTTCTTTGATCTTCAATAAACACCTGCACACAAACAACTTGAATCTCTTGTGATCAATCACACATAAAACGGAGTCTGTTAACAATGGATTATCACAAGACATCTTTAGATCTACAAACAGTCTAAAGATCTCCCTTCGAAACTTCGATCTAGTTTGAGTGAATCTTATATCAGAAGAGAAGATTCTCAAGCATAAACAAACTAGGTGCAATCAAAGTTCAACAACCGTTAGTCAATCAAATCAATCGAAAACTAATAATAAAATGCAATTATCTAGTTTCCCACCAACGGTACTAATAGAGCTTCTCAATCCCAAAGAAGTCTTTAAACTGAGCGTCGTAAAAGATTTTGCCTAATTAGGTTACTTTCCTCTCCGAATAGGCGGCTCCACCAGTAAAAACACAACTAGGTAGTTTTGCTGGCTCTGAGGATTAGTTTGCTAGAAATGCAAAAGTTGAAACCCCGAAACACATATGCTTTTATGCTAAACCAAAACGATTCAACATATTATGACTTTTCCACATATTGTTTCAATCAGAACCCCTCATGATCCTTTGATAAAGCCTACCAACATGGGTTAGAACTCAATCCCGCTAAATCAAAAAGTCAACCAAACCATAAGGGTTCACACAATATGAGATCGAATATTAAGGTCATGAACACCGAAATCAAACATCACATAAATATACATAGCAATAGTATAAAGCATTCAAGCACAGGCTATGTAATCGAAAACTATCACAAGAAAAATTATAAAATAATAATTTTATTCGAAAATAAGATAGTTTTATTCATAATAGACCTTATACAATTTATTGAAAGAAATCAAAAACTGATGTCTATCTTCCTGGATTAAGTATCACAGAAAATAACTTAATCTCTAGTGGTGCTCTTATTGTTTACTGAGGTTTCCTCAGTACTCAAACTTTTGAAGCGTGTCTCAAGAGACTTGTCTGCAACCACTTCCTGTTTTTCAAGTTCTTCAACTAGAACTTTGAGTTCAACAAGAACACCTCTTGTTTGGTCAATTCTTTCTTTGAGCCAATCTTGATGTTGAACTGCCATAATGAGATTGGTTCTCAGTTCTTCAAAACCTTGGATATAGTGAATCATACTATCAGAACGAATCCACTTGGTTTTAGTTGGATCTTGTAAATTGTAAGCCAACTGACATGACTCATCTTGTGATCCAACAGAACTATCAGAATCATAATCAGACATGATTTTTGATATGTTTTTCTTCTTCCTCTCTGTATTGATTCCTTGACAATCCTTAACCTTTTGAGCTTCCTCCTATTAGCCTTTGAGACACTGCGAGTTACTAGAGGCATGCTCGGTTATTTAAATAGGGATTGATCAGGGTTTCTGAATACAAGCAAGAGATAGTTTCTCTTTAAGAAGAGACAACTTTTGGACCGAAAATATCAGGAAATTCCGAAAATATAAAAGAATATATTCTATTTCCTTTGTCCGAACTTCTCATGCTGGAAGGTTTATTAAAATTCAAAAATTCTAAATAAAACCTATTTTTGGAAGATCATGTTAAACATGAACACTTTTTAGACAGACATGGATTCACAGTCATCCATAAAATGGCACAGATTTTTCTGATAAACAAATAATAAATAAATTGTGCTCTCGTTTTATTGTGCTTTTCCCATCTAAAATTATGAGAACGAATAGGATGGGTTTGCACAATCTCCATACAACTAGGTTGTATCGGAGTAAGCTTTTTCTAGCTTACATCGTATATCAGAAACATAGTTCATGTTCCTCTTTGGGAATTTCTGCCCAAAATATTTTCTCCCAGGATAATGATCTTTTCTAACTCTAGAGATATGATCATGTGGAGAAGATGTACTGATGTGAAAATTTTCAGAGATAGATAAATCTCTCTTAATTCTATCAATGAGATTTTCATAAGATTTTCTCATTCTAAGGATTTCCTTATGATGCACATCAGCATGATTATCTGAAACAATTATCGGAAGTTCCTGATTGTTTCTTTTGGCAGAGATTCTCTCTTTCCCTTTCTTCTGGAGTCGTTCTTCATCAAAACAAGAATTGTTTCGATATGGATGAGGAGGAACCTTTTTCCATAAGCGATTATCAACTCTTTCTTCTAATTCTTTTTAGTTGACCTTGTCGGGTTGTGGTATATTTTGTCTTTCTACTGAGGAATGATCTTTCAGTTTTTTAAGACAAAAAACTTTATTCAATATTTTTACCACCGTATTTTGAAGAAGTATAAGTTTCCTGTCAAGTGACTGAGGGTTGTATTCCTTAAGATCACGCTCACGGAATCGGTTCAAAGTTTCCTTCGGACAAGATTTCGTCTGATCATCAGTAGATGTAGAAGGTGGTTTCTCATCCTCTTCTGACTTGATGTAGTTAGGCAAACTACCATCATCTTGATCTGTTTCAGATGTGACTAAACCAGTTTTATCACAGTCTATAAAATTTGAGAAAGGACTTTTAGTTTCCTCATTATCATAAGAAATTACAACAACATCATTAGTCAGAGTCATAGTATGAGTCTCTTGATCAAGTGTAAGAGATTTACCAATGGCTTCTAGTTTGACAGTGAGATCCATATTCTCTTTGGCTAGAGCATTTAGTTGAATGTCTTTTTCTCTGATCTCATTCTTAAGAAGACTAGATTATGTCTTTAATATCAACATCCGTGAAGACAGAGATCTTATAGGATTTAGGAGTTTTACCAACTCTTTATCAGTATCTTCTTTTCCATAAGAGATTGGCATAGATGTTTTCGCAACTCCAGGATCATGAGTCAACGAAGTAGTAACATCTTTAACATTTGAGTATTCATACTCTTGCTTAACGTTAACTGAATCAGACATAGATTTGATTCTTATAGGTTGGATCGCACCAAACACAGATTGTTAGATCTTTTCGTGTTTGTATGTTCTGATACCAATTGAAAAGACGAGGGTACCTAAATATACCTCAATCTAAAACTTTTCCACCTATAAGTCCTTTCTCCGAAAGTGATTGTCTATGGACTGAGTCGAGACAATACAACTAATCGGTTCACACTTCGTGTGATCGTCTATGGATACGAGATCGAGACAATACGACAACAAGATAACTTGTGTGATTAACTATGGATACAAGATCGAGACAATACAACAACGAAGTATGTTTACTTAATAATAGGTTAGGACTTAACCAAACACTATAGGATTGCTATCAAGTAAATAGGAATTAACGTTTGTGTATTTTACTTCTAATTATAATAAAATAATTATAATTACGGAAATAGAAAAATAAAAGACACAACAAGATTTTGTTAACGAAGAAACCGTAAATGCAGAAAACCCCCGGGACCTAGTCCAGAATTGAATACTCTCAGAATTAAGCCCCTATACAAAATCAAACCAACTTCGTATAGTTGAGACCAAGCAACTAAACCTATAGTCCACCTAGTTCCCTCAGTATCCCTGCGCCTCCAACTTGCAATAAGTCACGCACTTGGAACAATTCCTTTGGTTTGTATTCCAAACAGTAAAGGAATAACAAATCTGTTTGGTAACAACTCTTTTCAAACAACGTGATATGAGTTTGACAAAAGTATCTTTCGTTTATCCCAATAAACCAGGTTCTTAGATCTATCCAATAACAACTACCAAAGTAATTGTTTAGATTTTGTAATCAATACTTTGAATCACAAAGAATTGTATTGATGCCGATCTACTCAACTAATCAATCCAATCTATCACAAAGATAAATCGATTATAGTTGGATCCCTTTCCAGCCGAAACAAGTTTTGTGCACACCAAAGATTATGAACCCAAATCAGAAATCTTCTTCATCTTCAAATCTTCTTTGATCTTCAATCAACACCTGCACACAAACAACTTGAATCTCTTGTGATCAATCACACACAGAACGGAGTCTGTTAACAATGGATTATCACAAGATGTCTTTAGATCTACAAACAGTCTAAAGATCTCCCGTCGAAACTTCGATCTAGTTTGAGTGAATCTTATATCAGAAGAGAAGATTCTCAAGTATAAACAAACTAGGTGCAATCAAAGTTCAACAACCGTTAGTCAATCAAATCAATCGAAAACTAATAATAAACTGCAATTATTTAGTTTCCCACCAACGGTACTAATAGAGCTTCTCAATCCCAAAGAAGTCTTTAAACCGAGCGGACGTAAGAGATTTCGCCTAATTAGGTTACTTTCCTCTCCGAATAGGCGGCTCCACCAGTAACAACACAACTAGGTAATTTTGCTGGCTCTGAGGATTAGTTTGCTAGAAATGCAAACTTCAGTATTTATAGACAAGGAAGTTTGGACACCAAGGAATTTCCAAAACCGAAAATATTCTCAAGATATGCAATATATTTCCAAATTCGGTTTTCATAATTCCTTGAAATGCTCTATCCAAATATTGACCGAAATCTCAGTAGAAAATCTCCAACTAGTAAATGCACATTACTAATTTTTATTTTCTAAAGATATGCATTTTAATTGCTGGAAATTAAAAGCATATAAAACTAAAAACCTTAATTAAAAGATTCTCAATTTATTTCGATCCGGGATTCTCCTTTAGCTATTAAGGAATATCTTTGAACAATAAAAGATAAGAGTTACTGCACATGTTCAAAGTATGTCGACATCTTTACTTTGTAAATCCTTTTTCATATTTACAATCTTGGAATCGATTTGCCACACTTCCAAACAAGTTTAGAATTGGTTCATCTAACTTCCAAGAACTATGTGATTGATTATCCTATCAAATCACCATTAATGGGTTTCACGGTTCTACCTCAACATATAGTTTCGGTTCTACCTCCAAGTGGGTACTAGGATCGATTACACTAGTTACCATAAAATGGCTAACTAAGTACTAGGATCGGTTACCACTTCTTATGGTAAAACTTGTGATCGGTTGACCAAGTTATAAGATCGGTTACACCAACTTACTAAAACTTGTTAAACCTCTTACAAGGATCGATTACACTCTCTCTTGTGATCGGTCACACCTCTTACTAGGATCGGTTACCCAATGGCTAGTATTTAGTCACACCAATTTCAAGATATCGATCTTACCATCTCAGGTGATTACTTAAGATTGGTTTCACTAATAAAAGTCATACCAATACAAAAGTCAGGCCTTTTGAATAGTTTTACCAAGATGCATAAGCAAGTTATGAACGGTTATACTAAACACACATATTGGTAATTCAAAAGATTTTCAATGGATAACAATACCAATAAGCCTAGCGATTTCCCTTTCGATTCACAAAACAAGTTTATGAATTTACTTCCTTTAAACGAATGTAAAACATTGTTTCCTATGATGAAATCTTCACCCATACCCATACATAATCACAATAGCATTCATACAATTATGTCGATGTCTTATATACGAAGTTCAAAAGATAGACGTTATACTTCGTATTGTAATTCCTTAATACTATGTCTAACTAGAGTATAATCATTCACAGCTTCGAAGTTATGTTTTCAATATGCACGACTTGAAAGATACGTTAGGAATGAAACAGTTCAAGTCAAATATTACTAACCTCAAGTGGAAGGATGATGTCATCGTTGTAGTTCTTTACTTCTTCACATTCTTCAAGTGTTCACGTGGTACTTGTAAGTCTCATATCCTAGTAACTTTCTAGATAACATATACGAAGTTGACTCTAGTAAATAATCAAGCGACTCTTTAAATGATTTTTGGTTCACTAAAATATGACCACCAAACTTGACATACCTACACTTGGTGGGTTCAACCGAGTTATGCTCTAACAACGCTTGAACAAAGCACATCAATGTACGATATCACAAAGTACGGGAAATTGTTGAATAAGGTGAAATTCTGCTAGAAAAGATTGGAACCGCCAACAATCCAGCAGATATGCTCACCAAAGTGGTGACAGGTGAAAAGTTTTGACATTGTCTAAACTTGATCAGCATTGTGCATATTTGAAGACACCTTAGGGTGTAGTGGTGCTGTCAAGCATATGTGAAGCCCAAAAAGAGAGTGAAGCATCTTCGGATGAGTGAAAGCAGCAAAAATTTGAAGGAAATGGAAAGTCAGATTTCATGCCAAGGTGGAGAAATTAGAGAATAGTAAAGTTTTCCTAGAAATCTTGCCAAGGTGGAGAATTGTTAGTTATTGGCTCGATTTAGGAACACCTTACTTTAGGAAAGACCCTAAATCAGTTTGCAAGTTATAGGACTTCTATTTCTAGGTGGATTCTAGATTATTCCTAGCCCTATAAATAGAGATGATAACCCTTTGGTTATTGTATCCTAGTCTGAATTGTTAGAGGTGTGTGAAGAAACAGTTTGTCTATTCTCTAAGTTTCAATAAGAAGTTTATTTGCTGCAGTGGAGTAGGCACATTGCCGAACCACTATAATTCTTTGTGTTCTTGTTTAAATTCCACATATTTTCTGTTTTTTGTGTGAAGATCTTGGGGTGTTTAGGAAGTAGCTAATATTAAGCACAACACTAAGATCCATACCTCCACCAGTGACGACGAAGAAAAAGTCTACACTCATGCTAAGCGTAAAAGGCTCCACCAATCTAGCTTGCACGCTCGTGAAAGCTCAAAACAATTCCCACAAACTCATAAAGAAGACCCATCCGTTTTAGCATGCTTCAATCAGGACTCTTACGATGAAAGGATTTTGCCATTTTATAAATCCCTCTTAGAGGATCTGTATTCTCGGATCATAGCGGAAGCAACTGACCGGTCGACTACTGCTCTACTCAGGCAATCCGAGTCATTCCAGAATAAAGAAGTTTGCAAAGGTATAAGGAAAAACAGGTATTCTTCCAATCTGAAACTCAATCTCCATCCTTCCATGAACGTTGTTGCTGAAGGGAGTAAAAGAAAAGCTGAAACACAACATAAGAACGCTTCTCCGACATCTCACGCTCCCCAAAAAGTGTTAAGGAAGGATAACCAAACTCGAAATGCACAAACCTCGACCCAGTGTCAGCAGACAGGAAATGACCAAGCGGCCTTGAACTTCCCTCTGCCTATTGAAAAAGTGATCGAGTTACTGGAAGTCTGGATCCAAGACGGTGCAATCAAACTGCCATATGTCAGGAGATAGCCAACCGAGGAAGAAATGGAGAATCCGAGGTACTGCCGATTTCATAGATTTATCAATCATCCGACAAATGACTGTAATGTTTTGAAGCGTATCTTCAAAGAGAAAGTCGAGGCAGGAGAGTTTGATCTGGGAACTGAAAGAGTACACATGGATCCTCTCCCAATCAGGACCTCCACTCTCTGAACAACCGGTCAAGGAAGCAGTTCAATTCTTAACCTAACACATACGCAAATTACTTTATCTGTCAAAGGTTCAAAGGGAAGACATGTTCATGGCACTGAATCACATTGTGTCAGGAAGGCGTCTATCAATTCCAGAAACATTCCCTGAATCTCCAGCCACAGACAAGGAGATGTACGACTGGAGACTGCACAGTCCATCTCAAAGGAAATAAATTTGGAAGAATGTTAATCGATGCTAGCACCGCCATCAACAAAATTCCACTGAAGACTCTCAGAGTCGCAGTCATCACTCGAAAATAAGCTACTCATGTTCCCATCTCAATCAAGGATCATGAAGGAACATTCAGAGATGCTTATGGCTATATTACTCTCAAGATGGAAATAGGCTCAACCAAGACAGAAGCCAAGTTTTGCATAACCAAGGAAGATCCAGGATATGACATGATCCTTGGACGAGCATGGATCCATGATGAAAAGTTGGCTACTGATAAAACGCCTTTGGTGTCACATCTGTCCAACGAAGAAGGTTCGATCCAGAGGATTTGGTGGGCGCTCCATCGTCATGGAACTGGGAGGAATTTCTGATGAGGTTGAAACAAGAACTTGAATAAGGTGCATTGACATTTCTCAAAATATTCTGCGCTCATGCAAGTCTCATTCCTCCTATATCCATATCATATATTCTCCCACATGCTCTCCTAGCATGGGGACTCAATTCTGCTAACAACTTAGCCGTTGCAAGACGTCATGAGTGGATATCTTCACCACAACAATATTTTACCAAGTGGTCCCACCTCTTTGCTGAATCTCCTTCCTTGTTTCCTTCAACTCTTCAAGAACACCAGAAAACTTCTGAAGATTAGAGGGGATAACCCTTGGTTTCTTCATATTCTTCTTTTTTCTCTTCAAAGTTGTAGAGGAAGGAGATTTATCTTTTTCCTTCATGATTGATGGCTTAACAATCATATTAACATCTTTTCCATCATAATGCATGATGCTTGGAGTCTCCATTCAAATATGGGATTGTGAGGAAAATACACAATACAAGCTCTACAAGCAGTCTTGTGATAAAAAGAGTTTTCAGGGAAGGAAAAAGGAATGTAGGGTTACGGAACCTTTATACAGAGTAAAAGGATTCGCGTATGACCAATTCATAACCCTAACGAAGGTAGAATTGTCGATTTTAACCCTCTTTCAATGAAAAAAAAGGAAATCCTTTTCAATACCAATTTATGATATGAAAAGATCAACATAAATCTATAAAAACAAAAAACTTCTTTCCTAAAGCCTGATCTGTGCTCAACTCTTGTCTCTTTGAAACCAGGCACATGAGACAATATGCACTTCCAACACAATTAAGTTGTGTTGGGGTGAACAACAATCTGTCCACCATACACTTCTTGTATGGAATTCTTAATATCATTTTTCACAGATTGTTTAGACCTTGTTCTTTTCTGCAGAGGTGTATCTTTTCCTTTAGAGATTAACTTCTTCGGAGAAGTGTTGAGTTTACATACCTCAGATGAATTCGACTTATGAACAAGTTTGAGCTTGTTTGCTAATCGATTTGCTCTTCGTTGAAGTTTGTTGACATATCTTATTTTATATTTGTACTTGAAATACTTAGAGAGTTCATGACCCTTAAAAGTACAATAAGAACATGTCAATGTGGAGGACGGTTCAAACACCATAGCTAAGTATGCTGCTAAACAGATTGAGGTACCTGAAACATGTGAGATAGAATTTTCAGTAGACAGGGAAAATCCATTTTATCCTCAAACTGGTTGAAGAAGTTTCTCCAAGAAGAATATCAAGATTGATGAACGTATTGCTACAGTTATCAAAATCAATATTTTCACCAAGAAGTGCAACACTTGATTTTTCATCTTCATTTGAATCATAGTGATCAGACATTTCATCAAGAGTTGCAGCAAGACCTTTGTTCCCAGTGTATTTTATACGATTTGGACACTCATTAGAAAAATGACCAAAACCTTTACACTTGACGCACTGTGGCATATCCTCATCATCAGTATCGACGGTGTCCCTGTTTTTAGGAGGGGCACGATCATGAGGTTTGACTAATATCTCTGATGAACCGTTTACTTCTTTTCAAAAGAAAATCTCTAAACTGTCTTGTGATCAGTCAGACTGAGTTGTCAAGATCTTCATCTGATGAATCAGTCTCATTAGGATCAACTACAGAGTTGCCAACACTTTTACTTTTGTCAAGTAATTTAGTGTTATTTTGTGCTTTGAAAGTAATATCCTTTCCAGATTTTGATGTATGCTAATGATCATAGATCTTTAACTTTCCTACAAGAGTATTTCTGGAAAGTGCATCAAGGTTATTTCCCTCAACGATAGCATGTTTCTTAGAATCGTATCTAGCTGGCAACGATCTGAGAATTTTCATCACAATGTCCTTTTCAGGAATAGTCTTACCCAATGCAAAAGATGCATTAACAATTTCAGCCACTTTGTGATTAAACTCATCAAATGAATCTTCATCAACCATACGAAGGTTTTCCCAATCATAATTTAGGTTTTGAAGCCTAACTTCCTTTTCAGAGGTATTCCCTTCAAATACGGTTTCTAAGATATCCCAAGCATCTTTAGACCGAGTGCACGTAGTCACATGGTGCTGAAGATCTGGGGTAATGGCATGTATGATAGCATTTAAGCCGTCATAATTTTGCTTTGCAGCGAGAATCTTGTCAGGCTCATACTTACCAATATCCTTTGCAACAGTTACACCGTCTACTGTAACTAATAGAGGATTATAGCCATTAACAACATAAACCCATGATTGAAAATCACGTGCTTGGAGAAAGGCACACATAGCAATTTTCACCATAAGTAATTCGAGCCATCGAAGACTGGCGGTACATTTTTAAAGATAGCGCTTCTGTCCATAGAGTCAGATTGCTACAAACACAGACTTATGAGGTCTTAAACGTGTTTTCCTGCTCTGATACCAATTGAAAAAGCAGGGGTCTAACAACCACACCCAATATTTTGTTAGGAAATCTGTATGGACTAACTCCAATATAATTCCAAAAGAATCAACTAGACAGTCAGACTCAATCAAGGAAAATATATCCAAGAGTTATATCTTTGTTTCTCAATGTAATTAGCAAATCAAACAGATAGAATCCGTGAGCCTAATTATTATGAGAAACACTTGAATGGTACCAAAGACCAATGTTCAAGTGTCAATCAATTTCAATCAACAACCAAAGGTTGGATTTACTAATTGATTGAACTATGCACAACCTGTGATATTTCAATTATATACAAATATAATGCGGAAAAGAAATAACACAGACACCAGAAGTTTTGTTAATGAGGAAACCGCAAATACGGAAAAATCCCAGGACCTAGTCCAGATTTGAACACCACACTATATTAAGTCGCTACAGACTCTAGCTTACTACAAGTTAACTTCCAACTGGAATGTAGTCGAGCCCTAACTAATCTCACACTGATTAAGGTATAGTCGCGTTCCTTACGTCTCTGAATCCCAGCAGGACTGTACGCACTTAATTCCCTTAGATGATCTCACCCACAACTAAGAGTTGCTACGACCCAAGTCGAAGACTTGATAAACAAATTTGTATCCCACATAAAAGTCTATTCTGATAGATAAATCTGTCTCCCACAGAAATACTTATGAAGTTTTTGTTCCGTATTTTGATAAATCAAGGTGAACACGAACCAATTGATAATCCGGTCTTATATTCCCGGAGAACATCCTAGAAATATCAGTCACCTCACAATAACTTAACTATATGGTAGTAGAACAAGTTATTGTGGAACCACAAAACTTTGTGATTACTTTTTATATTTTACCTATCGGAGATAAATCTCGAGCAAATCTTAGAGAAGATAGTACTCAATACGATAGAACAAGTAAGATCAGAACACGTAACTACAGAGAAATGAGTTGGGCCTGGCTTTAGAATCCCAATGAAGTCTTTAAGTCGTTAACCTATAATGGTTTTAGGAAAAACCTAGGTTAAAGGAGAATCGACTCTAGTCGCATATTTGAATAAAACCTCCAACTTGTAAAGATTTTAGAGTCACTAGCATTCTTCTAGGTATGTTTACATAAGGGATTTCTCACGAAATAATGGAACTTAGAAGTACTAGAGAATACTACACATTAGATGTTATTAATCTTTGTGAGAAGTTATTTACTGTTTGTGGCTCAACTTACCCATGCCGGTGGAAAATTAGGTGCATAGGGAAATGCATTATTAGAGTTGTTGATCAATCATTAGTGTAGACTACCTATTCTCAAATCAAAATAGGCACCAGACCTAAAATTCTTTATAGATGACTAAAGAGCTTTCTTTTGAGTGTGTGTCACCGTACGTTAATTCTGGGTAGAATGGTGAGCTACCCAACTTCACACCATTTTCAGCACTATTTTTAATCTCTTGAGTGCTAATTTTGTCAATCATGAGGGTGACGTCTATAGATAAAAACCACCTTCTTGTAGTTTGATTTCCAGTTAGCACCATTCTCTCTCTCGCCAACAACAGGTCCATAGAAACAAACCATCATCATCAACAAGAGGAGCGATATCAAAATCTACAAGGAAAGTTGAAGATGTATAAGGTTTACAAGCAACAATACAAGGAAGATCAAATTCATATCCAAGTAAAGCAACATACAATGAGCAGATTTTTATATACATGTTGAAGACTTACAAATAAGGAGCGGAATTCTATATCCAAGTTGAAGACTAAGTACAAGAGCGAAGATTTCAAAAGATGAGAGTTATTGAAGTTTATGATACAAAGACAATACAAGTTGTGAAGATCAAAGTGGTAAAGTACTTCTTTTATGGGTATGTTAATTTTAATTTCGTTATTATTTTTGTAGTTGCAATCTTTTTATAAAAAAAAAAAAGAAAAAAAAGATTTGCATTTTGGTTATTTGTTCAATAAGGTCACGAGGAATAAAAATCTATAAGGAAGTTTCAAGCAACAAGGAAATTGAAGAGAAAGAGTTATAAATTGTCG
Source organism: Papaver atlanticum (assembly GCA_023531105.1). NCBI lineage: Eukaryota > Viridiplantae > Streptophyta > Magnoliopsida > Ranunculales > Papaveraceae > Papaver > Papaver atlanticum. The sequence continues at coordinate 1,853,547 of JAJJMB010006306.1, forward strand.
AAGTTCTACGAAGTTCAAGATTTTATCATCAACAGTTGAAGCCGAAGACGAAGACCAAGAAGATGAAGAAGACGAGCCGAAGGAAGGAAGCAGTTTCTATTGGATGCTGTGAGAGTGGTGCTATAATTAATGCCGATCGGATGTGAAGGTGAGTGAGTACTCCTATCCTTGCTATAATGGTTGATTTCCTTTCTTAGAGATCATTAGAAAAATATTTTTATTTTCCACGATTTTGTGGAGTCTCCAGAAATAATTCGGAAGGTTTCCTTCCCACCATTCAACGTGTGTAGGATTTATCTCTTCATTCCTACCTGCACACATGTGTGAGACTATAAAAGCGGTCTTTTGAGTGCAATTATCATAAAACCCTATTGGTGAGGCAGAAGTCGAGGCGAAATGCTTATTGGTCGCTCTCAAACATGCATTCTCTCACTATGGCATAGGTTGACCGGTCACACTTTCTTCGATTAATCACATTTTACATGTTAATTTTCTCTTGCATTTCTGACTTCTTGATAATAGGTTGAGAACCCTTATGTCCTCATAGCTCTTTGGATGCTTGGGAGGCTGGAACGCTTTGAAGTTGGAGCAGGTTTTGTGGGTATATCTCTGATAAACCCTCACGAGACTATAACTCGTCCACTAGGGACACTTATGGGTTTAAAGGCCTGTTGCACATGCTAAGTGCAACCGTGTTCTCAACGAAATGGAGTTGTTGTATTTAGATAGTTTGCTCGAGGACTAGCAAAAGCCAAGTTTGGGGGAATTTGATAAGTGCATATTTTATATATCTTTAGTGTCCATTCCATGCTAGTATTCGCTATATTTTCTTGCAAATTATTTGTATATTACGTTTGTTTTATTTTATTTGTTTTTTATTAGGTGAATCATCCGAAAGAAGTGAATTTGCACTTAATTGTGCAATAAAAGAAGTTAGCTAAAAAGCAGAGAAGGGATAAAGACCAAGTGGAACTCGTTCGAATCTAGTCCTTGATATCACCTCGAAGAGGGAGAAAAGATGAAGCAAATGGCGAAAGAATGAGCTCATTCCAACATCGTACGAAGAAGATATAGGCGAAATAAGAAATTAGGCTTGTCAGTTCCCCAGAACTGACAGCTTACCAAGAATGAAGTAGGAATTGTTAAAGGCACTCGCCTAAATCATCCGAATTACTCAGGGCTGCCACTGGTTATAAAAACACCAGCAGTATCTTCTTCACGGGACCAAGTCAGGGAGTTCTCCTTCCTCGGTTCGTTTTTACAGGGTTGTGGCGTATGATATGGCTAGCTATGGCAGTTAGAGTCTTGGTGCACTGATGATGCTGTTGTGACTGGAGTTTGCTGTGGCTGTTGGACGAAGTGGTGAAAACGGGGGATGCCATTAGTGTTGTTGTCATCGATGGTAGCTGATGATCATGATGGTGACTGCCGGTGATTCTCATGGTGCGGTGATGGAGTTTGGACGGAAGAAGAAAGTCTGCTGCTCGAGCCATTCATGGCAGTTGAAATGGTGAAGCCGGGGAAGAGAGATTTTCTCGGATGAAAAGTTAGGAACGATATAGATGATGATGTTGCCATTAGTAGGAGCTGTGAACAGAGTTTATGGTGATCGAAGTTGGAGCTTGAGGTTGTTGCTGTAGTTTACCGAGCTAGGCAGTGAAGGAATGGTCTCTGTTGCAGCCGGAATGATGGGTGTTGTTGTGGACGGTGATTATGGCAGTGAAGACGAGTTGGAGCTGTGGTTATCGTGGTGGTGGTTAGCTGATGGTGATGTGACAGAGATGGTCACAGAGATGATCAATGGCTGTCTCTGATGATGATGGGTTGTCGAATGATGCCATTGGCAGTGATGAGAAGTTAATGAAGTAAAGTTCAGTTAAGAAGGAGGCTCGATGTTTGCAGATGAGATGATGTTCATGGTTGATAGGGTTGGCAGCGAGCTTGGAAATGGAGTTTTTCATGAGTTTCATGGGAGTAGTAGTCTATGAGTTTATAAGAATATACATGGAAGTAGCATCTTGTTAGAAAAGGAGTTCAAGATTTATGGAGGCTGAGAAAAGAGCAAGTCAGGGAGTTCTTGCCGTAGGTAATCACAGGATAACTTACGGTTTGGTACACAACCGTATAGAAATTCAGGGAAGCCTACGGTGGAGTTTTCCAACCGCAGCTAAACACAGGCGAACATACGTATGGGAAATCCAACCGTAGCAAAACATAGGAAAAAGGAAAAAAGAAAGAAATTCCGTGAAGATTTTAAGAAATGGACTGTCTGTTAGCCAAGACTGACAGTTCAACAAGACAAGCCTAAGGATAAATGGGCTGGACTTTATCTACATGCGTGGCCCAGATTTCTCCCATGCGGCCAAGACTTGGGCGTGAACTGTATTTGGAATTTTGGCGAGATTTGACAACTGTTTTGGCACGGGAATTAGGGGTGAGCAACGGACTGACGGATGCGGATTAGGGGTCACCCGCATCCAATCCGTCAAATTGAGGATTTGGAAAATCCAACCGTGTCCGGTTCAATCACCCGCGGATTTCAAATCCGCGGATTATCGGGTGATACGGGCCGGATGCGGATTAACCGTGGATATGATATTTGCTTATGTTTTGCATTTTTTTTCCATCTTTCTTTACTTTTCTTTTCATTTCATTTCGTGTAATACAGAAAAAAAAAAAAACACGGGGAAGAGATACATCTTCGTGACCCTTTTGCCAAAGAACAGAAAAGGGAACTATAAGAAAGCTAAAGAATAAAAAAATCCCAAAAAAGTGAACCAATATACACTCAGAGGAGCCAATTGTTTTTGATCATCGAAGGATAAAATTTTATTAAAAATGAGAAAAAATTACAATCTGACCCCAAGTCCAGACACATTACAATCATTAGAAATTAATTGCTATCTAGAATGACCTTCCCATTGATCATTAGATCAGTAAATGAGTTGTATCTAAACCACCCATGGTTTTGACCCCAGAAAAAAAATCAAAGCCTTAATTAACTTCCAGAATTATCGAATCTTTGTTTTTCCCTTTCTTCTTAGCCTTCTAGCATTCCGTTCAGTCCAGATTGCCCAAATGATTGCGAATGGTACCCTTTCTTCTTACCCTTATTTGTTGACCCCTGTTCAAGCTGATGTAACAAAGAAGATTTGTGATTCCAGTTTGAAGTGAAACTCAGTACAAAATTATCCCATACTTGTACCGAGAATGGACAAGACAGAAGTAAGTGATTTGCTTCTTCATCTTGTATATTGCACATACAACAGCTTGTGGGAGTTATTCTGCAGCCCCTTAGGAGCTAATCAGGAATGTTGTTTCCTACGCCAACGATCAAGGAAGTTAGGAGGAAGAGTTAGATAAGTTTCTATGTTGACAGTGGTCACACAAGTCTCCCCAGAAGAGAGGTTCTGTGTTCACCTTCAGCTGAAGATTGTTTTAGCTGCATAAGGTGCGTTCTAAGGCTATTCTCCTCTACCTGTTTCATGAAATATCAGGTCAAAATTTAACAAACAATCACAAGACATGATTTAACATAAACATATTACTCTTCATTTCTCTTGCGGATTGGGTGAATCCGCGGATTTCAAACTCCAACCGCAACCATACCGCTAAAAGTGTGGATTTGAGAATCCCACCCGTGTCCGGCCCATAGATCTTGCGGATTGGGTTTCACCCGCAATTTTGCGGACGGATACGGGTGAAATCCGCGGTTCCGGACTTTTTGCTCACCCCTAACGGGAATCGAGACACGAGCACTTCCATAATTTAGAGGTATAAAAGAAACACTTCTTAGCCTAGAAAGATATCATCTCATAATACACTTTTGTTCTTCATTAATATTTTAGGGTTTACCCCTTTTAGGGGAAACCGGGAAACGATGTAAACATGAGAAGCTAAACTTTTATTGATTAGCATGAATTCAAAGTTCCGGGCATGAAGCTTAATTATTATACAAAGTTTATTCGAAGTTTTTATCATATTATCGATTATCTTTTTTATATCTAGGGTTTATGATTGATTACTAGATTGTCCAAGTTTACAATTGGATTAATATTTTGATCATTCTAATGCTAGTAGAAGTTGGGTGATAAGTGTAATAGTCAAACAATTCTATACACTAGTAGAAATCGCGAGACCTTATAGAGGGATTCTGTGGAGCAATTGCGAGTGAAGACAACATCAGCAAGTGAACCTTGGGCTAAGAGTTTAACTACTGGGATCAACCTAATTCACAAAGCCTAAAGCGTTCGATTGGATTACATCTTGAGTGAGCTACTACTTGGTGGTTCGGTTGGATAGAATCTGATATTGGAAAGCTTCCATATCCGTGGTAAAATGTGTTTTGGGGATAACACTGAGCTAGCTGCTATTCTACGGTTTGTGATATATGATTCTTACGAAAGGTAAACGAGTATACTATGCAAGTAAATGTTTGGTAACGGCGAATGATTCTTAATCATCTTTTCATCTTATTGTTTATTATTATTTTAATTATTCAACAAACCCCCTTGTCTTTTATTATTTTGCTGAATTCAATAACCTATCAATTACACAGCTCTCTGTGGGAACGATCCTTACTACCGCTATATTACTAGTTAATTAGTGGGAAATATCTTTATTAATTTGTTGCACTTACGACACGCATCAGCTTATGGCGTGGATAATAACGTTTTAACCCGTCAAAATTATGCTTTGCAGCACTTATCTCGGATTCACTATAAGCTATTAATGGCTTCGCAACAGTAGCTCCGTCTACAACAATTGTTGGTGCGTTGTATCCAACGAATACAAGTTTCCATGTCTCAAAGTCATGGGCTTGTAAAAAGAAACGCATAAAAAATTTCCACCATAAGTAATTTGTGCCATCAAATGCTAGCGGTATATTTATCGATATTGCACAACTGTCCATAAAGTCAGACTGCTTCAAACACAGACTTATTAGGTCTTAGTGTGTTTGCCTGCTCTGATACCAATTGAAAACGCGAGGGTACCAAAATACACCACCACTTTTTTCTTAGGAAATCTATATGAACAAACTCAATACAACTCCGAGAGATAAACTCAATCAAGGAATAGTATCTAGAGTTATCTCTCTCTCTCTCTTGCATTCAGAACGTTACAGAAACAAGTCCGTGAACCTAATCACAAAGAGATTACTTGGACGGTACCAGAGACCAATGTCCAAGAATCAATCAAGTCATTCAACAAACTAGATCGGATGTCTCTACTATGATTGATCAATGTACAACCTGTGATATTTCAATTATAAAGATAAACAATATAATGCGTAAAAAGAAATAACACATACACCATAAGTTTTGTTAACGAGGAAACCGCAAATGTAGAAAAACACCGGGACCTAGTCCATATTGAACACCAAACTGTATTAAGACGCTATAGACACTAGCCCACTACCAATTAACTTTGGAATGAAATGTATTTGATCCCTAAAAATTATCCCACTGATTAAGGTACAGTCGCGCTCCTTACGCCTCTTGAATCCCAGTAGGACTCCGCGCAATAGATTCCCTTAGATGACGTCACACCAACTAAGAGTTGCTTCAACTCAATTGAAGACTTTAAACCAAATTTTCCTCCCATAGATTAAGCCTATAGAATTGATTTCCTTATTACGATCGAAACGTGTGATCAAAATCAAACGTATGATCAAGGTGATGGAAATCGATAGCAATTAGACAAAGTCTAGCTATCCTCAAATCCGTACTTATGCAACCCGAAGTGCAGCCTAGATTATTATTCACCTCATAAGTATAAAACTATGATAAATCCCTATGATGAATTTGTAGTCGCTAAACCCTAAAAGGGTCAGGAAGAGGACGACTCTAGATACAACTAGGATACACTAAAAAGTAATGTCGGGATTCAGAAATCCCAGTTGCTTGAAATTCCCCTTTTATAGACATTCAAAGCATAGGTTGCTTTAGGTTTAAGCTAAGATAGCTTTGGAACCAAGCAAACAATATCCACCGTTAGATGAATCTTTGAATCTGATTTACATAAGCAAGATATACACTCTGGTTAGGTGAAACCGTAACGGAACCTTGAAAAAGACTATGTTCAACATGGTTAGCCGAAACTAGCCGGTTTGAACTTAAGAGCTTAACCTTCATTTTCATGAACACATAAGACATTAATTCTGAGTCACAAACATGTGATCAATTAAGTCTAGTGTTTATAGAGATTTTCATATGATATACATAAGAATATGCGTATCACAAATCTATAAGTCGATATGTATATAGCTACTCCGCTACTTGTACAAATATATATAATACGGGTTCAGACGTATAACAGTTTTCCCAGTAAAACTGATACCATTGTCTTATATCCGAATCAATAGTAGTTCTATATTTCTCAAAATCAATTCGAAACATTCCTGAATAATATCAATGACACATATCACTGTTCCAGGCTATTTCTGAATGATAAACTTGAATCACGATTTTGATTCCGAACAATAAATTGTCCTTAAACGAAATTCATCAAGTATGAACAAATTTTCATTAAGCTTAGTCATTATATTTCGATAATTTCGCTAACTAGAATTAGTTCTCGAATCGAAATTCTTGTCTATGCATACTAGTCTAATTAGTTATGCGACATCGTCTCAAATGATAGAAAGTGAATATAACTTGAGATATAGGTGGTTCAGTCTTCAGTTACCTTTTGTTGATGAAGGTCTCCAAAATCTTCGGTTGAGGACTTCAAACGGTAGAACGCAATGATGACTGCTGTGATCCTCTGTTTCTCAACTACGTTTTCCTAATTTGAGACTTAACTAATTGTAGACTAGAAATCAAGATATAGTTTTGACAACTAAATTTGACAACAAGCTTGAGATAGCAACACTTGTGAGTTCGACCGAGCAATGCTCTAACAACATCTTTTGCAGATTCTTGGATGCAGTATAAGATTGGTCCATTCTGGATATTATTACTGGAAACCATTAATTCCTAGGAATAACATAAGGTAATAAACAAAAACAAAACAAAATGGATAACTAAATTATACTCTTCATAATGTTGATATCACACTCTAACAGTCCAACTCTTGATCATTATCACTCACTTTAATTCTCAAACTATTGATATTGACCACTCATTCACTTTAATAGTTTCCAATTGAGTTTTACAGCTAGAAATTTCTCTCGGAAATTGCGTGTATGCATCTTGCAATCATGTACAGGCATTTATGACTCATTTTACTTCCATAAAATGAGGTAGTTGATTTCTTTTCAATGACTACCAATCGAGGAATTAAAAACATACGCAACAAGAACCAAGTGTGTACAATAAAACCTCTGTAATAGAATATCCTAGGGACCACTAAATTTGTTTTTTTATCTGAAGGTTATTCTTACATGGAGGTCTACCTTGAACAAATAATATATATTTTTTGGTATATGCATATCAATCACAAAAATACATACTTAGGGAATCATAAATATACTATTTGAATGTGCATTTTATTTACAAGTATGAATATATGAAATTTGTTATAACTCAATTCGCATAAAACTCAACTATGACACCAAAAATTGACAAAATGATCTTGTAAAATAGTTACAAAAATCTCTTAGTCTTAAACTTTGATGTATGACAACACTTATATTGTTTATATTATATTATCAATTATTCTTAGTACGACTATATACATATATATACACACACACGAACAGAAAATAAATTAATAACAACCATTATATGTGATACACCTCTTGGTCTTTAATATATTCGTTAGATAGTGATGCAACATATGTCTTATGTAATCTTGGAGGATTATATTTACGCAAAAGTGTAGGATTGTAATTTTCTCTTTTCCTTTGAATAGGGACAATTCCTTCCGGACATGATCCATACTTATGCCAAGATTGTGTAAGTTGAAGTGTCCCGAAATTATTCAATTCCATTCCTTTTGGATACAAACTTGGTACCATCTGTTTCATAATAACTAAATGACCGTTTGCACGGTGGGAGGCCGACAAAAAAACTCCCAAGCAAAGACATGTTAAGATCTCTCTTATGGGTCATAATTTTCACTACTACAATCAATCGATTGTGATAAAATTGATGGAAATTTTTAACAATTGTGAACTTTTAGTTGGTGTAATTGAAAGAAATTTATGGTCATTTTCTTCGTGTATAATTAGAGGAAGCTTTTAAGTAATGGGTTTAGCTTGAGATTTTTTTCTTCCCCAGAAGTAAAACAAATTCATCTATATACCATACTTAAATTGTCTTCTTCTCATTGTAAATTGAACAGAATTTTACGGAATTGCTGAAACCTTCAGTATCACACAAGCTCTGGCTTTTAAATGTTGGTCGAATTTTGGCCATTGGGTCGGACCCGGCGAAGTCCATATTCGAATACTTTATCTTCTTTACCGGTTTCTCTGCTACTGAAACTTGTTTAGAATTCGAATCATCTAATCTAATGAATTTTTTTAACAAGTTTCAACTGGAAATATGTTTATTTGTTGTATATGAAGTAAGTTCATGATCAATTTGTTTAATCATATAGATTTGAGTCTTAATTTCATGAAATTTTAAACCAATTTATTTTTTTTGTACAAACATTGTGACGGAAAATTGCATTCTAAGTGACCATATAGAAGGTTTCCTAAAATCGGCCGATAAAAATAAAGTTATTAATTTTTTGGAATTTGAAAACATTAAGTTTCAAGGAAAAGTATATAAATAAGCAATAACCATTTAATCTATACCATAGTTTTCAAGGACCTTCAATTAAATAACTTAGCTATGTTGGCCAATTTGATGCCATTAAGAGTTGCTTAAGAACACTAGCTCTATTAGTTGGAAAAGCATTATGAAGGGTAGAGATGCCGTGAAGAGTTATTTAAGTTGACACATACAGGTGACGGAAGTAATACTGACTTTTGGAATGACTCTTGGGTGAATAATTTACCTTTAAGTGTTACTGCTGAAGTCAATGAGGGGGATCTCCCTAATCTCAAGGTGAATGATGTCATTGATCCAAATTCTGGCAATCGGGATCTGAGTGTTGTGGATAACTTAATTATCCCACATATTATTGAGCAAATTATGGCTAGAGATCAGAAAATTTGGAAGGAGAGTAAACATGTTGATGTTACTGTTAAGAAGGTGAGTACTCATTTCTTCTGAAATGATGAGGGTACCAAGTACACCGTAATCTTTTAGGTGCCAACCTATATGACACACACATTACGTGATCTAATATAGACAGAGACTATCAATAAGATAGCAACCACAAGATGTCCACTTGGTATCTAGTATAAGTTTGAACCGAACCAACTATGGGATCAAACCAAGTGTTTGATTAACGTACAAGTGTATTTATTTTAATTATAAATACAAGCTAAATAATGCGAAAATAAAGTAAATAACACGACAAAATATTTTTTTAACAAGGAAACCGCAAATGCAAAAAAATCCCGGACCTAGTCTAGTTTTGAATACTCTCAGAATTAAGCCGCTATACAAAGACTACTACCAACTTCGTATAGTTGACACCAAGTAAACTAACTCAAAGTAACCTAGTTCATTTAGTATCCCTGTGCCTACTACCAATCTGGTCAATGCACGTGAATCTTAAGATATCCATTATCTTAAGTTGCTTCAGCCACTGTGAAGACTTCTACTACTCAACTCCTATGAACCGTACACCGAAACAGTAAATTACTAAAATGTATTCAGCAACCACTCTAAATCTCAAAAACTAAATCAGAGATATATGTTGAGTAATACAAAGGATCTTCCGTTTAAAAGCTTAAACTCCTTTGTATCGGTTTAGATCAACCAAGATCTAGATTACCGAGATAATCAAATCTTACTTTCCTGAAGAGGACCAACAAATGATAGATCGCCAATCTCTACGACAAGCTATAAGATGTCTATTATGATAAAAAAAAAAAAAAATATGACGGATCTCAGTCAATCAAGTATGCATGAAGTATATCACAAAAATCAGAAACCAATCATAAATCTTATTGTCTTCAAATATTCGGTCTTCAATATACCTGCGCAAATAAGTTGATTTCCTTATGATCAATCACGCAAAAAACAGAGTCTGTTAACGATGGATGATCACAAGCCTATTTTCAGATTTGAAAACAGATCTGGACTTTGTCGATCATTGATCTAGTTCGAGTGACCTTATATTAGAAGAGAAGGATCACAAAAAAATAAACTAGGTGAATATCAAGGTTCAACTACCGTTAGTCTATCACACTGACTACAAAATGAAGTGCGTGTGTCATGATAAGTTTGTAAGAAAAACAAACTTCACTATTTATATACCAAGGTTGATTTGACACCAAGGAATTTCCATAAACGATCAAAAGATATGAATAAATACCAAGTTTCAGTTTTGTTTAATTTTAGTTGATATCCAACTAATATACCAAAATCTCTCATGGATGACAACTCAATATTAGCTAGAGTACAAGTATACTTACTAACATATTCTCCAGAGATATGTTTTACTTACTGGGAAAATAAAGACATAAATTCGAAAACCTAATAAAAGATTCTCAAATATTTCGGTTCGGGATCTCATCTTGAGTATCAATGAATATCTTTGAAAAATAAATAAATAAGATTTTAGCACATGTTCAAATATTTATAATGTTGACATAGTGAACTTTCCTAAATAGAAACTCATATTCGGAAATTCATGTAAATCTTAAAGTGTATATGGAAACCGGAAATACAATTTCCATTAGGGATCGGTCTTACAAGTGATCCCCAAGTTAGGGATCGGTCCTGCTAGAGATCCCCAATAGGAGTCGGACCACCGATAAATCCCTTTGATCCATTTCAACTACAAAACAAGTTTCGCAAGTCTACATCCTTAAACTCATGTAGTTAAACATAGTTTTCTAGGTATGTAATCAACTCAATGTTCATCACACAATCTAGTAACGAATCACAGAGATAGTGTTATATCGTATATACGAATTTCAAAAGACAAACATTATACTTCGTATTCTCATATACCAAAGTTGTAGTACAACTTGTATATTCTTCCTTGATACTCTGATCATAATGTAATGATCAAGTCACCAATACTAGGGAATCATATATATATAACTTTGTATGTTATGTTTTCAATATAAACACTTGAAAGAAACGTAGATAGAAATGAAAGCAAGTCAAGCCTTGTATTATTAACCTCGAACATAAGGATGATGTGTTCGTTGATGTCGATACGTCTTCAGGTCCTGCAGAGTAACACGAGCTTGTATCAACATTTCTGGACTTCCTAGTCTAACCTAACAAAGTTGACTCTAGTAATCTAATCAAGCAACTCAAGTTTTGGAACTAAAATATGACAACCAAACTTCACATGCCAATGCTTGGTGGGTTCAACCGAGAAATGCTCTAACAATCTCCCCCTTTGTTAATTTTAGTGACAAAACTATTTTACATATGGAGAATACAAGAATTAAAATATAAAGATACCACATTACATAACAATCTCTTAACTCATTTTTCATATGCTTTATTCCAAGTTTCAACAGCTCAATATCTTGCAGATATTCAAAAATAAATGTTGATGTTGAAGCATTTGAATAACAAAAAGCTTTACTCCCCCTAGAGGAAATCTCGTTATATATTCAATCCGAACATATTTGTTATCCACTGTCGTAGTATGTAATACTACACAACGTGATATATTTCCCCCACATTAATCAAAGATTTACTCTTTTTGTTTAGATATATACTTTTCAGTACATATATCCTTTCTTAGGATCTATCTACTTCTAATATTGCTTTCGACTTGAGACATATTTGGGATTTGGTGTCTGGCAGACATACTATTTGGACTCATTGGGTGCAAAAAAATCTTATTAGGAACAAAGATTTCTGGAGCTTGAATACCCCTCAAGAGTCTTCTTGGTGTTGGGGAAAGAATTTTAGAGAATATACCTATTGCTAAACCTTTAATTGTCACATCCTTGGAGATGGGGTTAAGACTAATTTTCTGTCTGATAACTAGCATGTTGAAAACAGACTTTCTGATTGGATTGATCCTGATATTAATGTTGACTACATCCTTAATGAGAATGCTACAGTTGCTGATTTCATAAGTGGTGATAGTTGGTCTTTTCCTTTCCCTAATTCAGAGCTTGCAGCTGATACTTTCTCTCCGAAATCTAATGCTGAGTTTAATCATGCTGACGAGGATATGGTAATCTTGAGACCTAATCCTAGAAGTCAGTTTTCCATGAAAGACACTTACAATATCATTTCTATTCATAGAGATATTGTGAGTTGGCATTCTATTGTTTGGTTCAAGTTACATATCCCCGGACACTCATTTATCTCTTGGATGCTTTACATGGTAAACTTAAGACTAGAGACGCTTTTGAAATGGGGCACTAGTGAGAATAACACTAGTGATCTTTGTGAGAATGATTATGAATATGAGACTCATCTTTTCCATGATTGTCCTTTCTCTGCTCTCATTTGGAGTGGTTTACTTATGAATATGGGTTATCCCAAGGGTCCTTCTCCTTCTTGGGATATTGAAGTACAATGGTGCATTGCTTATTTCTCTGATAATGATCTTGTCAGCTCTATCAAAAAGCTTGTTTGAAGTGGTTTTATTTATCAAATTTGGAAAGATAAAAATAATAGAATTTTCTCTGCTAAGAAGTGCTCTTATCGCCAAGTTAATTTGTTAATTAATCAATACATCCGGCTCAAGCTGAGTGCTCATCGTCTGCTAGTGATGTTCCTGCTAATAGAAGTTCCCCGGAGGCTTCAATCGAAGATTTGCATTTTGCTGTCGCATCCCTCTCTTCCATTCGTTCTCATTCTCCACGTGTAAGTAAGACTTACTCCGTATAACTATTAAGCAACATAGATTCATAATTAGCCACAAGATTCCACGTGGGACCCAGATGAATCTTTCTAAAAACCTCCTCTTCTTCGTCTTCTATTTCTTCTTCAGCTTTCAACTTAAAAATCTCCAAAACACAAGTAAAAAATAAAGAAAATATCATAGATTTTGGAATATGGAAATACTACATCCAAGATTAGATCTTACTATTTCTCTATATCAATCATCACTACCTTCAATATCTTCATTTAACAGAATCAGACGTCGAGCATCATATTCCTATACACCCCGAATTCGATGTGTAAAGAAGAAGTTTAACACTTACGCTAATGAATTAGGATTTCGTAGATTAAGAATTCGGTCTGAAGATAAGTCCTGCGGAGTAGAAGAAGGATTCGAATGTTGATATCAGGTTCAATGATAAACTTAAGAAGGATGATGGAAACAAGAAAAAATTGATCAAATCAATTGGAAAAAACTTGTTAGGTTTTGCAGCTACAGCTGTTGCTGTTATATCAGTTTGTTCAGTTAATACCCCAGCTTTGTCTGAATCTCTCACTGTAGCTTTCCCTGTTTCTCGAGCTCGCGAGGTAATTTACTTACGGAGAACGCCTTTGTACGTGAGTACTAAAGATGTTGTTGTTTGTCAGACTGAAGTTGTTTAACATTAAAATCAGGTTAGTACAGTACAGAGAACACTTGTTGAGACATGGGGTTTGATTCGAGAAAGCTTCGTTGATCCAACTTTCAATCATCAAGGTAACTGAAATTGGTTTCTTTTTTTCAGGTTGTCATTGCGTTCTTAAATCCCATTGAAATATGAATTACAGCATCCATGTTGATAAAATTAAAAGGTATACTTAAGTGAAAATTCGGCATACTTCAATATGGCTGTAGCTTAAGTGGGACTGCTAGTCTACTAATACGATAATAGAACAGATCGTTATATTTTTGGGACAGTGTATGTAATTAATCCCACTGAGGATGCATTTTAGCATAGTGGCTGTGAATGCCTTGCACTGTAGATACTCTTAGGAGACTGATCAATTTCTCAAGGAACTGGAATTCTATTTTCAAGCAGATTGGGACTCCAAGCTTCAACAGACCATGGTAGAAATGCTTCCAATGAGGTCAGCTGATGCAGCATACAACAAGATCAGCGGAATGCTTTCTACTCTTGGCGACCCTTTTACTCGCCTTGTTAGCCCAAAGGTTGCTCCTATATACAAAATAGAACTCTGTTGGTCACCTTTCTAATACCTCATTTCCCCGGTCTTGATATGTTTGGTTCTATTTTGGCCTTTATGTTTGTGATAAACATTTGCCTTTTGAGTTACGCTACAGTTTTTATCGTCAATTCAATCAAAAAAAATTGTTAAAAGGTACCACGGGTACCATCCGACATCCCTATGTGTCTCTCTTCGAACTTTAAAGTTCTTTTAATTCTCTAAATGAAGCCCATAGTTGGTGTGGTACATTTTGAAGTTTTTTTTTGGTTTTTGTCATCTGTTGCTTCATTCAGTCATAATGTTTAATTAGAACTTACAACATCTTCCTTTTAATTGTGTAACACCTGAGTGTTTCGCTGCAGGAATATCAAAGCTTCAGAATTGGAAGCGACGGAAATCTACAAGGGGTTGGACTCTTCATAAAAGTTGAACCAAGCTCAGGGCACTTGGTAATGATTCCCCGATTAATTAAAATTTAATCTAATGTTTGGGGAAATATGGGGAGATGTTGACGATTTTTTTGGTAGCATTTGGATGCAAATATTGTCCCTGTGCAAAATCAATATCTTATTGTCTAAGCGTTTTCAATTTTCATAATCAATCTATATCCATATATAAAGTCACATATATCTTTGTTGATTAATACTCCAGGTTGTCATGTCCTGTGTAAATGGAAGTCCGGCTTCTCGTGCTGGTATACATGAAGGAGATGAGCTAATTGAGATAGATGGTTAGTTCAGCAGATGGAAGTGTGGCTATCTATCTTGTATTCTTTCGCTGGTCTTCTCTCAGACTTAAAACTAAATATATCATACTGATAACCGTAGGGTATTGTTATTTCCAGGGGAGAGACTTGACGGCGTTAACGGAGAAATGGCAGCTCAGAAACTCCGGGGCCATGTTGGAACAACAGTTACAGTAAAACTCCATAATGTAACTACCTTTTTATTTTACCTTTTCAAGTAATGGTGTGTTGGTAATACAAAGAGTCTGGTATCGTAAGCTACATCATTAATATTGTTAGGAACAACTAGTGAAATCATCGTGAACTAATGTTAGAGTACTCAATGCATCTTGAGCTAAACGTATTCAACTGGATGTGGTGGTTGTTTAACTATATCACATTATAGTCGCATTCTGATATATTGTGTAAGTTTTGTCAATTGATGGAAGTTTCATGTGGCATGATTAGAACTTCACACCTTGTCCATTAGTCTTGACTGGTTCATGTCTTTTTTACTCCAGGGAAAAGAATCAGGAAGTGGTTCTGGTTTCAAAGAGGTATCTATTTGACATCTTTACTTCACTCCATAAAACTAGAGTTTCAAATTTGCATATTCTGATGGAATGCGAATCTCCTTTTTTCTTTGTAAACCAACCCTTCTTGGGGTATCTGAGGGTATATTAGTCCTTGTAATTTGTCTCTTCTAGTGTTTCTTGATCAATCTGATGCCAAGTATCCTATTGTCACCTGAAGGTCAAACTATCTCGTGAGTATATCAAGCTTTCTCCTTTATCAAGTGCCGTCATCACTCACAAAACCTTGGATGACCATCCATTCAAGACTGGATATGTAAAGCTGTCAGCTTTTTCTCAGGTTTATTTCTTTATACTCATTCAAGCTATCCACGTTCTGTGATATTTATGTTTTGAACTATCAATTCAGAACATTATACTTTGGCTGTTCCATTTTAAAATCAAATTGCTATTACTGTTCTCAACTAGACTGCTGCTGATGAAATGGAAAGCGCCATTGAAGAAATGGAAAGCCAGGGAGTACAGTCTTACATACTAGATCTGCGTAACAATCCTGTAAGTTTCATTTCCTCCTATACAAGTCTCTGGTGGAAGCTTCTTCATGTATATATATTGTGCATTACTCATTTACAGGGAGGTTTGGTTAAAGCTGGATTGGATGTTGCTCAAATTTGGCTAGATGGAGATGAAACTCTTGTCAATACCATTGACCGGGATGGAAACATGTTACCCATTAACATGGTCAATGGGCATGCTTTAACACGCGATCCACTGGTTGTTCTTGTAAGTTCATTGCCGATCAACAAAATTAAGTTCCATAACTTGATTTTACTTTTTCTTTCTCTAAAGTACTTCCAGAATGTTAATATAGGATCAGTTAGAGACCCGAAACACTTATAAAACTTACCAGATAATTACATAAGAGGGATAACCTCATTTAACTTTTAGTGAACCATTTGACTTCACAAAATTTGACGATCTTTACTATCTCACTGAACAATGCTGCCCATTCAAAGTGTAAACCAAGCTGGGTCGTTTGAACAGGTGAATGAAGGAAGCGCAAGTGCTAGTGAAATTTTGGCTGGAGCATTGCGCGACAATGGTCGAGCTATTCTTGTGGGGCATAAAACCTTTGGTAAAGGCAAAATCCAGGTACAGGCCTTGAAACAATTTATGAGATTCTGAAACAATGTGTTCCAATTTATGAGGTACTAAGAAACAACTGCAATCTAGTTTCTTAGTACCTTGTACGCTTATTTCTCGAACCCACTTCCTACCCCCAAACTTATACACCACACATCATCTGGAACCCTAATTAGGAAGCGGGCTAACAAATAATCTGAATGCCTAATACTGGTGGGCCCGGTGTTTAATTTTGATAGCCAATAACAGATTGACAAATAGGTTTGGTGTATAAATTTGGGGGTGGGAGGTGTTTTTGCCTTTTTCTTGCTTTAGGCCTTTAGCAGTGCCATACTACAGTCTCACTCTCATCACTGTGCACTTGGCGTTTTCACTTTTCAGATTGTACTGAAAGTTCAGGCTCTAGTCTTATGAATCATTTCTTGCAACACCTTCCAATATCTGATTATTGCGTGTATCTTCTTGTATGTTTGACAGAGTGTTACTGAGTTGCATGATGGCTCTGCGCTGTTTATAACAGTTGCCAAGTATGTATCACCTGCATTTCACGAGATTGATCAGGTTGGTATTACACCTGATGTGCAATGCACCACCGATATACTAACTGCACCCAAAGAAGTAAAAAATGGTCTCTTGACGGGGACTCGTGTATCATGGTAGCTGAGCATGAGTTGGAGATTCAGAAATCCAAGGGATCTGCTTCATGAAAGATGTATAGTTATGTTTATAATCAAGGAAATTTCGATTTATTAGTAAAAATGTGTATAGGTAAAACCCAAGAAGGGAAAACACGCCTCTGTATAAAGTGACCGAAATTCAAGAGTTGGGATGTGTAAATAATGTGAACCACATATATCTGTAAGTTCAATAAGAGAATGTTTGTAAATGGCTAAATGCAATTAATACCCAAAACATTGTACAAAATTGGGGAAGGAATGAAATCTGTTTGCCTGTGTTTTTCCATTCTTTTCATATAACAATACCTCCATACTACGAATATTGTTAACCGCTTACTCGCCAAAGATTATCTAAAATTGTTATTAACATTCTCGTAGTGTAACAAAGAAACATAAAATGGTTCTTCTGTAATTCTACTACTAACTAAAAACGTGTAAACAAAAGAGGAAAAAAGAAAGAGAGAAATAAGTGAGGCCCCTCGACTATCATTTTGTATGGAGTAAGAAAAATGAAACTAGATGAAAAAAAAGGGAAAAAAAAGGGCAATTTTGAAGATGAAGCTTGGTTTGTTTGTAGCAGGAACCGACTTTTTATCTTTTTTCTCACCATGTTAGTAATATGATTTAGTGCTTGGAATCCTCACCAAACACCTCCTTATAGCAAACAGGACATGCCTGAGAGAACAAATATAGAATTATTAGCAGAGAATTTAAGGAAAAACACACAACCGTCCTCACAAGGTTTTTAATTTTAAAAGGCTTTGAAATCAGAAACTGACCTTGTTGATACTAAGCCATTTGGAGCCGCAGTTTGCATGGTAGACATGTTTGCATGGAAGAGTAATTTGGCGGTCCCCTTTTTTATATTCCATCTGACATATTACACACCTGTTTTAGCCACCAACAAAAAACTCATTCTTCAAATTCTGTCATAAGGTTTGCAAATTAAACCAGTATTGCCAACAACAAAAAAACGGTCCAACGCATCAACACAGAAACCAGACAATTAGAACAGTTGTTCATCCGCTTTCCATATTTAATCAAAACAATTCTAAGCTAGGAGAGCCCAAAAATTATTTCCACATTTTAATTTATAGTTTTATTCCTACCAAAAGTTTACATGATTTGATCAATATCGGTTCTGGTGCTCAATGTCTCTTCTTAATGTATAAGACAGATTCATAAGTGCTCTAACAAAATATTTACTCAATGTTCGTTTTAAAAGATATGCTTGTGAAAGGAAGCAGAAAGGCGAGTTGGAACAATTTGAAATAAATAGAAATGAGATGAAGGATGTTACCGTTCACCACGCGATTTTTTTCTTGAAAAAAAGCGACCACATTTGAACTTTGTGACTGGAAGAGATGAAATAAGCTCTTGGGAAAGCCCCCGACAATGTGTTCCAACAGCTTCTCCTAAATCTAGTAACTCCTGCAGATAGAAAAACCCACATGAAGTTTGATGAACAGATATAAAATGAAAACAAACCAGATGATTCTGGTTAACCCTGCTTAATCATTTGATGAGTATTTACGTGACTACCGATATTAAATTGCAAAACGAAGTTTGGACAACATAAAAGATGGTTCCTTAACAAAGAAAAAATCGTAGCTTTTAGTGTTATGTCCGAGTAATGATACTGGAAATAGAGTAAAACACCAAATCAAGGTACATCGTAGAAGAAATCATGTTTCACAGGAAGTTCATTTCTGGCTGACAAAGAAATTAGAGTAAAACAAAAACTGATTGTTTTTCATTCAGGGAAACTGCCATTGAAGATTAGGTAGCCTCTACAAAATTGTTTATGGAGTAGTGTTGAACAAGCAGCTACTAGTAGTTTCAATTTGCCCGTCTGGTCAAGCGGTGATCATAAATTTTAACCTTATTGCAAAATCATTCCTGAATGATTTTTTGTATATATATATATATATATAACTTAGGCTCTTAATGAATGCGTGTGAGTTACATATGCTAAGATTTGAATATACGAACCTCATATGTCATGTTATCTGGATCAACATTGTCCTGCCAAATAACCTGCGAATTATGTAGATAAAGAGGAAAGCTATATTAGTTACCATAAAAGTTATATTACTCTTGAATTCTAACCGACAGCAGGCCCTAAAATAGACTTCAGCACAGTGTACAGTTTGGCTGCCAATTAAGCATTAGATCCAGTGTCCATATCAAATCTTAGAACTTGATTGACATTAAGACTACCGTTAAAGAAAGGTTCAAACCTGAGAACTACTTGCATTATGATTACTCCGAACGCCTGCAACCATGAATAGAAGTTCTAGAAAATCAGATAAGCAATAAGGTGTTATACATTAAAGCGCACGGGAAATATATCATTAACGCAAAAATGGAATTACACCCAAGCTTGCACATGCTAGCATTATCACTAAATATCCAGTAAAAGGTACTTGACAACAATTTGAATAAGCTGTAACTACATTTCAGAAAAGAGTGTCCTGGTGATTTATGAACCAACCCACACTTGAAAAATCGCAAGAGAACAAGCCCGGTATCACAAAGTAAAGTTGGCGCACACAGGGGAGGCCTGAGGGAACGCCAGATTCGCATATTTTGCATATAAAATTCTTTTTTGTTCCACTAGGACTATACCAACAATTTAGGCCCCGCACTCATGGTATGTTTAAGTTAAATGAAAAACTGATATTTCTAAAACAGGCAAAACACCAACAGTCTGAACACCAGCAGTGCCTCATTCAATTTACAAGTTAGAGTGTAAGACAAGCTATGAGGATGAAGTTACAGCTATACAACGGTGTCTACCAGGGTCTTTTCCAAATACCAAACTAGGCACTAGAAATAGATAGCCAATAAAATTAGAACTGGAGTTACTTACATTCTTCAGGGCTAGATTGCAGGTTTGTATTAAAAGTTTCTCCAACATGCATTACTAGCGGTTCTGCTACTTCATGATTAGCCACTGAAGAGTTCTCCCAAAATCTCCTGCCTTCGTCCATTCTAGGTACGAGGTCATTTACCGCATAAGGATGGCCATAACCATAGTACTGATTTCCAGGAATAGATGGGCCAAATTTGTTAGATCCAGCCTGCATTGACCAATATGCAAAGTCCTGTGCAGGGATAAGAAAAGGACAGAATAATCAAATTACAATTCAAGAGAGAGTTTCCCTTTCAAGTGCAAAATAATTAATTAAAATATAAGCAAATCACATCCAATCAAATGTTTGAAAACAAAACCAGCTTCGAAAAACATTAGAGTTTCCCCAAAACAAAATTCCAAGTACAATTGTCTAGCAATAGCCCTGACCACTGTAAGTAGGACATTCAATGACCACCATAAATATAAAGATGGTGCACAAATCATGAGATTACCTGATCATGTGTTGGTGCTGGGAAAGAAAATTCTGCTTGGCTGTATGTTAATCCATCAAACAAGTTCATAAAACTTTCAGTCACTGTATACGGAAATCCCGTATTTATGTAATGAAACTCTACTTGTCTATTCATTTTGTATTACTCTTTTCCACCAAGAATCTGCAAAAACAAAAATTAACTTAGACAAATCACTAACAACCCAAGAAAAAGCCAACGAATACAAGAAAGGAATCAAAACTGCATGACTGATTGCATATACAGATTTTTATAAACATACTGATTCAAACTCAACCTCAAAAGATTAAGTACTAATAATTTTGGCAATTCCTCCAAACCAAAACTCAAATCTCGACAGTAAAAGCGAAAAATCACCAACAATCAAAATTGTCACCTCAAATTTACAGCTTTGGATAAGAAATTTCAAAAACATAACATTAAGAAACATGAAACACTATTCCATTACTATTCTAAGCTCTTAAACACAGTAATAACCGAATTATGAATAAAAATATTGTGGTTGATCTAAATTTGTCAATTTTAGAACCATTTATGAGCCTCTTTAACTCACTTGAAAAGTTGAAACTCACAAGGCATGCAAAAGCAGTAAGTATCATTTCTCTTCAGTTTTGTTTTGTGAACAACTTAATCCGGAAAGAATCTTTGAAACCTCCAAGTAGAAGCAAAGTAACGCTAACTACTCTAAAAGTTATCTTTATGACTTTTCTTTAAGGCAAACAAAATAAATGCTCTTTAACTTCCACGTTAACATCATCATCATCATCTTAACAAAAACTTGTCTAAATTTCTCTGAATCCTCTTCTAATAAATCAAAAATCATTCTAACCGAAAAAAAAAAACTCATTTAAAAATGATTTTCAACAACCGATCTCTTCCACCAAATCTCACTCCTAAACCAAAAACAAAGCAAATACAGAATCTTATCCCACATTGTAAGAACAAAAATTCATTCAAGAAATCAAAAATAAATTGATCTAATATCAGTGAAGTAGATCGAAATAAAACCAAAAACATAAAACAAAATGAGCTAAAAGAATGTGCAAGAGAATGAAAAACCGACATACTTAGTGTTGATCAACGAACAAGGGATTCGTGTTGATAATAACCAGAAATGGAGTTGATGATGATGAGAGAGGGGGAGGGAGAGGAGAAGCAGATTTGGAGTTTTCCAAGACAGTGTTTTGCTCCCTCTGCTGAGAGCATGAATATGTGTAGCCAGAAATGTATCTACTACAACTTCTTGTTCTTCTTCTCTCTGAAACTATCTTCTGTAACGAAGAGCTTTTATGCTTGTTGGGATAGAGTAGAGATAGAGAGAGAAACTAAAGAAGACAGAGAAAGTAAAAAGAGAGTGAGTAGTAGTAAAAAAAACAACAAACAAATTAAAAGAGTAAAAGACACGCGAACGACAAAAGTGAGATGAGATCATTTTTTATTTTATTTTATAAAAATAAAAACGAATAATTATTTTACTTTATTTATCGGCATAAATCGTAAAGAAAATAAAAAAACGACAAAGCTGTAATTTTATCCTCTCCGTCAAATAATGCAGTCATTGCGCCGGGGTCCAGTTATATCCCATGAGGCAATCTGTGGGGTATCACTATCTCTGTGGGGTCCACTACGTATATGCAGCAGCTATGTTTTGTTATCTTGCGGCGTAGTACAGTGGTAGTGGTATGTTTTGCCATACCTGCTCTCTGTCTGTGTGCTCTCTCTACTCCTAGCTTCTTACACCTACAACCACCACCAGAGGGAGGGTAGCAGTGTTTTGTTTTGGTGACCTCGTTTTTCTTTTATTTAGGGTAGCTTTTATTATTACTTTGTAACTATTTATTGTGGTACTTATCCTTACGTATGTGACCTGCGTGGGAGGGAATAACTGTTTGGTTTAATTCTCGGATTTTAAAGATAAGAAGAGTCATGAAAGATGCATGAACGAACGAACGAACGGTCTTTCGAGATAAAAGAAACGAGGGAAGTTTCAGTATGTCAACAAGACAGGCAAGTAACCCACCAAACACAATGTACAAATAGAGACCAACAGTAAATAAAAAAACCATGAAAAGGAACTTCTTCTAAGGAACATTAGGTGCAATTGACGAGGGGTGTCAAATGGGTTCAACCGTCCGATCTTAAAATTAAGACAACTTGAGTTGGAAGTGCTTAATAGTTGAGTGCTTGTAAGAGCAAAATGATTGAAAGTACATCTTCCAAATTCATGGCACCTAAGCATTTGGAATTGATCTTGGAAGTTCAATTTTAACGGTGGAAGCTAGAGCATATTCCAAAACATAATTCAGAATTTAAATGCGATTTAGAATCGTGTTCAAACCCATTTGAAATAAAACCAACCACAAATTTGGTTTAGAAAAATTTGAGCCCTATTGAGACAGTTAAAAAGAGTTCATTAGATCTAGAAATAAAACCAACTATAAAATTGAGCGCGATTCAGAATTGCTTTTAACTCGATCCGGGTTGCCGTTTTTTTTTTTAATTCTAAGGTATTTTCCATGAAACCTTGGAACATGCCGTGGATAAAGTGTGGATGACCCCAACTTGGAAGCCATTATACTTGATATTCCACACTTTTTCCAAGCTTGGAATAACTTGGTTCCACCATAAGCTTACCCTAAATCTCAAACCCAGCTTATTATTCGACGTTCAAACCCGAATTTTTACATGGACGAACCAGGTTGATTCGAGCAAGCCACTATTTTGTTTTAATATTTTCTTTTAACTTCTTTTACAAAACAATGGTATCAATATTGTTTTCCTTTCAACCTTAAGGTATTATTAGTAATATCATGTCATATCCAAACTTTAATGTTATGCAATTTTTATCTTATTATGAATAATAATATTAAAAAACCCTTTGTCTTATTAGCAAAAAGGCTCTTTTCTCTTTCTTCTTTCTTTTCTCTTCCCTTCTAAAAAAAACCCTTGAGTCTTTTCATCTTTCTTGCTCAGATTTGGTCAAAAGGACCAGATCTGAGCAAGTATTTCCTTTTCTTTTCTAGTTTTAGGTAATAGTTTGTTAAATTAGATGTTTCTACATCATTTTTTGTGTCTTTTGACATATTTCTTCGCCGTTTTGGGGAGATTTTTCTTCGTCGTTGTGGGGCGAGTTCTTCAATCTTTGATGGCTGGTTCGTGGCTTGCTACTCTTGATTCAAAAACATCAACTATTCGATCTATAAATTTATGGGCAAAATACTCCTTCCTTTCAGGAGCATCTCTTTTCAAGGAAGAATACAATCAAATCAAATGATCAGAATTATTTTTTGGAATATACCATCATCATCTCTCCCTTATACATAATCAAAAATTGGGTATCTCTGCGGTTTATTGCTCTTTCTCTTCGCGATTTACTTGTATTTGATATCCTTATTTGTATTAGGGTTTTGATTATCTTGATATTATTTATGTATTTTGATATTTTTCTTAATCTTGTAAGCGAACATGTAATCACTATTTTGATTTGAATGAATTGAAATTTGTTGATTGACCAAAAAAAAAAAAAAAAACTAATTAGAGTTTAAATGTGAATAAATGCAAAAGAAAAAAAATTGCCAAAATCATATCCATAGTTAGTACGGCAAGTTAGGCGCGTGGAGACGAGATTCTTTTGGGTAACAAGAAGCTAAAATGAAGCCCGTCCTCTGAGATCCCACGATCGTGATCCTGATGAAGATCAAAAACAAAAATCCCAAAGTAACGAGAAAAAGACTTGCCATCCTGAAGCTATAAGGTATCGTACAACTGATTATTTTTATAAAAGATTCGTTGTAATAAATATTGTAAAATCATGAATATCGCAATTTGTACCGTATTTATAGATATCGCAGCTTGTATTGTGTTTATAAAATTTTGAATGATATTGACAATAAATTTTCAACGAGTAACTTGAGATGGATGTAAGTAATAAGCTTTCAGGCGTGTAGCCGAACCATGAATTTGTATATGGGTAGGCTAAAAATAATTCAAGGAATATTTAATTGTAATAAACATAGGTGCGGAAAATCAATAGAAGTTGTAATAATGATAGGTGCGGTAAATCCATAAAGGTAACTGAAATCATGTATAATGGGCGCAAGTTTCAACGACGAAAACTTTACATAACACATATTAATATATTAGGCAGCTGTCACTTCAAATTTTGGAAATTTTGTCATATGTTAAAGCTAAATGATACCGTCACACTTGAAAAGACGCTCAACTAATATATATATATATATATATATATATATATATATTACTATTCTTTTCTTATATAGTTAAACTGACAAACAAAGCAAGCAAACAAAATTGTATTGTATACAACTAATATGGGAGAGACCAATAAATCCTTGATATTTGTTTTCGGTTTTGAAAGGTCGGTTGATCGGTTGATCGAGTGATTAAAGTTGTGTTTACGTAAGCAGATTGAAATGGTTTTTTTTTCTTCCTATTACTAATATCAATATGCTAATTTAAATTTATAGGTGGGCTAAATTAAGTTTTTTTTGGAAATTATAAGGGCCCAAACGAGACTTCTGAAATTACGGGGTGGGCTAAAGCCTACCTTAGCCTCCCCTTACCTCCATTGCTGCAAATAGACGGTTGGAAGAAAAAAAATTAAGCAAAAACTCGTCGATAAATTGTTAGGCCAATCCATCACATGACGAGTATCCATGGATATGTTTGATCTCAAACAGTAGGATAAATCATAGGTGATTAGAAGCCTATTACTTATCCCCATTATATGGCAACTTGACATTGATTGAAATTACGAAAGCCAGAGAAAACTTAGACGTTATTATTCATGGTTGGTAAAACCAACAAAGTTGCCAAGTAATAATGATACAACAAAATTCCCACTTTGTTTTTCATGGTCTTACTTGTGGTATGTCATCCAGCATAATCTTTTGTGAGTAGAAGGCATTCCAAACTTCAAGAAAAAATGAACCAAACTTAATGATTCTCTTTTTCAGTGCTATACTACGACGAGTGCTAGTTAAATCTTGCATTTTCTAGTTTTTGGAATGATTTATTAATGGTGTTTATATATGATTGGTGACTCTTATAAGAGGAGAAAAAGTTTATTCATGGACCGTCACATCCTTAGGAAGAATCTCTTCATGAAAAGCCACATCCTTTGGAAGTGTGATTTCAAACTCAAATTAAAAAGATTTCATGAATAGACACAACCCTTCACCATTTGGTAGTTGTATCCATTCTAAATGTTTCTAAAATGATGTTTAATTTAATTTATTTTGGAAAGTTGTGAATGACTGTCGAGGTTACCAGTTATACCGGTCTAAAACGTTAGTCATTGTTGGAGTAGACAATTAGACTACGATGACATCGAAAATAAGTGATGACGTGGATTTACTAAAACAAAAGTGATTGTGACCTGCGATATGTGGAGACTTAGGGGTCCCTTACATATTATACGTCTTTACGAAGATTTTCTGTTTGCTCTAATATCGATCATTTCAAATCTCCATGATGTTTCTTGGCTTGCTATTCTCGATTCATCAAGAACATCAGCGATTCTGCTCGGCTTCGCCTTAAATTTATCTTCAACAAGAGGGTTTTAGGGCATTTCGATTCGTTTGGATCTACAATATTTTGGAAAAATACTCCATTTTATTTGGAGCATCTCTTATTGAAGAAGATAATTATTTTAAATGGTCAGAGTTGATTTCGAGTATACCATCGTTCATCACTACTACACATACAAAAATTGGATATCTTTGTGGCTCATGGCTCTTTCTCTTCGCGGTGTATTTGCAAATAGTGTCATCATATGTATTTGGGTTTTGATTATCTTGTATTCTGGTGTTTATGATAATCTTGTAAGCAATCATGTAATCACTATTTTAGTTTGAATGAATTGAGATATATGTGTGTTGGATGATATTAAGATCTAGAATGAGCTTAAAACAGAACGTGCATGAAAAATCACTAGAAATTAAATTGGGCTCAAGGCATAGTATGCCTAAACAATTTATTATACGATTGAGCTAATTTAAAAAGTTGATATATATATATATATATATATATATATATATATATATATATATAGTCTAAGGGAATTGCCAAATTCCTCGTGGAGTTAATGAAATCGATATTAAAGAGTCATTTTCCTTGATATTAGAAACTTATGTGTAATTTAGTAATCCATCATGATTTACTGAGAAAACTGAAAACCCAACACTGCTACATGAACACCGTTGTAACAGCTGCTTAATAGTTGATCCGACGTAGCATTCTATGTGGTGGACTGAAGTGGTCATTCCTCCTAACCACGTCATCAAATCAGCTAACCACGCATTAGATATTTTCACTGCTATTTTTTATTTTTTTTGCTCATCCTTCACTGTTTATTTTCATGCCCTAATTTTGATTTTTATGTCGTCACAGATATCCTTGACAAACTTGATCTATTTAAGAAGCAGATTTTGAGTCATCATATATCTACGAGAAGAGATGTATCACAAGTTTTGAAATTCTATTTCAATCATCAATCAAAGATACTGCTTCTTCAAAGATTAGAAATT
The DNA here is from genome assembly GCA_023531105.1 of Papaver atlanticum. Lineage (NCBI taxonomy): Eukaryota > Viridiplantae > Streptophyta > Magnoliopsida > Ranunculales > Papaveraceae > Papaver > Papaver atlanticum. Next base: position 1,880,658 of record JAJJMB010006306.1, read on the forward strand.
CTCTTTTATTAATCTTCTCCTTCTTTTAATTGACCAAACTGTAAATACTATTCAAACCATAATCTTCTCCTCCTTTTAAAACAAAGATTATTTATGCAATTGAGTTTTAATACCGGAATAAAGTCATTATGGATCGAATTTTATTAAGTTTTGTTTAATGGAAACAGATTAAGGGTTGTCAAAAGCTTAATTAACCTAATTTTCCATGTGAAATTTGATATGGCTAAGATAAAAAATCATCACCATGGTAGAAAGTGAAAGACAGTATACATTAATTTGATCCGTAAAGATTGTTGTGGATGTGAATGAGAAGCAGTCAGATGGAAATCCTGAGAAGATAGGAGATAGAAGATAGTTAACGCACTAACTAAAAAGTTAAAACATATCGTTTTATTTTATCTTGTTTTTTTTTATGACATGGCAAAATAAAAATCTGCATCTTTTCACGCACGTCAAATCAGCTGTTACGTAGCTGGTCATATAGCATTTTCGTTTAAAACCCGTTTTTTTTTTGAGAGTTCTATTGCTCCCTCTGTCCCTAATATAAAGGGTGAGAATAAAATTCTTTAGTCTCAATATATAGGCGTAAAACTAATTCCAATGTGGTTTCTTCCATATTTATCCTTATTAAAGAATATGATATTAACAAACTTAGTTAATACTTTTAGTAATTCCCCCAAAAAAAAAACATTTTTTTAATACTTTAGTGGGATAGAAGGCCGGATAGAAACTCTTAATATATTGATGTTTTCCATATTTTTTAGATGAATGTATTGGAATTGATGAAGGTAAATCATGTAAGATTAGGGAAATTTATAAAAGCCAAAAACTTTCATATTCGAAGAGAATTCTACTTTTCCGCCTATATATAAGGGACTAAGGGAGTATATCGAAAGGACTCCAAGACTTGGGGTTCTTAACCATCATCAGATAAAAATATGGATGGTCATAATTCTACCTTAATCCAACATGAGAGTCATATTGATTTTTAGTTTTAATGTGCAATGTTTTAACATCATACAGGTGGTTAAAGAAAATGAATAACAACCACGAGCATTGTACTTGCTCCTTAGTGACACATAATCCTTTTCTTTTTCATTTTTGTAAAGGTTACCCAGTAATTAATATCAGTACTAGCACTGCATAATGGTACTTAGAGGTCATAAAACACATTCTTTATCCAGCTGTGCCGCTACACCTTCTATCGGAAAAAAGAAGAAGAAGAAAGGGTCTGCTGCTGCACCCAGCTATACACTACAGGGATAGAGTGACTACTTAGGGTACGGACTGCACATTTTTTTAATAACATTTAATAATCCGTAGTCATTGCAGTTGACCTCTTTGGTCCACATTCGATTCGATCCAGTTTAATTCCGAAAACGATGTGCGGTATATGGATATCATTAGTGATTGAGCACTCAACGTCAAACCTATAGTCGTTCACATTGCAACTAATTTATAACGTACTATTATGGACAAATTTAGCAGTAAAGGATATTGACCGTCCCCCTATTCAAGACAGGAAGAGAAGAATAAGGTGGGTCTTTTTAACCCCATAAATGATCTTTTATTTTGAACTTCTCACCACAGAGTTGCTTCGCGTCATACATCTCGCCATAGACTATTTTCCTATCGGAACAGTTTTCCTAAACTTTAATTTATGGTACATGCATTGGTGCAAGCCTACATAGTTTAGATTAATATGCCGTTCAAACAAGAGTTACGAAGTTTAACGAAAAAGTGTGTTTGAGTAGCCGTGCCAAAGGCAAGGGTTATCACCTATAGTTTGTCTAAGAAGGGAAAACAAACTAAGCATTATTTTATCGTAAAAGATACTGTATATAGAAAAGGGAAGGGAGACTAGTTTATGATTCTTTCCCGTGGTGACAAGCATGCATGCATGAGCGGTGAGCCATGAAGGTAGATTAGGATATATAATGTGTCTACCAATTTGAACCGTAAACCAAATTAGATAACCTAATCTATCTTTTTCTAGCCAGACAATATATTCTCACTGCAAATACGGCAAAACGACGATGATTCCCTAACAGGTTAGGCATGTAGCCAACTCCACAGTCCACACACTGCATTTACCCAATTAACTTTACACTGCCCTACATGGCAGGCCAACGTCCGTGTATATAAGCATTTACCCAATTAACTCCACAGTCCACACTGCATGAATTGGCAAAAATGGAAAGTGTATATCAACTTATTTTGAGGTTCCGGATCCCCATCTCCCATTTCGGTGTCTCTCCCTGTCTTGCCATTTGAAATTTTGACACGTATCTTTTACATATAATAACTGGTATTTCCTACCAGCAACCGACACTACTAATCTCCGATCCATAGAGATTATGGTCTCATGCAATTGCTAAATCTTAATCATTTTCTGGATATAATAACTGCGGATTAAGAACTGACAGTTACATGGATTTTACAGAAGCCATGGTCACTTTTTTTTTTTCAATCGACCTCACATGGAAAAGTTCTTCACATTAAATATTACTCAAGACTCATGACTAGGATATTGGTTGATAAAGTAATTAGCGTTGTTAAATAACAATTAATCACCTGAAGAAGCGCTATCTAAAGCGAATCTTGTTTGAATTAATCAATCATGCAGAAGTATAGGATCAACAACCACATGTTATAAAGCCTAGTTATTCCAGCTTAAATCTGTTTTTTATATTCTGCTCTTTCTGCTTAGCTTGACAGAAGACTCGAGAGACCGTGAATTGTTTGCGCGTCTGACCGGTGACCATGTAAGTTGGCCCTGCCTTCTGCTGCATGCATTAGAGAACCACGGCCAGCTTTGTAAAGAAGTGGATCAGCCGGACTGATGTAATTGGAAGTAGAAACACTTAATTAGTTAATTTACATTTTCAAAAAAGAAAATTTAGCATGGCATAGTGTTAGCTAAAGTGCATGTGGGGCGGACTCACTGCATGGTGGAAGTCCCATCTCTCCCTATGGCCTATCATTTTTACCAAATCCCCTTTTCATTTCTTGGCTTTCGGTTTTATCAACCAGTCAAAAGTGAGTCTGAAGTTCGGACAAGAAGTGAAGTCAAATTATAGTTGATCCGGAGTTTGACTCAGCTAATCCAGCTTCCAATAGATGAAAAAGAAGAAACTGATTACGGTTGACATCTTTTAATTAAACAGTGAAATTAATTAGTGATAACCAATATCAACAACCAAACTTTTATTAAGAGAACTCAACAAGCTTTTGAAATAATAAATTCATAGGACATCCACGGATATCAAAATCATGGAGGTTGAACCAAAAATAAAATGAAAATATATAGTAGTATATTAAGAGATACTCCATCTAACATTAAACTTGACTGTTTCCCAAGTAGGACTAGGGAGTGCGCTAATCTTGACTGTTGTGACCAAAAACAAAGAAGTATTGTTGGGATTAATCCTCTTAACCCTCTAATCCAATTAAAGAAGAATATCACTATTCAAGGATTGGTTTGCCAACTTACAACAGACATCAACTATAAATTCTTAGTTTGTAACCATTCTTTCCCTTCTTTATTGTGTCATAAGAATTAGGTTTGGTGTTAACCCAACATTGACTAACTCTTTTTGTTGACCACAAATTTGATGATTACAATGTTGACCACAAATCTGATGACTATATATAAGCGCATTTGCACGGTCTATTCCAACCAAAGAGATACTTTTTTTTTTTTTGGTTACAATGGAGTGTTTCACTTATATTATTGGTGGATTTTTGTTAAAGGGAGAGCAAAAATGGATTCGAGGAGAGTGAAAACCGTTGTTGACTCACTAACTAGACCGACTCCTATATTGAGTTTTGACTCGGACAAGTTTATCCTTCGCACGCTCCCCTTACATGCTTACAGAACAAATCCAAGTTAACTCAAAAATCATGTTCCCAACCAATCAAACCCCTTCGTTTCTTCTTTCTTATTACTTCTTCTTGGATATTCTTCTTACTTCTTCTTCTATACAGTGGATATCTATATTTCACCATAAGAGAAATCCATGTTATGTACCGATCATTGAAACCAACATCCAATAAGTGGTTCACGTTCTAATAAGCTTTGAAAAAATATTATGTATTTCAGTGAGTTGAAAACAAACATCCAAAGCCCGTTATGTAGTGATCATTGATCGATGGTCGATGCCAAAAAGTCATTACTAGGGTTGGAAGCGCCTGTACAGTAAATGGTTCTCAAGGTAGATCAGATCCTCGGATTATCATTTTTGATATTAGTAAAAAATTCCCGAAGTCGACAACCAGTTTTTTTGTCAATTTTGATATATTTTCACGATTGATTCAGAAATTAAGACCCAATGGTGTTGAAATTTTAAACGTAGCTGACTACCTGGGATTCTTGGTTCCTTGTAAAATAACGTAAATTTTAAGACAAAGATTCTTGGCTTGTGTCGATTAATTCTTTGTTTCCTACCAAATCACCGGTAGAAGACATGACTTGGAATTTAGGGTTTAACTGTGGTTTTGGTTGTTCGTGATAACACTTACTTGAATTTCCGTTTCAGTAATAATAAATGTTAGGTTAATAAGTGCGGTTAGGTTAAAGGGTATATTGGGCTAAAACTTGACTCATCATATGAATCGGTTTGGTTAGAGAGTCAACTACGGTTTTCGCTCTCCTCGGATCCTCTTTTGCTCTCCCTTTAACAAAAAATCTTATTAGTGTTAGTTTTTTCTCTGAAATTTTTGTTTCAATAAGATTAAAAAAAACATATTTTTAAGGTTTCCGAATGTTAAAACACTAAATCCTGGTTCCGAAAATAAAAATAATTCGTCTAAATTATCAATATTAGTGTTTAGGATGTACGAAATGGGATGAAGAAAGTAGAAGAGAAGGGATATATCGCGATAACAAATCCATAATTTCCTAATATCATTACAAATATCATGTTTATAATACGAATAAAAGTAGTTGACGCAAAAATTGGTTAACAAGGAAATTGCAATATGGAAAAAAACTTCGGGATCTATACCTGGTATAACAATCTTGCTCCTAACAATAACGCCAACTGATGTGAGATGGTTAGTGTTTTTTTATTATAAATATTTCTTTGTTTCTGAATAAATCACGTTGTCGGATTTGGGAACAATTTTTCAACAAAATCACGAACACCCCAACGACTACGTGAAGAGATATGGAACCCAAGCTCTCGACTTTCACGACTCAAATGTGATTGAACTACAAACGGTAATACTATGCATCAACGGGATGCTGTTGATAGGGTAAAACATGGGAAGGAGGAACTAGCCCTAATCACAGAAAGTACTCCCAAGGTGTAGAGAGGTTTATGAGAAGTAATGGTGGATTAATGGTGTCCCCTAAGTATACCTTCTTTCCCCTCTTTATAATGATATTCTTTTCCCTCTTATGGATAAATGCCCATAAGATTAATATATTACTAAACTACCATTTCCCTCTCCTTCAAGTTATTATCAAACCCTAAGAGGCTTTTCTTCTTGGGCCAAAGCCCAACTAGTTTAATATACTCTTTCATGGACTAGAACTATCCCATCTTTGTGGGTTAGGCCTAGTCCCCTAGTCTCTCTATCCTAAAAGGGATCCTTAATCGTTTAAGGGGCTATCTATTTTAGGGTTAGTTATTTTCATGTATCAACATTAGTCCCCTGACTGTTTGACTGATCAAAGACCATGTCAACAGTCACACGTTGATATGACAACTTGATGGTTATGGCTAGTGGGTTTGAACGGTTTAGACCCACGACTCTTGAGATGCTGCAGTTACTAACTTATCCAGTAACTGAAAAAGTGGGGGTACAACAACCTCACCCAATAATTCGCTTAGCAATCTGTATGGACTAACTCCAATATACTTTTAAGAGAATCAACTAGACAGTCAGACTCAATCTTAATAAAAAGTATATCGAAGAGTTATATCTCAATTTCTCGATTCAATCCTTACTCAAGCAAATAGAAATCTGCGAGTCTAATTGAATACAAGAGAAATTAACTTGAACGGTACCAAAGACCAATGTTCAAGTATCAAACAATTTCAATCAATAACCAAAGGTCGGATTTCCCAATTGATTGATTCAACGCACAACTTGTGATATTTCAATTATATAACAAAATATAATGCGGAAAAGAAATAACACAGACACCAAAAGTTTTGTTAACGAGGAAAACGCAAATGTAGAAAACCCCCGGGACCTAGTCCAGATTGAACACACACTATATTAAGCCGCTACAGACACTAGCCTACTACAAACTAACTTCGGTCTGGACTGTAGTTGAACCCCAATCAATCTCACACTGATCCAAGGTACAGTTGTGCTCCTTACGTCTCTGATCCCAGCAGGATACTACGCACTGATTCCCTTAGCTGATCTCACCCACAACTAAGAGTTGCTACGACCCAAAGTCGAAGACTTTAATAAACAAATCTGTCTCACACAGAAAAGTCTACAAGAATAGATAAATCTGTCTCCCACAGAAATACCTACAAGTTTTTGTTCCGTCTTTTGATAAATCAAGGTGAACAGAAACCAATCGATAACCCGGACTTATATTCCCGAAGAACAGCCTAGAATTATCAATCACCTTACAATAATCTAAATCGTATGATGGCGAAACTAGATATTGTGGAATCACAAACGATGAGACGAAGATGTTTGTGATTACTTTTATCTTGCCTATCGGAGAAATTAATCTCGAGTCAATTATTTCAATTGTACTCAATACGATAGAATCGGGCAAGATCAAATCACGCAACTACAGAGAAAATAGTTGGGTCTGGCTTCACAATCCCAATGAAGTCTTCAAGTCGTTAACCTACAGGGTCTCGGTAGAAACCTAAGGTTAAAGGAGAATCGACTCTAGCTTATACAACTAGTATCACACAGGAGGTGTGGGGATTACCTTTCCCAGTTGCTAGAGTTCTCCTTTATATAGTCTCCAAATCAGGGTTTGCAATCTAAGTTACCTTGGTAACAAAGCATTCAATATTCACCGTTAGATGAAATCCTAATTAGATTCAAGCTAATATCTTTAAACCGTTAGATCGAACTTAGCTTGTTATACACAAATGAAGTATACGCCATTTAGGTTTGTGTAACCGTACCTAAATGTGTACAAGTCGTTGGTTCAACAGTAGTTAACCAAATGGTTAGCCATATGAGCACTTTCATATCAACCTTATTCATCTTCACCATAACTAGTTCAAATGACTCAAATGAACTAGTTCAAGAGTTGTTCAATTGCTTAGATCTCATAGAAGTATACAAGACACAATCAAAGCAAAATTGGTTTTGATTCACTCGAATCGATTCATGAACTTTATAGCCACGGTTTGCAAATATGCATTCCTTATTTTATATAAATTTAAGTTAACGAATAAACCAATTTTAGAAAGTAATACACTTAAGTATGCGTACTTAAGTAACCGGATTTGAGTTTATTTTAGTTTCCAAACTCAGCAGAAATTCACGGACGTGAACTTTCCGCCAGTATGCGTACGGGTACGCGTACTTAGGTGACTGGATGAGTTGGTTTTGATTTCCAAACTCAGCAGAATTTCACGGACGTGAACTTCCGCCAGTATGCGTATGGGTACGCATACTTACCCAGTCTCCATCAACCATTTTGTATACACACAAGTATGCACACATTTGGTTCTCGGTTTTGGACTTATACACTAATGTGCGAACACACTATATATGCTTATATCCAAAAATGGTTACATATTCTAATCTCTTTATTTCAATCATTGAAACATTCTTAGAGGATGTTATATATAGAGGTTAGTCACGCTCTATTTTTCATCAAAGCAATTTTCAAGAGATTGAAACAATCAACATGACTTTCGTCACTAGTAAAGATGAACTTGGCCAAAACGAAAGCTTACCAACACATATTTCGAGAGCGAGATAAACTCGTCTTGAAATAGCAAATGTGTATAATCGAAGTCTATATAGTAATACGACTTTTGTCTCAAGATAGGAGATAGAGTAGATAGACTTTTTGAGTGATAGATAAGTTCAAGTCTCCACATACCTTTTAGTCGATGAAGTTCCACCAGTTCCTTGAGTAGTTCTTTGTCTTTGTATGATGAACGCCGTGGAGTCTAGAGCTCAACTACACTTTATATCCCAGTCCGAGACTTAGCTATAAGTAGACTAGAAATCAAGACTTATAGTTCTGGCAACTAAACTTGACAACAAGCTTGAGATAGCAATGCTTGCGAGTTCGACCGAGCATTGCTCTAACAGTAACCGCTCTTCCTTTTACCCTTCTATAAATAGAGATGACCTCGCCTTTCATCCTTCACCTTTCTTACTGCGTTCTTTCTCTGTCCTCTCTATTCCTCTTGTTCACTATATCTGATGAATCTCCCAATCGTGATGTACCCCTCAGATTGGAACCTTACACACTCGAGGAGATAAGAAGCAGTCCTCGACTCAAAGATCTCTTACGGTCGCCTGTTGCGGATGATGGTTCAACTTTATTTCCTACTGATGACAATTGGATTTCGTGCATGCTGAATCCTCACTCGTTTCCTCTGTCTTCGTCCGAGAGTTGGCTTATCCGACCTCAAGCGGATGTGCCTCCAATAACCGCTTTAGAAGAGATGCCTTGTCTGGCAGTTCATAGGGGAGACTACACTTTTCCTTCAATCATTCTACGTTCATCCACTGAAAATCCTACCGCTTGGGATCCATGGGTGAAGTACATTTATTCCAATCCTGATCATAAGAGGACTATTCAATCTTTAGGCATAGAAGCTGCTATAGATGCTTCAAGGTTTAGGTGTGTCCGGCGGGATCATGATAGCTTGGTCCGCTTATGCACACGCTGGGGAATTGATTCTCACACATTTTTATTCTCTTGGGGTGAGGCGACTAAAATCTTGGAAGACATGGTGGCGCTTACTGTCCTACCCGTCCATGGTGATACATGCTTCGACGATTGTTGCATTTTTAAAGATTTAAATCTGAGTGACAAGGTTCTTCGTGATCATTTGATTGAGGCCAAGACGAACTCTATAACATTCCAGCTACCGGAGGAAATCAAAACTGAGGTTCCGGATGAAGAAAAAGACTTAGGGGGGAGACGGAAAGGCAAAGCCGTTGCGTCCACCGCACATAGTCCTTCAGTCAATGTTTCATGTTCTCCAAAGCTTATGGCATCCGCTATTAAGGCTTATCCAAAGTCAGTTGTTGTCGAGGAATCCGACGAGGTGAAACAAGTGGAAGCAACAAAGAGTATCAAGAGTTCAAAGTCTAGGAAACGCCGCGCTTCTTTCTCCTGCTGGATTAAGTATTGGGCCCCTTTACTTTCCGGCGAACGAGCTGGCGTACCCCCTCGTGAAGGAGAATCAGATCGAGCGGAATTAACAGCCTTTCTTCTCTTTTGGTTATGTCATGATGTATTTGAGTACAGTACCCGGGACACTATAAAGAACGAACTCATCCCTATGGCAGTGTTGATGTCTCGCGGCGTGTCATTTCCGCTTGCTCCCATGTTTCTGGGCGGTTTGTATCATCATTTGGATTTATTGGCGTGTAACATTCGTCGTGTGGATGGGTCTCATGAAGTAGAGACTTTCTTTCCCGCCAACTTTATCCAGGCATGGACTTGGGAACGCTTTCCTTTATACTTGTCTTCTCAGCTGAATCCCCTCGTGCTTTCACGACAAGAAGAAGTCATTCAGGAAGATGGTTCCAAGCGGCTAGTAAAGGTACCCCAGTCTCATCCTAGGATGGCTCTTTATCACAAAAAGGGTTTTTTGGCTAAAGCCAAACTCAAGGATTTCATGGATAAGGGCGACGAGTTCAACCCCGTCTCCTACCAAGATGGTCGTACTGGCTCTTTACATTACAGCTTTGTTATCAAGTCTCAGCGAAGGATGTCCTCTGCGGATATGCCTTCATCTGAAGATTTTTACATTATTGTGTCCACCTTTCCAGGTCGTCTTCCTGGGTTTCACGGTGGGAAATTTTCATCTGAGGCGTATAACACCATCCGCGTTGCCCGCCAGCTCGGTTTTGATCAAGGGTTTCCTTATAACCCTCCCGCTCCTTCTTCATATGATGAGCTGGAGGCCCGAAAGAGCTTTAATCGTTTCGTCTTTAAAGAGGGTCTTCGGATGAGTGATCGAAAATATTACTTTGATTTCTTCCAACCTTTATCTCAACGGAAGGTGGGTGTTACCAGTAAATGGCTCATGTATCGTGACGGCATCAATAGGAATGTGCTAAACCTTCTCTTCAAGGATCCATATGCTCCCCCGGCTCTGATTATGGAAGATTTCAAGGAGCTGCATGCATCAGGTCGTGTGAAGTTGAGCGACGAAGTTGCCAAGCAATATAAACTTTCCTCGAGTAACAAGGGTCGCCCTCTCCAGCCGCTTGTCACCAGCTGGGATCCCCTTACGGGAGATGAGTCCCCTCACAAGGATAAGAAAGGTGGCTCTTTACCTCCTTTTTCCGGCTTTAAGAAGAGAAGACGTCCTCCGGCGATAAAACCATTGGAGGTCCCTCCTGTCAAGTCTCCGCCCGCAAAGGTATTCTTTCTTCTTTCTCCTCTTTTCTTCTTTAATTGGTTTTTTTTGCCTTGGTCTATTTTCATATTGGTTTGTGTCATGTTCTTTTAGAGCTCTCCTCCTATTGGCTGGAAGCCTAGGGCCCTTTTTATTGAAGAATATATTAATCTACCCCATCACGAGTGGAGGGCCGTTCGGTTAGCTAAAAAGATGAAGCGAGACGCTGGTGTACTACCTATTCCGCGGTTACCTTCCACTCGCTCTGCTAACACTTCTCTTACGTTTTCTCCTCAGGCTCCAAAAATGGGGTCGCCTTCCTCTAGTTCGTTTATTGAACGTGTTGAACATCAGCTAGGCTGATCAATTAGTTAAAGTGGTCCTAAAGTGATTTATCCTCGCATGACTTTGCACTCCACCCATCCTCTAATTGTGAAGACGGTTTCGGATCCCGATCATCCTCTTCACACACCTTCAGATATGTTAGAGTGGCGAGCGGGTCCGGATCGGACCGTTCTGTTCATGACTATTCTCAGGATGGTAGTGAGGCTAAAGGTGGCGCCGAGAATCAGAGCTCTTCTTCTTCCAAATCTCGTGAGTATTCCATACTGCCTTTTGTTGGATTTGGCATTGACACGTGCCGGTCAAATATTCTGCTGTAATTATTAAATGCACCTTGTGATCTATATATACATCCCCATTCCTTATTTTTCTGATATATTATCTTATTTCCTCCTTTCTCTCTTCCTCTTGTTTCCTATTAGGTCATCCGGAGCCAACTGCGTCGAGCTTTTCTTCTTCTTCACATCGATCGGTGCATTCTCCCGCTAACCTCCTTCTACTTATGATCCGGTATGCGGGCGCATCGTTTATCACTATTTCATTATTACTTTTAGAATGTTTGTTTATTCCTTCTTTCCTTTTCAAGAACATGGGAAAGCGAGAAAATGTTCATGGTAAAGGGAGCGGCTCAAACTTGCAGGCCAAGGGCAGCGAGTCCGGAAGTGCTAATGAAAAGCGGCAAAAGTCTTCCAAGACAATTCCTAAAGTTTCGTGTGGTGTAGATGCTGATGCTGAACTAATGGCTACCCCGGATTCTGGTGTCGATAGTCTCTTTGAGTTAGTGCACGAATTCTGGGTTTCTTCTGCCAGAGCCGCTAATTACCGGCGCGTAGTAGAGATATTTGGTCACATGTGCATTCATGAAGGGATGCTTTCTAGTACTTTGGTTGTGGCCAATGAGGATTCGTTGGATATGGCGGATAGACTTGCTCATGCGGAGGAGACTTCTATCGATCCGGATATGCTGAGGAGGTGGGACAGCCTTATTCAAACGTATATGCTTCTACAATTTCCGATCCAGTGGCTGAAAAATTTGTTGGACGTGGCGAGGACGAGTCACAACATGCACCATGTGATGCCTCGTGAGATCGAAGAGCTAGATCAGGAATACAGACGTCTGCTCAATGTTGCCAACATCAAGAAGGAAGCATATGATCAGCTGATGGCCGATGTTGAACGGGCTACTGCGGAGCTAAGGGTTGCCCGGACTGCTACTGAGGAGGTCAATGCGCGTCTTGTAGAGAAAAGAGCGGAGCTAGCTGCTTTGGATATTAATTAGATTTTGGTTGCTTTATGAGTGGTATTTGAACAATGGTTTCTTCTTTCTTTTGTTTCGGTTTGGTTTGGACTGGAAAATTTGATGGTTTGGTTTTATTTTATTCGGTTTTATGAGATATTCTATCATCTAGTTATTTGTATTTATTATTATGGTTGAGCAGTGGTTAATGTGGTACTAACATTCTATTCTTATAAATAGGGGAAGTCAGGGTGATTTAGTTAGTATCTTTCATATTTTATTTAGTATCTTCTATCGTGAGTTGTGATTATTGCAGATGGCTCGCCAATTACATGGTTATGTTTTAGCATTGGCTCCTATGCCAACGTTGGTCATTCCTTTTGAGAAGGATTATGAATTGACTCGTTTGCTATTGGTAAAGGCTGAAGTGGAGATGCTTAGAGAAGTCAGGATGGCAAATAGGGCAGCCACCCACGCATAATTTGATGAACAATATGAGACACACGCAATGGCTCAAAAGATACGAGCATCCGGACGAGTGACTCTAGAAGTGCAGCGCACGCTGGATGATACTATTTCTGCTTGGAATAAGGCTGATCGATTATTCCAAGATTCGATAATTATGATGACTGATATTGATCGAGCCATAACTAACTGCCGTGCGTTTATCACTCAGCAAGCAGGTCCTAATTTACGCGGGTGTGTTTTGACTTTATGTGTTGTGTCTTCCCTTGTTCATCCTACCGACAAGAAGGCAGAATTGGCTCGTTTATTGGTGTTGAAAGATGAAGTGGGGATGTTACAAACTCATCGATTGATCGCTCTGGATAGGGCGCGCAAAGCTTATGAGGAGCATAAGGAAACGCTTGATATGGCGCGGGAAGCCCGTGCTTTTGCTGATGTTATGCGTAAGGTTCATCAGGTGCTTGAGGAGGTGCGCGGTGCTTATACTGCTTCTACTAGTTAATACAGTGAAGTACTTTTAATGATGCAGGATTTGGATCAATACATCGCGCATTGCCATTCATTTATAGATGAGCGTTCTTAAGAAGATTGCCGTCATCATCATGATGTTTTTTTTTTTTTTTTGAACTTGTAAAACTTTCTCGGGTGTTGTGTTATTTGATTATATATAAGAATCATTTTGGTTTATCAGGGTAAATAATTCTTAAGCATTTGTATTTTGTTTCATGGCTAATTGTGTGACGTTAGTTTTGGAAGTAAAGTATCTAAATCACCTTTTGGAAGTAATATGTATTGCGCGTGATAGGTTTCATATCAAGAACTCCTGCTGGAATGAACGGTTAGCGGCTACGGACCATCGCGTGATGAAAATTCAAAGTGAAGGAGGACTGCCCGATATGACTCTGCTTGAATATCGTGGATATTGCCGTGAACAACGTTTGATTACTCATTTCCAGTGTGTTGAGGCGGATCATTCTGTGAGATTTGTTGAAGCGGCTCTTATTGAAGTTCACGGGGAGCTCCGCGCGCTACCGTGATTATTATTATTATTTTATATTTTATATATGTTGCTTTTATCAGGGAAAATAACTCAAAATTATGGAAGAATCAGTCAATGCATTATCTTTGATCAGTCAATGCATTATCTTTGTTCCTTAGAAATCAAAAAATGGTATTGTTGCAAGCCACTGTTGCTGGGAATGCTCGAATTGTACACAATTGTGAAGATATGTTTGAAGTGAGTCAGACACAGTATTTTCACGCAATGGATTTATATGTGGATCGGCTGAGTGCTTATCGGGTCGATCCTTCAGTAGAGAAGGCTATAGCCTCTGCCGAGGCATATGAAATATTTTCGAATGCTCGTATCCGGATGGAGTATCAGGAAAATGAATTAGTTGTTGCATGCGGACGGCTGAGACGCGCAAGTTCAGTATTGGCCTCGTTTTTTTAAGTTTTAAGTATATGATCAAACTTTTATCTGTTTTATCTTTACATGCACTATCCCAAGTGTATTCTCCTATCGGCTAATGAATATATCGATCTTATTGCCCCAGATTTTCTTATTACTTTACTATGCGATATTGTTACCCAAGATTTTTCTACTCAGGGCTTTTATTCACTCTAGCCATGCTTGGGGCTATCGTGCATTTCTTTGCACAAAGTCTAGTCATAGTCGGGACTAATACTCATTTTATGGGCTTTACTCATAGCTCGATCATACAGGTGCACCTTATTGGTCTAGCCAGACTCGGGGTTATTAGTGCACTTCATTGGTCATGCACGGAACCTAGCCAGACTCGGGGCTATTAATGCACTTCAATGGTCATGCACGGAACCTAGCCAGACTCGGGGTTATTGGTGCACTTCATTAGTCATGCACGGAACCTAGCCGGACTCGGGGATATTCGTGCACTTCATTGGTCATGCACGGAACCTAGCCAGACTCGGGGCTATTGGTGCACTTCATTGGTCATGCACGGAACCTAGCCAGACTCCGAGCTATTGGTGCACTTCATTGGTCATGCACGGAACCTAGCCAGACTCGGGGATATTTATTTGACACATAGTTAAGATAAGGATACTTATTATATTATTGATAATTAGCTGTCCGGCTTACATTTAATTATTATGCAAAATAGGCTTTTAGCCATTTACCATTGATAGGGGTGTTGATCCGGGGTCCGTTCATCCGCTTGAGATAGTAGTATCCACTTTCTGCTGCTTCACTAATCATATAAGGGCCTTCCCAGTTCGTGGCAAACTTTCCTGCCTTTTCATTTCGTTGAACGTGTGGGGCAATTTCCATGACTGTGTCATTTACTGAGAAAGTTCTTTCCTTTACCTTCTGGTTATAGTATCTCGCTATCCTCTGCCTATACTTGTCCGCAAATCGTTCGTCCTTAGCTCTTCGCTCCTCCAAAGTATCAAGATGGGCAAATCGACTAACCTCGTCCGGAGTGTTGAGACTAGCCATGGCTACTCGATCTGAAGGAATAGTGATTTCTGCTGGTAGTATTGCGTCTTCCCCATATACCAAGGAGTAGGGTGAGGCCCCAGTTGAACTTCTTTTGGAAATACGGTATGCCCAGAGTGCGAGCGGTAGCTGCTCATGCCAGCTTTTGTGATGATCATGTACCAATCGGCTTAATATTCTCAACAATGTTTTGTTGGTAGCTTATGCCTGTCCATTCCCCTGAGGGTAATAGATAGTCGAAGTATGAAATTTAATACCGTACTGATCTAGCAATTCCTTGACAGTTTGGTTGACAAAGGAGGTTCCATTATCCGAGCGAATAATCATTGGTGCACCGAACCGACATATGATATACTCTTTGATGAATGCCGCAATGGTGGCTACAGAGTAATCGCGAAGCAGAATGGCTTCTACCCATTTTGAAGAATACCGGGTCGCGGTGATGATATACTTATGTCGTCCGGACGAAGTCGGACTTATCTGCCCAATGATGTCAAGTCCCCAGCTATGGAAGGGCCAAGGGGTGACAACGCTGTGTAGCAACGTATGCGGGGCCCGGATTAATGGTCCGTGGCTTTGGCACTGTTTGCATTTCTTCATATGCTCGGCTGTGTCGAGTTCCATTGTGGGCCAGTAGAATCCTCCTTCGTACAGTTGTAATAAAAGCTTTCTCATACCCTAATTCTCCACATTATGAGATGTAGCCATTATTATCTCCGCTTCTTCTTGTGATAAACAACACAATATCGTATCTCCGTAGCTCTTCCTGTAAAGAACTCCTTCATTCATAAAGAATCGCCCGGCCTTTCGTTGAATCTTGAGCGCGTCCTGTCTAATTTGTGGTAGGCGTTCATGTTGGATGAAGTCTATATATGACTGCCTCCAGTCTTCCATCTCCGCGCTACACACTTCCGTTTGCTACGGGGGCTCTTGGCAATCTGCGTACTTATCTTGTACTACTACTGCTTGAACTGCCATATTCGGCCAGTATACACCCATCCTCTTTAAACGGCGGTATAACGGAATTCCTCTTGTCTGTCCGCAAGATTTTGTGTGAACACGGCTTAATATTTCTTACGCCTCTATCTTTCCTACACAGCGTGATAGGGCTCCGTCGGGTGTTCGGTGATATAACGCTCCTCGTAAAATGACAAATTGCTTTAATACCTTAGTGGGTAACAATTGTTAGTCCGCCTCTCTAGTTAAATCCTTAATATAAGTCGTTCTCCAGTCATCCTTTTGCTCGAACACGCGTCCTCTTTCCATGTACTCGGCAACGTCCTTTTCTTAACTACCACTATCCCTTCATCCGCTTCATTCAATCGCATTTTCGCTGCTAGAGTGGCTAATGCGTCGGCATGGCGATTAATGGTTCTTCCTTTATGCTCGATGACTGTACTCCCTCTTTTTGCTATTAATTCTTGGACTTCCGCTCGATAAGGAGTTAAGTGCGCTTCTTTTACATGGAAGTCCCCTGACACTTGACTCATAACCAGTTTTGATTCTCCCTTTATGTTTATTGCTCCCAAATTAAGTTCCTCCGCCATACGCATCCCCAGGATTAATGCTTCATACTCTACCACATTGTTGCTGCACTCGAAGTCCAACTTGAATGCGAATGACAACAAATCATGTTTGGGTGTTTCAAAGACTATACCGGCTTTTCCGTGAGAACCGTATGATGATCCGTCGAAGAACAATGCCCATCGCCCTTCTTATTCCACTTCTGCAACTTCTCCGGGTATTTCCTCACTGATCTCCATCATATCCGTTCCTGGGAATGCATCTAGTAGATTCGCAAATGCCTGCCCGCGCACTCCTTTAGATCGTTGGTATTTCAGTTCGAACTCGGATAACTGTAGTAACCATCGGGCTATCCTGCTAGATAAAACTGGCTTTGTGGCTAGATAAGCGATCGGATTAGCAGTTGCTACTACTATGGTCTCGTGGGAGAGCAAATATGATCGCAATTTGTGTGTGGCATAAATAAGTGCTAAGCATGCTTGTTCCACCTTTGAATATCTAAATTCCGCGTCTCTGAAGCCTCTACTGATGTAATGAATCGAACATAGTTGATCGTTACCAAGATCCTGGGCTAGCAATGCTTCGACTGCCATGCTGGTAAAAGCTATGTACAGATAGAGGGGCTCGCCTTTGACCGGTGGTCGTAAGACTCGTGCGCTGATTATACATCTTTAAGTTTTTGAAAGGCTCGCTCTTGATCATCTTCCCATTCATACGGCTTATTCTTTTTCAGTAATGGTGAGAATGCGGATAACAATTGTGCCAATCCTGGGATAAATCTCCGGACATAAGATATTCTCCCTATAAAAGTTTGCAATTCTTTCACATTTGCGGGCGACGTCATAGTAGTTATTGCTTCTACTTTGCTCGGATCAATCTGTATTCCTCTGTTTCTGACAACGAATCTCAAAAACTTTCCGGAAGTAACACCAAAAGCGCATTTGAGAGGGTTCATTTTTAGGTGATATTTCCTGCACCTGTCAAAAACATGCTTCAAGTGGTCTAGATGTTCTTCTCGCGCCATGGATTTTACCACAATATCATCTATGTATACTTCCATTATCTAATGCATCATATCGTGAAAAATAGCTACCATCGCCCGCTGATAGGTTGCGCCTGCGTTCTTCAGCCCGAAAGGCATCACAACGTAGTAGAAGTTTCCGTACGGCGTCTGGAAGGCTGTCTTATGAGCATCCTTCTCTGCCATTCTCACTTGGTTATATCCGCTGAACCCATCCATAAAAGAAAACTTATCATGCCCACATGTGTTATTTACCATTACATTTATGTTTGGTACCGGGAAATCATCTTTAAGACACGCTCGATTCAAATCTCGATAATCAATGCAGCATCGGACTTTTCCATTCTTCTTAGCTACTGGTACGATATTAGCTTACCACACGAGGTGTTGGATCGGCTTGATAAATTTGGCTTTAAGTAGCTTCTCCACCTCTTCCTTGATGGCGAGTTCTATCGTTTCCGGAAAATTACGGCTCCGCTGTTTAACTGGCTTGTACTCGGGTGGGACATTGAGGTTATGCGCGACTAAACTACTATCCAAGCCAGGCATTTCATCATACGTAAACGCGAACACATCCTGGTATTCACAGAGCAACTTAATCATCCGCCTCTTTTCTTCTTCTTGCAGGTGTTTGCTAATGCGTACTCAATGGGGGCTGTCCTCCGAGCCAAGGTTTATTTCTTCTAACCCATCAAGTGTTGGGTCGACTTTTATCTTCTCTTCGGGTAATTTTTCCATCACTTCTTCTTCTGAAATCGGAACTTCCACTTCTTCTTGTGATTCCTATGCTATTGGGGTTGTCTCCGCCATTTCTTCATCTACTGACGACATAGAACAATGGTGTTGGTGCTGAGAGACTTCCCCGACCGATTGCTATAAGCGGTAAACGTTTCCACCTTCCAGCCGCGAGAAGCGTTTGAACTGAATATTCTTAGTTTCGGTTATTGCTCTCTTGCTTCCCGTGGCAGGTCCCATCCGTGACGGGCTGAACACTGACTTAGCTTTTCCCTTCGCTTGTTATTCTGGTTGGAATTTTTCCCATTTTGGGAGTGGTATTAGATGCTCCGGCTGTTCTTATTGGGTTAAGACAGGCTGTATGTAGAAAACCGCATCGGCCATGTAAGCCTCTTCTGGTCCGAATGGGTTACTCGTGGATGGGATCCGAAACTACTTTCCTCCGATATTTGTTTTGACACATTGATGATATGTTGATGCTACTACTTTGTGGTTTAGAAGCCATCCTCTTCCAAGCAGTATGTGGAATGTGGTGTCGTCTTCAAGAAAATAAAAAGGAGTGAGCGCTCTGATAGGTCCGATCTTTATCATCAAATGTACTATCCCAATTGTTATCTAAGTCTGCCCTCCAAATCCTATCACAGTCGTTACGCACATCTTAATTGCCGTCCACGAAACTCCCAGAGACTCCAACGTGTGCAACGAAATTAGGTTAAGTGAAGCTCCGCCATCAATGAAAGCTCGACTGAGAGGTTGTTTGTTGATAAGGGACGTTAGGTATAAGGGGCGAAGATGCTCTCTCGGATAACATATATCTTCGTCCGTAAAAGTAATGGCTTCCTTAGGTATCGGATCGTACGCCTTCCCAGATGCAATTGCAGTTATAGCTTTGGATGCTTCTCGGACTTGGTTTCCACTAAAACCCAGAGAGTCGAAGAACTGTTGAGCCAAAATAGTTTGAGCAACTTACTGGAAACTCCATTCGTATCCGGGAAAGATGTTGCCTCGGAAGCTTCACATGCTTCTTCTTCTTCCGTGTCTTCCCAAGGCCTCCAAGTTTCACCATCGATAGGGTCGTGTGAAATCATCATGACTTGATGCTGAGGAAGCGGATCATTCTTGATGCTTTGGTCCCCTATCTCCAGCTCGCCTCTGGCTCGCTTTCTTTGCATAATATACCGAAGGAAATAACACTCCACGGTCAGGTGATGTACTTTTCTATGGTAATGACAATATCGTTCGTGCATCTTGTCCGCTGCAGTGGGTTCTGCGGATACTGGCGGTAAAGTCTCTTCCTTATTCGATACCCATTGTTCCAGGAGTCCTATTATCTGTTCTTTACTGCATGGTAAAGGAGGTAGCGGATTAGACCTTCCTCCATCCGTTCTTCCTCCTCTTCTTCCAGACTGCCCGCGGTAAGAACCAAAAGCAGCTCCACCCTTTCCTCTTTCATTCGTTTGATCATTAAAAGCAAGTGCGGATGCAACATTGATAGCGTGTTGTTGCCACGTATGTCCGCCTACTCCTGAGTGCATAGCGTCCGCACAATATGATATCCGGGCTGCAGCCTCTTCAACCTCCACAAAGGTTTGAAATTTGAAATTCGTCAAATTTAGTTGGAAAACAGCGTCCATTCCTCTAATGAAGATCTCTACTAAGCGCTCTTCCGGGATATCCTCATGGCATTCTAATGTGAAATCTCGGAAATGAGTAATGTATTTTCCGATTTCTTCTCCTACCATTTGGGTACATCTTCCCAAATCTATCGATGTAACCCTTCTTTGAGCAGAATTTCTTCAGGAAAAGTTGCACCATGGCGGACCATGAGCTGATACTTCCCAGGATTTAAGTTGTCATACCAAGTAAAGGAATTGTCCATAAGTGACTTTGGGAATTCTCGCATACAAAGTCTTTTATCCTGAGCATGGGAATTCATTGCTGATATAAAGCGGCTCACATGCTCTCGTGCATTCCCCTTTCCTCCGTATGTTTTAAATTTTGACGATGTGTAATCCTCAGGATATAAGTAGTCGACAACCTCCACGGAGTATGGTGGCTCTAGCGAGTCATAGGTGTCATGCTTTGTCACTCGGTAATTAGTCTCCAGATACTTTGCGATCGTGTCTTCTGTCGTTCCCTGAATAGTGTTCTTCGTGCTGACCGCTCTGGAAGTTGTCATGTTTTGCTCCCTTGCTCGCTTCAGGATCCCACGTAGTTCCTGCTGCCTCTTGATAGACGCGTCTAGCTCCTCTTGCATCTCGGACATCTCTTGCTCGCTTGTCTCAACTGTGGTCTTTCCTTTAAGAGTCTCTCATTTCTTCTGGGACGTTTCTGCGCCCTGAGACGTTCCTTCTCCTTGCACAATATAAGTGTAGTAACCACTGCTCCGAACCGTATCTCCTCATCGCTCTCTCCGTGTACGTTTTCGATAGAAACATTATCCAAGTTTGGGGGTGCTCCGCCCGCTGGTACTTCCTGTCTCGCACTTGGGAGTATCATGCTGGAAAAGAGGCTAAGAACCTCCCACTGTGGTCGCAATGTTGATAGGGTAAAATGTGGGAAGGAGGAACTAGCCATAATCACAGAAAGTACTCCCAAGGTGTAGAGAGGTTTATAAGAAGTAATGGTGGATTAATGGTGTCCCCTAAGTATGCCTTCTTTCCCCCTTTTATAATGATCTTCTTTTCCCTCTTATGGATAAATGCCCATAAGATTAATATATTACTAAACTACCATTTCCCTCTCCTTCAAGTTATTATCAAACCCTAAGAGGCTTTTCTTCTTGGGCCAAAGCCCACCTAGTTTAATATACTCTTTCATGGATTAGAACTATCCCATCTTTGTGGGTTAGGCCTAGTCCCCTAGTCTCTCTATCCTAAAACGGACCCTTAATTGGTTAAGGGGCTATCTATTTTAGGGTAGGTTATTTTCATGTATCAACAGATGCTATCAGTCTATAGAGCTTTGTTAGAAAACGCGCTCACCTACAATCACTCCTTCTCTATTAGAGAGAACTAGACTTCCAAAAATTCAAGAAGCTCGTGATGCTTGTGTCAGCAGGCGTCTAGTCAACAAGAAATACAATAGTCAACCATTCGTAAGTGCTGTTACTAAAGGAGGAAAGACAAAAAGCACATCACCTGAATTTTCACAAACCGAGCACCCTACAATGACCGCACCCGGATGCATCATAGACAACCAAAGCGTCACGAAGATCACACCAAAATCAGCAACCCTACTTCCGACTTCGCGTCAGAAAAGACAAAAAAAAAACTCTGGTACTTCCAAACCTCCCTCTCTTTATAAACAAAGTGCTTAAATTGCTGGAGTCATGGATTCAAGACGACAATATAATACTTCTACCTGTTTATCGAGATCCAACTAAACAAGAAGTGGTTGATCCTAAATATTGTTATTGTTATAATTTCGTTCATCACCCGATAAGTGAATGCTACAATATGGGCACATCTTCAGTGTGAAGGTTGATTCAGGAAAGTTATATTTGGGATTGAAACCTCAGCAAATCCTTTTTCTTCAGCATCATATCAAGAGCTTCACCAGCTGTGAGAAGCCAGTAATAAAAATTTGTGCGAACTCCTACATTTCTCAAAATACCAGCGCGCTGATACATTTGTTTCCCTCAATCGCATTGCCTTTGACGTAAATCTAACTTTGTTTCCACCTGAAGCTTTTAATATCTAACCTTGCCATTAATAATGAAATTATCTAGTTTCCCATCAACGGTACTCGAAGAGCTTCTTGATCCCACAGAAGTCTTCAAACGAGCGATTGTAAGAGATTTCGCCTAATTAGGATACTTTCCTCTCCGAATAGACGGCTCCACCAGAAACAACACGAATGAAGTTTGCCTGGCTCTTAGGATAGTTTGCAAGAAATTAAAACTCAAGTATTTATAGACCAAGGTTGTTTGAACAACAAGGAAATTCTAAAACCGAAAATATTCTCAAGATATTCATTAAAGTACCTAATTTCGGTTTTCCTATTTTCAATAAATGTTAACCAATATTTCCGAAATCTCTTTTAGAAAATTCTATTATTAGTGTTGCACATTAACTAATAATATTTTCTAGATAATATGCTTTAATTACTGGTAATTAAAACATATATTATGAAAATCATAATTAAAATATTTTTCGATATTTCGGTATGGGATCACCTTGAGCATCAAGGAATATCTTTGAACAATAAATGATAAGAGTTATGTTCATGTCCAAATAATATCGACATCTAGAAGTTTCTCTTAGCAAACCCTAATTCCTAATTCACACACAACCATGAAGAAATGTGTGAACTTTGGAAACTCGGTTTTGATCTTGGGATCAGTTATACCAAGACTCACAATGTAAGTTGTGACCGGTTGTACCATGCTCCCCAAGATAGGTTGTGACCGGTTACACCATGCTTCCAAAAGTAGCTTGTGATCGGTTACACCTTACTTCCCAAAAGTAGTTTTTGATCAGTTACACCTTACTTCCCAAAGTAGCTTGTGACCGATTACAACTAACTTACCAATATAGCTTTTGATCAGTTACACCTTGCTTTCCAAATCAGCTTGTGACCGATTACACCTTGCTTTCCGAATCAACTTGTGACTGGTTGCACCTTGCTACACATTATAGGCTATGACCGGTTATACCTCAATTCTCAACCGAAGTCAAGATAGGTTCTACCTTGTCATCTAGTATTGGTCATCCAAAAGATATTCAATAAAGAACCGGACCAACAGATTCGTGATTTCCCTTTCGATTATGAAACAAGTTCATAAGTCTACTTCCTTAAACTAATATAATAATACATAGTTTTCTAGGATGAAATCATATATATATTCTACACATAAATAAGTAACTAAATACATAGATTATGTTGATGTCGTATTTACAAAGTTCCAAAAGATAAGTGTTTATACTTTGTAATATAATTCCTTAATACTTTGATCATAATGCAATGGCCAAGTTTAATCACTAGAGTATTATAAATATAACTTCGCATGTTCTGTTTTTAATATGAAGGGACTTGAAAGATACGTCAGGAATGGAA
Organism: Papaver atlanticum; assembly: GCA_023531105.1. Classification (NCBI taxonomy): domain Eukaryota; kingdom Viridiplantae; phylum Streptophyta; class Magnoliopsida; order Ranunculales; family Papaveraceae; genus Papaver; species Papaver atlanticum. The sequence goes on from JAJJMB010006306.1 coordinate 1,904,045, forward strand.
ACAAGATCAAGTCAATATTACTAACCTCAAGATGAAGGATGATGTCTTCGTTGGAGTCGTTACTTCTTTACTTTCTTCACGTCTTCAGAGTAATACTTGTACGTCTCAACATTCCTAGACTTTCTAGTCTAACCTAAACGAAGTTGACTATAGTAAATAATCAAGCGACTCTAAATGAGTTTTGGTACTAAAATATGACAACCAAACTTGACATACCAACACTTGGTGGGTTCAACCGAGCTATGCTCTAACAATTCGTCGTTTTATTCCTAGGCTAGCACGATTTGTAGCATATGTTGAAGAAGGGAACAAGTTTCGTCTGGTCTCCCATCCAACATGAGGCATTCCGAAAGATACACCTACTACTGTTATTGTTGGCTGTCATATGATCTCCTATGCGAGGTCGACCACTTCCTTTAGCGAGGTCGCCATTGGGGATCCCTTTCCCAAGAAGAAGAAGCTGGAGTCGAGTGTCCTGACTACTACATTAGTCGTACCCTGAGAGACGCTGAACTCAGATTACCCAAAGTTGAGAGAATGTGTTTATAATTATTATTTTCTTTCCAGAACCTTCAACACTACTTACTATCAACAAGGTAGTATTAACGGCAAAAGCCAACCCTATCAGATTCATATCATCGGAATTTGCGCTAGTAGGAAGACCCGCTAAATGGTTACTTCAAATGTTCGAGTTAGACATAGCATGCACGGCTTTAAAAGAGGTAAAGGGACAAGTCATAGCAGACTTACTTGCAACCTTTCTAGAAGAGTATTTTACTACACTACATGAAGACGTGTCTGGAGAGGTTCCAGAGATATCCCTACTAGAAGATGAAACATGAATATTAATATTTTGATGATTCTGCTACTCTGAGCATCAACACTAGAGGAGATGGCATGCTCGTGGTGTCTTCGTCCAATGAAATCCTTTCACATTCATTCAAAATAGATTTTAAGTGCACTAACAACTTGGCAGAATATGAGGCTTTCTTGTTGGGTCTATCACTAGTCAAGCAAGCTGGCGCCGTGCATCTTGAAGTCGGGGTGATTCAAAAATATTAGTTAACCATATGAACTTGATATACTCTTTCAAAGAAATCACCTTAGATCCTTACAATGCACAAGCTCAGAATCAAATGCTCCTAACCCATTTCTCTGAAGCGGTGACAGTCCATACTGAACGCGCCAACAACAGAATCCTGATTGTTTGGCATCCTTAACATCCAAGTTACAGTTTTAAGGGGGTAGAAACAACCTTTATAGTGTAAATATGGACTCTGCAATCGGCTTGGCTTCGTAAAAATTGAGGATGTTAAGGAAAACGATTGGAGAACACAAATTATTCACGATCTCAACACTTCGCTTCCTTAATGGAAGATCAGCCTTAGGGTTTTGAAAATTTTCTTCTTACTCCATGAAGCTTTATGCTACAGAAACCCAAATGTATCCCTGTACAGATGTCTTATGGAGGACTAAGAAAATAAGCAACTCAACCTTGTCCATGCAGAGATGTGTAGCCAAATACTAGTGGTGACCCTTTATTAGTGTCTACAACGTCTTGGATATTGTTATCCAGACATCAATACTCATGCCCGAGTGCTATAGAGATTTTTTCCCCAACTTCCAAGCACCTCTGCATCAGCCAGAGTCCCTCACGATATATCACGCCGAGGATGGCATGAACTATATATAAGATATCTTTGTGATAATATCCTAACGCCAGGAAAGCGAGAAGCAGTCAGGCTAAGTCAGAAGGCTAAGGGGTTTGTGCTCCGTAGAGAAGTCTTTACCGTAAAAGTTTCGCAGGAGATTTATTAAGGCGTACGACTGAGTCAGAAACCCCCATAATGCTGAAGGAATTACACGAAGGAGAACATCAAGGAAGAGAATACCATTTCTGCAGGTGCATGAGAAATGCCACTGGCCGACTATGGAAGAAAATGCAATTGTTTTTTTTCTTCCAAATGTATCTCAGTGTTAGATACCCCACAACCTCATCCATACCCCATGTTTCCCCTTTACACTCAATCAACAACCCTTGGCCTTTCTATAGATTGGGACTCGACCTCATCGGAAAGATTAACCAAGCTTCATCAAAACAATACGAATACATTATAATGGCTACATAATATTTCACCAAGTGGGTCGAAGCCATTCATCTCAAGAGTACGATTGGGATCACTATAGTACCATTTATCAAAGAACACGGCATATGGATAATTATTTCCCTAAGCATATCATCGCAGATAATGGTACCCCCATTGAAAATCTATATGTGAAAGAGTTGCTCCAAGAGGATGAAGTTAGGCAAGTCTTCTCCACTACGTACTATCCTCGGGGAAGCGGATAAGCATAGAGTATCAACAAAATACTGATCCGAAGCATTAGTCGTATACAATACATGATAAACCCAGAATACGGCATGATCAATTACCCATGGCACTCTGGGCTTACCGAATTGATTGAAAGCTAACCATTATATTCAAGAAGAGATAAACTCACTATAATCCATAATCATAAGTAAATAGATACTAGAGAGAGGACTTGCACTTAATTGATAAATCTTCAAGTTGGGGTCTGAAAAACCGGGGGTCTAACAACCACACCCAATATTTCGTTCGGCAATCTGTATGGTACCAATCAAGGAAATATATCCAAGAGTTATATCTCTATTTCTTAATGTAATCAGCAAATCAAACAGATAGAATCCGTGAGCCTGATTATTATGAGAAACAACTTGAACGGTACCAAAGACCGATGTTCAAGTGTCAATCAATTTCAATCAACAACCAAAGGTTGGATTTACCAATTGATTGAACTAAGCACAACCTGTGATATTTCAATTATATAAAAAATATAATGCGTAAACGAAATAACACAGACACCAGAAGTTTTGTTAACGAGGAAACCGTAAATGCAGAAAACCCCCAGGACCTAGTCCAGATTTGAACACCACACTGTATTAAGCCGCTACAAACACTATCCTACTACAAGTTAACTTCGGACTGGAATGTAATTGATCCCTAACCAAGTATCACACCGATTAAGGTACAGTCGCGTTCCTTACGCACTTGATTCCCTTAGATGATCTCACCCAAAACTAAGAGTTGCTACGACCCAAAGTCGAAGACTTTGTAAACAAATCTGTCTCCCACAGAAAAGTCTATTCTGATAGATAAATCTGTCTCCCACAGATATACCTATGAAGTTTTGTTCCGTCTTTTGATAAATCAAGGTGAACAGGAACCAATTGATAATCCGGTCTTATATTCCCGAAGAACAACCTAGAAATATCAATCACCTCACAATAACTTAACTATATGGTAGTAGAACAAGTTATTGTGGAATCACAAAGAATAAGACGAAGAGCTTTGTGATTACTTTTTATATATTACCTATCGGAGATAAATCTCTAGAAAATCTTAGAGAAGATAGTACTCAACACGATAGAACAAGTAAGATCAGAACACGCAACTACATAGAAAATAGTTGGGTCTGGCTTCAGAATCCCAATGAAGTCTTTAAGTCGTTAAACTATAATGGTTTTAGGAAAAATATAGGTTAAAGGAGAATCGACTCTAGTCGCAACTAGTATCACAGAGGAGGTGTGGGGATTAGGTTTCTCAGTTGCTAGAGTTCTCCCTTATATAGTCTTCAAATCAGGGTTTGATAACTTTGAAACAAAGCAATCAATTTTCACCATTAGATGAAAACCTGATTTAAGATTCAAGCTAAGTTTGCTTAAAAACCAAAGCAATATCTCTCCACCGTTAGATGGTCTTAACTTGTTACACACAAATGAAATATACCTTCATTTAGATATGGGTAACCATACCTAAACGTGTATATTGAGTTGGCTCAATAACAGTTAACCGAAATTAGCCATATGAACACTTTTGTATTAACCACATTCATCTAACACTTCTAGATCAAATGAATCTAATTGTGTTACTTCTAGATCAAGTAAAATCGGATTGATTCAAAAGAATCAGCTCATGAACATTTTAGCCACGGTTTGCAAAGATTGCATTCCTTAATTTATAAATGTATTTGTTCATGAGTATGAAATCATAATTAACCGATTTTAGAACATAAACCAACTCAGTTCGCAAACAGGTACGCGTACTGTCGTTCCGGACCGAACTCAGGTGAAACAATTTGCAAACGGGTATGCAAACTTGGTTCCCGGACTTTCACAGTTAAAACCGTTTACGTACTGGTACGCAAACTTGGTTCCCGGATCTGAATCATATTACAACAGTTTGCATACTGGTATGCATACTGTGCTATATCCAGACAATGGTTTAATTGTTCTAAACTCCCATTTCAATCATTGAAACATCCTTAGAAGACGACAATAGCTGTCTCACACAAACTATTAGCTTATAAGTAATTTTCAAGTGATCGAATGATCAATACGAAACATTCTGAGTCTACATCAAATGACTGTCTCACACAAATCATGTAAGATGTTACAAGGCGATTTTCACATGATCATCTTTTGACTCATAATTTAGTTTCCAACAAATAAATTGTTTCCAACTAAACTCGTCAAGAATAATGATGAACGTAGTTAAAGCAAAAAGCTTTCCAACACATATTTCGAGAAAGATATAAGCGAGTTAAACTCAACTCGAAATATCAAATGTGTATAATGTAAAAGTATATATAGCCATACGACTTAGTCTCAATAGGAGATAGAATATAATAGACTAATGAGTGATAGATGAGTTTATGTCTCCACATACCTTTTGTTGATGAAGTTCCTCCAAGCTCTCCTCAGTAGATCTTTGTCTTCAATCGATGAACGTCGTGAAGTCTAAAGCTCAACTACCCATTTTATCCTAATCCGAGACATAACTATAAGTAGACTAAAAATCAAGACTTATAGTTTTGATCACCTAAACTTGACAGACAAGCTTGAGATAGCAACGCTTGCGAGTTCGACTGAGCAGTGCTCTAACAGGGTCCTTGAGAGTCAAGGATTGAGGCTAGGATTACATTTTTATAAGCTTGAGGGAGCACCTCCTCAATGATTCAGTGCTCCTCAAAGGGTACATTAGCTAAGTTATATATATTCTAGAGTATTCCTAAACTTGTTCTTGGGCTTGATACCTTATAGAAATACTTCTTTTTAGTAGAAAGGTTAAATCTTTATTAAAAAAAAAATGGAGTAAAAAGTCCACCTGTAGCCAAATCAAAAGTTACAGCTCCAAGTAGATTGTACAGAGTTAGGAAATAATGTCACAGATCCATCAATTAGCTATCTATATACATTCTATAGTATTCCTAAACTTGGTCTTGGACTTGATACCTTATAGAGATACTATCCTTTGGCTTAAGAGAGCATATGGAACGTGGTATCTACGTAAATGTACAAAAATAAGCTATTATGTCGTCATTTATGCATTACGCTGTATTATTAGTGATCAAAGCGTGAAACATCATAACATGATTGATTACGCATAAATTTACATCAGATGTGTAACAAGAAGTAAATGGGAGTTCACAAATATAGACGTTACAGGTAATTATTTTTATTATAGAACTTTTTTGTGCGTGGATGCTTAATTTTATGTGGCCAAATTTGTTTTGACGGCGCATAGAAAATTTGCATCGACACGAAATAGATGGTACAAGCTAAAATTCATTCACTGACTTCATAGAAATGCTTCCAAAATATAATAATGACTTATTAGAAGAAAAAAAAATCAAATGCTTAATGTGTATATAGAGTTATTAAAATTGAAGGAGATTCCCTCCCATTTATATTCTCACATTTTGGGCATTATTCTTCTGAATCAAAACTACACAGTAGCGTATTTAATGCTAATATTTTGGGGACATACTCCTTCTACAAAGCTCCGCGTTCCTATCAAAAATGAGCATATTTTAAAACGTATAACACCACCGTCTACTACTTTGAAAATGAGATTGAAATTAAGATTGGTAGATGCTACAAGGTCAATCATCAAATTAAACAGATAAAAGATGAATACTATCATTATTGATTACAGCATTGCGCACATCTTTAACAAAAGAACATTCAATGAAGAAATGTTGCATAGTTTTAATATGGCTGTTACACCTAGGGCAAGTAGTTTCTCTCACCAACAGGCAGTCATTTTTGGAGACATTTCCAAAGAAAATGAAAGATATTCGTGGGAAGCTTAGTCTTCCAGAATTGATTCAAAAAAATGGGAATAGGGTTTGTTGGGATGAAAAAGTCCCACATTGCCTAAAACACCTAGCCTCTATACACATATGACACTATGGGTCTCTCCACTCATTGCCAATTAGTTTTGAGTTAGAAGCCCAGAATTCTTGCATGGTATCAGAGCGAAGCCATACGTGAGAGGTATAAATTCTTCTTCCACCCGTACTTAACCCGTATACAATCCACGTGTTAAGAGGCTTAAATCACCCTTACCCATGAAGGGGAGTGTTGGGATGAAATAGTGCTAGTGGGTGCCTAAAACACCTAGCCTCTATACACATATAATACTATGGGCCTCTCCAGCCTCTCCACTCATTGCCAGAGTCTTGGTTTCTAGGCTTCAATTTCAATGAAGCCCGGAACTTTTACATAGCATAACCAGAGTCTTGGTTTCTAGAGTTCAATTTCAATGAAGGTTTATAAGCTGATTTTTAAAGAACACTGAATTAGGGGTTGTATATTAAAAGAACACAAGTAACAGAGAAACTTGCAACCTAAACTAGAAAAACCAGCAAACAAGGGTCGCTTCCTAAACCTAAGATTCAATAGGGGAAGAGTGACGAACTATTTCACTCCGTTCTTCAGTTTCAATTCAAAAAGAGTTGCACAAAACAGTGCAAACAAACGTATAGATTGATCTCTTTCATATCTTGACCAATTTCTAATATTTGATCTTCCAAAATGAGGATGAGTGAGAATCATCGATTGCATACTTCAATGCAGTACTTACTCTCGTACTCCCATGGGCTACCAACTCAGACCTCAAAAGAGATAGTAAGTCCTTATAGCTTGATTGTTTTTTCTTTAATGCGCGAACATATGCTTTTAATCCGAGCCATAAAACTTCCTCTTTCTCCAATTTGAGGACTGGACGAACTGTGGATCCAATATTTTCAGAACGCATCCTTTTCAGTATCAGTTTGTGCATGTACCTGATAATTGAGATTCATAAGTCATTATCTAACAGGTAACTGATCTTTATAGCTGAACAAACAATAATGGTACAAAAATCAACTGCATATAAACTTTCATCTGTAGATACCTCACCGAGAACAAATAATTAATCAGAGAACAAATAATTATTTTAATAATACTATTGACTACTATCATGAAATCTGAAGAGGAAAATAATCGATACCTCACCGAGCTTTTGATCATTTCAAAATAGTAGCCCGCAGGGAAACTGCAAGTGCTAGACAAGTCACGTAGATAGCAATGAAACTTCATTGCAGATAATAAAAAAGCTTGGTATACGTTTAATCTGACAACTGCTGCAGAATTAATCTGTGAATCGTAAAATATAGCATGGCATTTCGGTCGCAAAAACTGACGCAGCTTGTCCTTCATCTGGAATCCTGGTTTACCTTGCCAGCTGAGTGTAAGAGTTGATCTCAGATGCATACCCAAATACCTGTTCAGCCATATGCAAGACCCCTTATCTTAATTACACAAAAACTTAGCAAACTAAGAAATATAGGGGTGGGGTAAAATTTATGTTTAAAACCTCATTAATTAATGGTTGCAAACAACCTTATAAGTTTTTAGATTGGATCATGAACTCTATTAAATTGGCGTTTACCGAACAGCCTCGTAAAAAAGCTATTCACATGCGTCCTATTTGATACCCTTATGACTACTCTACACACACGAGTGAAAAATAAGAAAATTAGAGTCGAGACTGAAACAAAAATAACCTTGTGTAGTCAGCTTGGATTTCCAGAGTACGGCAATTAAGCAGCAAACCACTCCATGGAAGAAAAGATATACCGTCTTCTCCTGTATAAATTCTGTTCGTTGGAACACCAGAAGCGCTACCTATATCAAAATTCATGCAGGATTTTGCTTCGTTGATTGAACAATTGTAGTCTCGAAATCCTCTGACCAACCTAGAATAAAAACTAACAGCTTGCTTCTTCGAAGTTGATATGAAAAGAAAATCATCAGTATATCTGAGTAACGTAAAATTAGGTGTTGATGAGATGTCATCTGTACCATTCTCGGTTAAATCAAGGGACCTTAAATCAACATCTTGACAAGTATGTCTTTCTTGTAACTCTCCTTCAGTAGTTTCAGAATAGTGAGTCTCATGTATGTTTTTAAGAAATGGAAGGAGTACTTTGGTCTCCATATGCGCATAGTAAAATGAACACAGGAAAGAAGAAACTATACTTCCTTGTGGTATACCAATCTTTTGCAAATAAAAGTCTTGACCTACTTGGATCACGTTCCGCTTCACCAGTTCATACAGATCACGTTGAAGTTTTTCTTTCTTCAACTCTATGCTGGTCTCCTAAAAGATTCCACATAAAAATATGAGATAAAGCTCACTTGTATGTGACGAATACAAAAAATAAACTATCACCCAAGTGTTTCTTCCTTCAGAACAACTTCTGGTTTAGCAAGACTGTCTTCCTGTAGTATTCGGAGCACGTACCTGATTTATAAAGACATTATGCACTGAATGAGAAGGGACAGAAGCAGTTGACTTTGCACTAAAAGGTTCCATATTCTGATTCAGGAATATCTGATTATTGAGGACGTGCATATACTTCTTTGTGCAGATAACTTGGGAAGACCACTTAGTGAGATACTGGCCATTCATCATAACATCTTTCATCACTTGAAGGAGTTTATCCTGATCAATAGAATCAAATGCCTTTGACACATCACAAATGACAACATATGCCCTTGGCATGAATTTGACTCTATTCTTCAAACCAATTAGGTAAGGTGCAAGCTTCTCGTAGACATTATCGTAACAAGATACTGATGATCCCAAGAGATGGGGATGATTCATCTGTATTCCTTTAAGAACAGCACTTAAATCGCGAAGACCATTATTCACAGCCTTAAAAAAATATTTTCTCCCTTCATTATTCTGCATACTATTAAAATGAAAATTTGAAGATCTCTGTAGAGGAATGACTTTTTTGTCAGCTGGTATACTTGATGCTGTTTTCATATTTGCTAGAGCCCTTACTCCTTTTCCCTTTGGACAAAATCTGACTTTTGAAAACCCAAAGGGTCTCTTGAACAATATACTCCTTAAATATTTATAATCCAGCAATCTGTAACTCCGCTCTCTCATGCATGCGACAGCGGTTTGAGTTAGCTTCTCCCAATTTTGCTTTCGGTAATAAAATATATCTTGTTTTCCAGCCTCACTTTCTGTGACATAGAAAGTCGACTTAAGAATGGGTGTTACTAGGCTAGAAAAGAACCAATAAATCCAACACACAAAGAGCTTGTTTTTCAGAGTAATCTTGGCATTCTCAGCTGTGTTGCATCCGGCTGATATGTTCACACTTCCTCCCACCATATCTTTTGAAAAATGCTTATTCGATAGGAATGGAAAACGAGATGTTTTCAGCCCATGCACACACTGCCTAACAGAAAACTTTTCAGATCTTCGTAGCCGGATAAACTTGGAAATATTTCTCTGTAAAGCTCTCCATTCAGAAGGAGCTCCAAGTAAGTCTTCAGGGATTATCCTCCTACACACCGCCCATATAAACGAGGCCACCTGACTCTTGCGGCAATCCGACCCACTCAGCTCTAGCTGGTGACCTGAGACGTTCCGAGTTCTACCCTGGTGTCACAGTTACATCGCCAACAGAATTATGATTAAGATAGACTGGATAGTAAGTTAGTGTAGTAGCGTGGAAGACCTGAGGTCGAAACTGATCAACAGCATATTATACCGATCAAAAAAAAGTTAACCTGAGTAATAAAAGGAGGAAACAAGGCTGAGTGGCTGATCAGCAGTTAGGCCATATTATACTACAACATTGACACAAATCATATCTACAAAATTCAGGTGATTTCATCACATTACCAAATTCTTTAAAATGGGAATTAACAAACGGACCAAGAGTATGATTCAAACGATATCCTGCTAACCTCAAGTATGGATCCAAGATTTCCCTTAGCTGGTGGTGCAACTGCCATAATGGGACAATGCTTATCTAGCAACTTCAAATATTGGCAACGTTGACCACTGCGCATAAGATTCCCCAGCAACTGTCTAAGTGATTGATGTCTGGTGACCAAAAGTCAGACAAGAATAAGGGGTCACAATAATGATAAATAAGGAAACAACCCAAAGGAAACAAAAAGGAAAAAAAAAGGAAAAAAAAAGTCCATGATACAAATATTTTGGGTTAAAAAGTATAACACTTACACCTCATGTAAACAGAAAGGAACTGATTGCGATATGTTTTTTACAGCCTAACATGTGCTGATCATGATTGCTACAGCTTCATAGCCATGTTAAATTGCACCAGCATAACCCTCGTAAGACTAATTTAACCCTTGTTTTAGCACACGGACCAACTATCAGTGATGCATAAACTGTTTGAAAAACATTTAACTCTTCCACAGTAAACAACAAGTACTTTTACTAGGGAGGCACGTATAAAACAGAAGTAGGAAACTATGTTCAGAAAACACGTGACGAAGCAGGAAGGTGAATGAATATTGGAGAGAAAGACACTCATGTATACGATTAGAATAATAAAGCTTTAACATTTAACCAACAAAGGCAATCAGGAAGATGTGATGCTATCAAATCCAATACATGGATTGTATTTCTTAAACTCAGATTAGAAAAAAAAAAAAAAAAAAAAAAAATTATGATTCTTGCACATGATAGTGTTTCAATTCACCATAGTAAGGAGTGTGATTTCACTATTTTAGTTTTAACCAAAGCTTGAGCGTTTTACTTAACTTACAGGCTCGCACACCCGAGGAGACAAGAACTATGGTTATGCAAGCATGAGCATGATGTAGATTCAGCGATCACAGCTTCATCCGGTAAGCCAAATATATCCTTCATCAGGACATCCTCACCAGCATTACTGGGTTTTGATCTCATCAATACATCTGAAGATTGTAAAGGTCGTACAAAGATCAAATTTGGGCAGAAGAGTATATCAACAAATCAAAAGAAAAGGATACGATCTCTTGGTAAAAGAGAGGATAAAGTGCAGGGAATGTAGAACATAGAATTTCTGTCAACTTCTGACGTTTTTGCAACCTTTTGCGGTGCTTGCAGCATCATATTACAAAAGCACTGTGAAGTATTGTGGCAGGTCAAATATTCAGAAAATCGTAAAAAGAATGTAAGACAAGTAATAACAGAAAACATGGACAAATCATGAGTCATCAACATTGGAAAATCAGCTCAAAAGTTCACAGTTGCATGAATCTCATTTTCATATACATATTGTGTAACTCAAAAGACATTTAGGCCAAATGTATATGGGGATCACAGGCTAACCGTTTTAGAGTGAACACAAGGTGCATGCTGCTTCTCAGAATCCAGACCAGGAAGCTCCTCTGCGATCTGCTGAAACTCTTTGTGGTTATCATTTTCAGATATTTGAATGTCGCTGCAAAAACCCACTGCACTATCCTCAGTAAACTTCATTTTCCTACGAATTCTTCGACGTTGCCAGCTGGAAGGCCGAAAACGCTTCACGGATTTTCCTACAGCCTTTTTTAGACTTTGTTGAGGTAATTCATTTAGTTCTTGGTTCTTAGTAACAGTTGTGCATCTTTTTACCAAACTTAATTTGGACAAGAATGGACTAATGACTCTGTGATTGCTTTGGTTACAATCAACAGAATCTAAGGAACGATAGGAACCAGATCTCTTGGCACATATAAGATCTGATTCATATTCATCTTCAGTAGTCGTTCTTTTCCTCTTTGAAGGGGTGCCTAAGAGATTTAGAAACCAATTTTACGATGTAAGCATATCCATCAAGAGGAGTGTCCAAGCAAAAATCCTACAAAGTAAAGGGACACATTTGGATACCTAATTCTCCAATAGATGCAGGTCGGTGATATGCAGCTGAAGCAGGTTTTGAGATATTGGGGCAAAAGTTACTGATAGGAAAGCCTGCTACCTGACGATGGTCTTTGCGACCATGAGGCAAAAATATAGATCCGAACCGCAAAAGGTGAACCATGAGCTCATCCCCAATCTGCAGATTTCACCCACTTTAAAGATGATCCACGAACAAAATCAGCATAAGTAAATGAAACACTAAGCGGTGACTTCTAGACCCAAGAACTTACCCTCGTTAGAAGAAGTTTCCAAGCCAAAGTTGATAAAAGATCTAAAACACAGCTTGAATTTTTCATCTGCTAGAAATCCATAAAGACACACACAGTGAGGAAGATAACAGACTTGGGGGGCCAACAGGAAACATCATGCAGTGTTCAAATCAGAGATTTCTTGGGTGGGCGCAGATAATTCGAGACAAGGCTATGTTCAAGCAAATCTTAGACTAGTCAGGCTCGCAAAGACTTTGCACATGGTGCTTTGGGTCATCTCATCTCTATCCAGAGTTTTCAAGGAGAGACAAATTGGCATTTGGTGCCACTTCTATCCACACCCAAATGAAAGATTTAGAGTTGAAATTGCCTACTCATTGCCGAGAGAGACAAGCTGTAGGACGATTTCCGTGGATAGACCCAAAAGAGCATATGTATATCCTTTGCTGTAGGGATCTAATGAGAGATTTAAGAGACCATTAATGACTCTCTAATGTAGATGAAAATTTATTAAGTAACTTGCCTTATCATATCCATTGCATATTGTATTACCAGATTTCTGAGGAATCATCAACTCTATGGTTCTTGTAACTATCTGAAAGTGTAAAGGAGTTAATGAGATCCAAATCCAAAAATAAAAAGCATCTTAAACTTTTGTAAGAGAATAATTTAACATTACCTTGTCTCAAAAAACAATCAAACAAAGTTATATTACTTCCAACATAACTCCAAGAACTTTTTTCTGATCAGCTATGTCTCTGAGAAACTACTGGCAATCTAAAAGCAGATATCCTCAATTTTTATTATTACAGAGTGAACACTTCTATATTTTCACATAACACAGTATCTATGTAAGTTGTGATTGTCGGATATCTAGATCTCTCAAACTAACTACCACATTTTTGGCGGGAAAATTCAAACACACTCTAGAGTAACACTTGTACGGAAAATGAAATCAGAAAACAAAAACATGGTGATTTTCTGTGGTAAATAAGAGTGCAGTTCATGTTGAAGATTCAAACAGATAAATTAATCAATTCCAACTAAAAATTGTGCAGAACCACTAATTTGCCCTAAATTTTGAAAAGAAAGGAGAAGAGAGAGACCTGCCGCTGTGACCAATGACAACCAGGATAGAAGGAAGTGAGAGGCGGTGAATCTTCAGATAAAACAACGAAACATTTGTTCAATAGATCTTTATATTCATAAGGATCATCAATTTTGAGGAGAAATTGTATGCCACTGCAACCAAGACATCTACGACCTTTACATCTGCACTCCACCGGAGAAGAAGGTGGCGGAGGAAGCAATGATATGATAGCATCTGATAAGGTACGAGCTCGATGCTCATAAACCCTAAAAAGAGTTTCAGGGATTCTCTGTTTCTTAGTCGCCATTGATGGATTTTGGAAAGGCAACCCAAGAAAATGAGTAAAGCAGATATTTTTTTACAAAAGCTTGTCTTAGAAGCTTCACAAGGGCAGAATAGACTTTTTAGTACAGCACCTTTTGATATTTCGGCCCATTTTGCCCACCCTTCATTGGCATAGTTTGCTGTATCCTCGTGCTAGTACCATTTTGTATCATTCTGTATCACACTGACATGAGCTAACACAGATTAGAGTAGTTCTAGACAGATAGCACAAGAAATGACTCTAAAACAAATATACTCCAATGGAGTGTGATGATGAACCCGTTGGGAGCAGTGAATCCCTTGCTGAATGCCATTGGACCCAACAAACAAGAAAACATGTGAGTAGTTGTTTTAACATTGTTTCTTTCCTTGGTCCATCAAGATTTTTTGCAAAGATTAATATATATAGCAAAAAAGGCGTACAAATGTTAGATCTTGTACAGTTTTTATACGAATTTAGAATTGTTGTTTTGTATTTAAATAGTTAATTCCAGTTTTAATATCTTTCCACGTCTTCTAATACATGTGAATACGTTAAGCATCGATTGTATGAAAATTTTGATTAAACAAAACCTTTGATTTCAGTTACTGATTAGCCTCAATCGATATCGACCAATGTCACGGATACGATTGTACTGTATTTTTATCCATGAGTATTGATACTGGGCCGATACCTAATCCGGTGAACCGTGTTAGTCACTGGGATACCAATACATAATTTGGTGTAAATATGGTTGTCATTCGTTCGAATTCGAAGGGTTTGACACTTTAGGATGTAAAACAAAACTAGTCTAAAATATTTTTCGGAATTAAGTAAAAAAACAAATGGTTTCTCTGTGTGGTTTTGGACTAAGGTTTTTCTAAATTAGCTTTACAAAAAAACGAATTGATATTTGACAACGATTAATCGACTGGTTATAATTAAGTAACTCCAAAATTGTATGGTAAAAGATTATCCGGATCTATATCAATATATTGTGCAATAGGGGTATCCATAACACAGCTTTCCCACTTAAAAGACCTTCACGAGGCCATGGATTCACTTATATTGAGAGGTCGCGTAACAACTTGTATAATGTTGAAGAAAAACTCTTATTCAAAATATAACTTTGTTACATCGTGAAAATGTTGTCAGATGCTACTTCGGTTATTAGATTCCAACTCTAATGTTTTTTTCATAATATAAATTCAAAAAATTTATTTCCCAGTCTCGGACTCTCGGCTTAGCTATTTTTTAATAGCTAGATAAAACCATTAGATTTTTACTAATGTTGTTAGATGCCACATCAGTTGAATTTATCGACGGTTCGATTAATCAAATTTAATGGTTTAAATTTTTTGTTACATTACTTTGTTAATAACGTCATATAAAAGAAAAGTGAAAATAATATGAGGTCAAATTCGTTAAGATCTACATTCAGAACTAAGGGACAAAAAGATACATCTGGCTTGCCTTTTGTTTAGGTCATGGATTATTTCACGTCTTATTTGGAAGTTCAGATTCCTACAATTGTAGAGTTCTATGGTGTTATATATATGTGAAAGAGTACAACATGTGAAGGATCGATCTGGTTTGAATGTGATTCAATGCACATCCAACATGTGAAGGATCAATCTGGTTTAAATGTGATTCAATGCACATAAGTTTTGTTTTAAAGAACAAAAATTTAATCCTTCAGAAGCTCTTGGTTGTTCGCTGGAATCGCATTAAATTCCTAAATACTATACAATTTAGATTTGATCACCCATATATATATATATATATATATCTTGTGCTTACATACTCGTAACATTGGGAGCTAACTTCAACTAATAAGTAGTGATATGTTTCTTCAAGTCTCTTATGGCTAGCATGCATGTGAAGTAACAAAAAAAAAAAAAAAAAAAAAAATCAATAACTTAAAATAAAATAATAAAAACAGTTATTTTTTCCAAGTGTTTTTCTATTTGCCTCCTCTTCGATGATTAAATATAAATTTCCTAATGAACTTTGGGAGAAAAATAAAAAAACAACGGATAACTAAAATAAACTTAACTAAATAAGTTTTGCTAGAAGCCATACGATTTATTGAATCCCTCTTATTCTTTTGTTTTATTTTTATTTTTAGTTTTGTTTATTGTCATTGTTACAAGGGAGAAAAAGGAGTAAATGCTACACCATGGATGAACAGTTCCATTTATTTACCCAATATTTCACTTTGTTGTTACATTTCTAAAGTTTATTACATGTAAAAAGCAAAAAAAGACACCAGTGATGCACCAACAAGTGATCCAACAACGGGCATTGCGACTGCAGCACCAGAAGGTGCAGGAGCTGGTGCTTGGACATCAGTGGCACCAACCAAAGCTGCATTCATGGAAGCTGCAACAGCAAGGAGAACAGCGCAAGAAATTTTCTTCATGTCCATGATGATCAAATATGAAATTGTCGGTGAAACTCTCGGAAGTTGAGAATTAACACCGAAGATTGGACTTACTCTCTTTATGTTACCTTTGTATTTCTTTTGCTTGCCTAATTAACAATATGGGATAAAGTGAGGTACTTATATGAAAGGTATTTACTTATTTTGGGTATTGGTTTTGGTTTATTTTAGTTATTCGTTGGAGAACAACAAGATTACTGGATGTGTTTGGATTTGCAGAAAGATAGGTAATTTTAGTTAATCATATTTTGGTTGGTTTTTGAAGGTTGTTTTGTGTATGAAAAGGTCAAAAGAAAGTAGATCATTTTCGGATAAGTTACCTAAAGGTAGGTGGTAGGGATCGGGTAAATTTAGATAGACGTTATAAGAGGGATTATTTTTTTACTATCTAAGAGACCAGACGTTCTGAAATTATACAGAACTTGGTGGGCAATATGGGAAACTTACCTTGTTATATGTCGGTCGATTTTTTTCTTCATAAGCCATTTTTTATTTTTTATTTTTATATATGACTTTTCTAAACAACCTAGGTTTCAAGTTTTAGGGGAAAAAATGTTTTTAATACGGGTGTTGATGATGTTTCGGCTTTTTTTTTATCGTGTTAGAGAAGTTCGAGCGAGCTCAGACAAAAATGGTCGATTATCCTTTAGGATGTCCGGTCATATCCAATGAAAAATAATTCAATATTCGTTAAAATATCCCGATAGATTGTGCACGAGACCGACCAGCCATTTATATAATATAGTGATACCCTCCACGATGCCATCATGTATGTATTTTTAAATATTATGGGGGTAGAAATACAAGTCTTAACTATTGTTATCCTGTTGGAAAATCATTGTTACCGATTTCAATATTAATACGACTTGTGTAGTATTTCCGCTAATTCGTTACAACTTTGTAATATTGGTCTTCCTGTATGTATTACAACTCTCGTAATACTTGGTTACCAAAAGCCAAATACAAGAAAAGAAGAAGAAAATAAATAAAAATAAAAACAATTTATAATTCGTAAACAAACTTACTGGGTTGTATTAAGGTGAGTAATCTCTTTAGTTAATACATTTAACGTCCTTCCCTAAATGTTGATACATCTAATGACATGTATCTTCATCATTCAATAATACCTTTGATATTCTTCAACAACACTTCGATGAACACGAAAAACGAACGCGAATTAATGTAATAAAACTCTATTTTACAGACTCTCAAATTTTGGTATAAAGTGCATTTAATTTTATGTTCATCTTTTTCTGTATTATATCAACCCTAATGGATAAGATGGGTTTATATAAATCCAAAGAATATACTCTTGAAGAAATCCTTTAAGAACCACATCTTTTAAATAAAGAGATTTAGTTTAAATTTAAAAAGTTCATATGAATGAACACATCCATCTACAACTTAATTCAAATGTGAAAGGGTTCAAATGTTCAAGTGAATGATAAATGCGAAAGGGTTCATCCTATTCAAATGTGAAAGGGTTCAAATGTCCAACTTAATTCAACGTATTAATGCTTCTTTGGGTCCCACCAAAAAACCATATTTTTACCTTTACATGATTTCGGGCTTGGGTACAAGTGAAGGATGAAATGATGAGGGTACCAAGAATACCACAATCTTTTCGTATCAAACTACTATAGACACACCTTGTGTAGTCTTACAGAAATAATAACTGCCAAAAGATTACTTCAATAAGATGTACCTTGTTATATAGCTTATTCGTGACCGAACCAAGCTATGGGATCGTACCAAGTTTGATTAACGTACAAGTGTATTAACTTTGATTATAAAGATAACTAATATAATGCGGAATTAAAGTAAATAACACGAGACATGAGATTTTGTTAACGAGGAAAATTACAAGGTAGGAAAACACCATAACCTAATCCAGTTTTGAATACTCTCGTAATTAAGAAGCTATACAAATTGACTACCGCAACTTCGTATAATTGAGA
Source organism: Papaver atlanticum (assembly GCA_023531105.1). Classification (NCBI taxonomy): domain Eukaryota; kingdom Viridiplantae; phylum Streptophyta; class Magnoliopsida; order Ranunculales; family Papaveraceae; genus Papaver; species Papaver atlanticum. Next base: position 1,922,117 of record JAJJMB010006306.1, read on the forward strand.
AGAAATAAATTACTCCTAGTTACTCAGTTCCTTAAACATCCATGTGCCTACAACCAATCTGGTCTACTTATATGAATCTCAAGATATAGTCCAATTATTTCAGGTTGCTTCAACTGCTATGAAGACTTAAGTTCTCAACTCCTTTGAATCGTAACCCAAAACAGTAAAGAACTAACATGTTCTGAAATAACGAGGGTATCAATTACACCACAATCTTTTCGATATCATCCTATATGACCTATGAAAAGACGAGAATACCCAAATACACCACAATCTTTTATTTATCAACCTATAAGTCCTTTACCGAATGTGATCGTCTATGGACAGAGTCGAGACAATACAACAGATTCGGTTCACACTTCGTGTGATCGTCTATGGATACGAGATCGAGACAATACAACAACAAGATCACTTGTGTGATTGACTATGGATACAAGATCGAGACGATACGACAACAAAGTGTGCACTTGATAATAGGTACAGTAATAACCAAAAATCTATAGGATCAATATCAAGTGTTACGAAGTTAACGTACGTGTGTAATTTACTTAATAATAATAATAATGCGGAAAACAAAGTAAATGACACAGCAAAATTTTGTTAGCGAGGAAACCGCAAATGAAAAAAAAACCCGGGCTCTAGTCCAGTTTTGAATACTCTCAGAATTAAGCCGCTATACAAAATCTAATACCAACTTCGTATAGTTGAGACCAAGCAGACTACCCCTAGCTACTTAGTTTCGTCAGTATCCCTGCGCCTTCGACTTCTAGAGTCACGCACGTGAATAACAAGGCCTTTGGATCATATTCCAAACAGCAAAGGAAGAATCTTTTTGGTAAACACTCTAATCAATCTTGCTAGAAGATACTATTGAGTTGTCGACAAAGGCTCATATGTTTAATCTAATAAACTCCTTTGGATGGTTAGATCAATCTAAATGTTGATTACCGAAATAATCAAATTCTAGATTTGCAATCAATCAATATAGATCTCAAAGAGAAACTATAAACCGATGCCGATCTCACGCCACTAATCAATCAAGTCTATCAAAGATAAACTGACTCTAGTTGGATCCAAGCAGATCAAGATTTGTGCACTAAATCCACAAGATACGAAAACTAATAAGAATTCTTCTTCGTCTTCAAATTTTCTATTGCCTTCAATAACCTGCACAACACCACTTGAAACCTCTAGTGATCAATCACGCAAAGAACGGAGTCTGTTAACAATGGATTATCACAAGATGTCTTTAGATCCGAAAATGGTTATAAAGATCCCGTCCAAAGTTTTTAAATCGTGAATTGTTTTTCATTTTTAACGAATCGAATCGTGAATCGTAGATTCATTGTCAATTTTGATATATATATATTTGTCATGATATTTAGTTAGTGTAATGTAATATAGGATGAAAATAATTCATTTTAACACAATTATGGTAGAGTGTAACATGATTTTATAATTAAAATTATTAATTAAACTAAAATATGTGAATTATATCAAAAACGCTCACGCGGCTCAGTGGATCCGCGAGGATTATAACTGGTATACTACGTCTCAGGGTCGAAGCCCCCCGCTCACCTCATTTTTTTTTCCAGATGGAACAGATTAATTAAACTGCCGAGATTGAATCTTACGGTTTATAAGAGATTCTCAAGGTCGAAACCCCCCGCTCACCTCATTTTTTCCAGATGGAACAGATTAATTAAACTGCCGAGATTGAATCTTACGATTTATAAGAGATTCGATTCTATTTTATGATTTGAAACGTTTTCAAAATTATTGACGCGACTCGTACGAGTTTAAAAACATTGATCCCGTCAATACTTTGATCTAGTTTGAGTGAGCCGTATATCAGAAGAGAAGGTTCTTAAGAATAAACAAACTTGGTGCAATCAAAGTTTCGACAACTATTAGTCAATCAAATCAATAATCGAAAACTAATAACACTGCAATTATCTAGTTTCCCACAAATGGTACTTGTAGAGCTTCTTGATCCAACAGAAGTCTTTAAACGAGCGGTCGTAAGAGATTTCTCCTAATTAAGGTACTTTCTTCTCCGGATAGACGACTCCACCAGAAATGAAGTTTGCCTGACTCTTAGGATAGTTTGCAAGAAATGCAAACTCAAGTATATATTATACACCAAGGTTGTTTGGACAACAAGGAAATTCCAAAACCGAAAATATTCTCAAGATATGCATTAAAGTACCTAAATTCGATTTTCCTATTTCCAATTAATGTTAACCAATATTTATGAAAACTCTCATTGGAAACTTATCTTATTAATCTAGCACATTAACTAATAATATTTTCCAGAGGATATGCTTTAATTGCTGGTAATTAAAACATATATGATGAAAATCATAATTAAATAATTTTCATTTTTTCGGACCAGGGATCACCTTGAGCATCAAGGAATATCTTTGAACAATAAATTATTAGAGTTATGTACATGTTTAAATATGTCGACATCATGAAGATTCTCACCTTGTCAAACCCAAAACCCTAATTCACACATACCATGAAGAAATATGTGAACCAATGATATTGGTTTTGTACATGGAACCGATTAAAACCATCACTCCAAAATATGTTGTGACCGGTTATAACATGATTCCCAATATAGGCTGTAATCAGTTACACCTTGCTCCACGAAGTAGCTTGTGACCGGTTACACCTTGCTTCCCAAGTTAGTTTGTGATCGGTTACACCTTGCATCCCAAAGGTAGCCTGTGATCGATTACAACTAACTTCCCAATTCATCCTTTGACCGGTTTACCTTGGTTCCCAAAGTAACTTGTGACTGGTTACAACTTGCATTCCAATATAGCTTGTGATCTGTTACACCTTGATTTCTAATGTAGCTCATGACCGATTACAACTAGTTATATTATATAGGCTATGACCGGTTATACCTCAAGTCTTAACAAAGTTAAGATAGGTTCTACCATAGTCATCTTCCATTGGTCATCCAAAAGATATTCAATGAATGGAAAGACCAATCATGATTTCCTTTCGATTATGAAAACAAGTTCATACATCTACTTCCTTAACCTAATGTAAAGATACATAATTTCATAGGATGAAAGCATACATATATAATGCACACATAATCAAATAACTATATACAATAGATTATGTCGATGTCGTATTTACGAAGTTCCAAAAGATAAGCATTTATACCGCGTAATATGTTTTCCTTGATACTTTGATCATACTGTTATGACCAAGTCTCATCACTAAAGTATTATATACAATATATACATCTTCGCATGTTATGTTTTCAATATAGCACGACTTGAAAGATACATTAGGAATGGAAACAAGATCAAGTCAATATTACAAACCTCAAGTGGAAGGATGATGTCGTCGTTGTAGTCGTTACTTCTTGTCATTCTTCAGATCTCCGGAGTAATACTTGTACGTCTTAACATTCTTAGATTTTATAGCCTAACCTAAACGAAGTTGACTCTAGTATTTAATTAAGCGACTCTAGATGAGTTTTGATACTAAAATATGACAACCAAATTTAACATACCAACGCTTGGTGGGTTCAACCGAACTATGCTCTAACAATCTCCCCCTTTGTCAATTTTAGTGCCAAAACTCTTATTACATATGGAGCTAAACGAATTTCAAAATAACTCATTATTCATACGCTTGATTCCAAGTTTCAAAAGCATAATAACCTGCATATATTCAATAAATAAATGTTGTTGTTGACATTTGAATAACAAAAGCTTTTACTCCTCCTAAAGGTAAGCTAGGTAAATATTCAACCCGAACATCTTTGTTATTTCCCTCTTGTAGTATGAAATACAACACAGCATGATGATTAGTCTATGCTTTACTCTTACGTTAGATATAACATTTAAGCACAAATGTCCTTTCCTAGTGATTAAAAATCACTTGTTTACTCCATATATTTCTCCCCCTTTTTGTCACAAAAATGACAAAGGTTCGAGCAAACAAAGGACAAACCAAAAGGATCTTACAAATCTATAAGACTTGTACAACCTATAAGAGTTAAGCATGAAGGTTTTACATTCCATTTTAGATAACCAAAACTACAAAAGTAATTTAGTTTCAATATTTTATCAAGGAAACAATTGCCCAAAGCAATTTTCCCTTTAGTCCAACAAATTGACTTAGATACTTAATTTTATTATTGAACGGATTGTGTATGTACAACCGCTTGTTTCGATAAGACCAAAATAGAGATCAGAATTTACTCTATTTCTCTCATCAGGCTCTAATTATTACAGAAAATAAATTAGATCTTTCCCTTTAGACAAGACATACACTAGGTTAGTTAACTAGTTTTTCTTGTCAGGGCATTTGATTAGACTTGAATAACCGAATCCTCCAATTGATAAGTCTAACTAAGATCAAAATTAACTTAGTTTCTCTTATCCGGAATCATATGGACTAAAAAAATGATCCCGTAACTTTTGTTAAGTCAAAAACAATGGATACAAACCAAAAAAAATTCACTTGCAATTGTTTTTCTCAACCGGAAGCAAATATAACATTGTAAGCACCGCAATTACACCGAATTTCGTTACGCAAAAACACTTGATACCCAACATTAAAGAAGATACCAAATAATAAGCCAAATAAATTGTGATGAAGTGAGATTTATGGAAACAAAATCTATTATTTTCCTATTATTATTTGTATTTTATTAATGATATTTTTAGTAGAAAAATAACTAAAATTCGGATTTATTAATTAGAGTAATTTCAGAATGGTCTAGAAATTTATTTTACGAGTTTTAATAAGTTAGGAAAGTTGCCTAAAGGTAGTAGATACCTTGGGAAATAAAATTTTTATATTTTTGTTAAGTTTACGGTTTGTTTAGGGGGAGTTATCTATATAAGGAGCTCCAAAAACGAAAATTATGAGACTCTTTTGATTATTAAAATTATTTTGTTATTGTTAAACTTTGTTTAACTCATTGATATTAATTTTTATTTATAGTTGGGTTCATCATGAGGTCTAAATAATCATCATATCCATAATTGTGATTCTTCAGAGTTACGAGGTCTGGATCAATCGTTCATAGTCGTTATTCTTCGAAAAAATTTGAGGTCTGAACAATCTATCAGTTACTTTTTCTATTTTTATTCCGCTGCGACAATTATCATCTCTTTGAACGCTTCCGAACTGCATCAGTTGGTACCAGCGCTAAGTCGATTCTATGGTTGATAAGATGACACCAATAGTACAAATCGGTCGTGGTCAAGGTCGAGGTCGAGGAGGTGCTCCAGAAGATTCTAATGCATTATGAGAACAAATAATGGAAGATATCAAAGGTATGTGGATTATAAACCGCAGGATCTTAGATAACCCAGATAATATGGGACTAACTAATAATCTCAACATGTTGGTTCGACATAATATTGATGGTATTTTTGATGATGCTCCTGAAGATGATGAACGTACTAAAGAAGTTGTTTCTGGAGATCAAGAAGATAGTGATATATTTTTTTCTTTCTATGGTCGAGAGTAAACTAGTTGGTGATTATTGTGATATGCAAATGGTCTCTCATATCTACCATAGTAAGAGAGAACTCATTGAATCAACCTATGAAGATCCGTTTTTGGTTCCCAGCACACGTCATGCTTCCATACGGTACATAAAGATTTTTTTCACTACAGCAGTTCATATTTTTGAAGATTGCCATCTACGAGTTATGCATGCTGAACATGATACCGGCAAGATTCGAGGATGAATCGTCTCCAATACCTGTAGAATAATGAAGGGAGATTTATGGAAACTAAATCTATTATTTTCCTATTATTATTTGTATTTTTAATGATATTATTAGTAGAAAATAATTAAAATTCGTATTTATTAATTAGGGTAATTTTATAATAGTCTAGAAATTTATTTTACAGTTTTAATAAGTTAGGAAAGTTTCCTAAAGGTAGTAGATGTTAGAGCACTGCTCGGTCGAACTCGCATGCGTTGCTATCTCAAGCATGTTTGTCAATGTTAGTGATCAAAACTATAAGTCTTGATTTCTAGTCTACTTATAGATGTCTCGGACTATGACATAGATTGTGTAGTTGAGCCTTAGAATTTACGGCGTTCATCATTTGAAGACGAAGAACTACTAAGGAGAGCTTGTGGAACTTCATCAACAAAAGGTATGTGGAGACTGAAACTCATCTATCACTTTGAAAGTCTATTTCTACTTTATCTCCTATATTGAGACATAAGTCGGATTACGATATAGTTTTCTATTATACACATTTGAGATTTCGAGCTGAGTTTAACTCGATTACATATTTCTCGGAATATGTGTTGGCAAGATTTTGCTTCGACCAAGTTCATCTTATATTCTTGACGCAAGTCAAAAGATGATCATATGAAAATTGCCGAGTAATATCTTACATGGTTTGTGTGATACAATCATTTGGTGTAGACTTGGAATGTTTCGATATGATTATTTCAATAACTTGAAAATTGCTTTGATGCTAATAGTGTGTGAAAACGGATATTGTCATCCTCTAAGAAAGTTTAAATGATTGAAATAAGAGTTTAGAAAACTTAACCATTATTGGATATGACATGTTGTGTACTCTTGTACATATGTAATCCATTTCCGGGAACCATAGTATGCGTACCCGTACGCGTACCTGTTGGCTTGAGAAATCCGGGAACCTAAGTATACGCACCCGTTCGCGTACTGGCGTAAGGTTCATGTCTGAATATTTCTGCTGGGATTGGAAAAACGCATACCCATTTGTGTATTGGCGAAACCCAATCTTGGTCCGGGTATTTCAAGTATGCGTACCCGTT
>JAJJMB010006306.1:1928934-1943100 GCA_023531105.1 Papaver atlanticum
CAGGGTTTTTCTGCATTTGCGGTTTTCCTCGTTAACAAAATTATGGTGTCTATGTTATTTCTTTTCCGCATTATATTTTGTTATATAATTGAAATATCATAGGTTGTGCGTTGTATCGATCAATTAGGAAATCCAACCTTTGGTTGTTGATTGAAATTGATTGATCCTTGAACATTGGTCTTTGGTACCGTTCAATTTACTTCTCTTATATTCAATCGGGCTGGCAAATTTCTATTTGCTGATTGCAGATTGAATTGAGAGATAGAGATATAAACTCTTGTATATACTTTTCTTTAGATTGAATCTGACTGTCTAGTTGATTCTCTAGAAAGTATAATGGAGTAAGTCCCCTCAGATTTCCAAACGAATTGTTGGGTGTGGTTGTTGTACCCCTGTATTTTCAGTAGATACCTTGGAAAATAAGTTTTTTATATTTTTGTTAAGTTTACGGTTTGTTTAGGGGGAGTTATCTATATAAGGAGCTCCAAAAATGAAAATTATGAGACTCTTTTTATTATTAAAATTATTTTGTTATTGTTAAACTTTGTTTAACTCATTGATATTGATATTGATTTTTATTTATATTTGGGTTCATCCTGAGGTCTAAATAATTATTTTATCCATAGTTGTGATTCTTCGGAGTTACGAGGTCTTAATCAATCGTTCATAGTTGTTATTCTTCGGAATAATTTGAGGTCTGGACAATTTTATCGGTTACCTTATCAATTTCTATTCCGCTGCGACAAGTATCATCTTTTTAACGCTTCCGATCTGCATCACGGTGCCTCATCCTCATCCTCATCCTCTTTCTTCCCTTACACAACCTCTTCTACAAGACTACAACTTTATCTTTATTACCTCGACCACGACCACCTTAAGCTGGATATTTTTTACCTCCACCACGTCCACCTCGACTACTTGGATCTTTGCCACTTTTATCACTTGTACCTCGACCACGTGCACTTTTTTTACCTCCACCACGTCCACCTCGACCACCTTTTACTTGCTTTAACTAAACATGCTCATTGAAGGGAGTATCCGAGTCCTCGTTAGAAGAAGAATACCTAGCCCTATTACTTCTCCTTGGTCGGTCCTCTTCATAAGGAAATAGACCTCATTTGTCAGGGTTTATTATGCCTTTAACTCAATTTCGGGGTAATCTTTGTTCAGAGACCGTTAACTTGTCACCCGAATTAATGCTACGGGTCAGGTCCTCAACCACCCAATAAACTCGTTCAATCTATTTTTTTCATATCAAATACACGAACTGTAATTATCCGTATATAATTAAAAAAAAACATATACAAACATAAGATTAGTAGTACACATACCACAATCTCCTTCCAATCACTTTCATCATTCCTTGATGTCGAACTCTCTCCCTTCTTGAAGTATTTCCTCGCTTTCTTATCCAAATTTTTCACATAAGGATGAGACAACTCTGGATACCACTCCATGTAACTTGCACCCGCATCGGAAATGCCATGAGAAGTTTCAATCCCTCTTCTGCTCATTTGGTTAGTTCTTTAGAGCGATCATTCCAGTGATCGATCAACGGTGCTGGTTCATAGGTCAATTTGACATCCTTCTCAGTAAAAAGAGAGTTGCGTACGCTCAGTTTAAAACGAGAGGTTTCAGGTACTCTTTTCTGGACAATACCAATTTGACGGAGTGTTCTACGAGGATCTAAAATGACGAACCCGGTTGAATGAAACAAAGGTCCAAGGTAAGTCGCCATATCATAAAATATTATATAACCAACTTCATCTTCTCCATGTTCATCAAGTCTCAAATATGGATCAAAAACCACATCACTGATTGTTTAAGCATCCAACCTCATTTTCCTCATTTCGACCATTTTCGTTTCTTTAGCCTTGTGTTGGGTCCTTACAAAGGGGTATCTTCCTCATGTAGGTTTATCTAGAGGCCACTTATTATTCTGAGAAGGCCTCAAGCATTTAAAATGGTCGTAAACCCACGACTATGGGAAAAAAAAAGAATTATAAAGATATTACACACAAACCAATATAAAAGTAGAGAAACATTTGTATATGGAAACAAAAAGATACCTGGATAAGAGCAACACATCCCACAATTTGTGTTTCATTCCACCTAGAAGCTTTGCAAAGACTGTTCATCACTCTAGAAAGGAGGGAGGTGCCCCATGAGTACTTAGGTACCTCATTTGTTTCCGGATCGAGACTGAGAGACTTCAACCACTGCCAATAATAAGCATTCATCTTATTTCCCGAGACATCGGGGAAAAAGACGGTGCAAAGATAGTGCAACAAGTAAGCTATAGTTGTATGTCTAGCTCTTGCTTCGTCCATCACCACCTTTCCACTATCAGCCTTGGGACCAGAATCCTCAAACTTCCCCCTTAGACGAACCAAGTTAATCTTCCTTGCAATACGCACCGATTCATGACGTTCACCTACTACTATGTATTCCCTTTTATATCTAGGCAAGGCTCCACCATAAATCTCAAACTCTTCTGCCGCTTCATCTTTGCCCCACCCAAGATAGTCTTTCGCCAAGACATAAAGCTCTTTAAAATGAATAAAATTGTTGAAACCCTCAAATACAGCTTTTCCTTCCAAAGCAAGACCGGTAATTTTCTTTGCATCATCCGTAGTGATAGTCATCTCACCGAATAGGAGTAGAACAGTCATGGTTTCAGGCCAAAATCTTTCTCTAAACCCACAAACAGTTACAACATCATAGGGCTTCTGCAAATCCTCGAATCTAGACCATAAACATGAAGCTTTTACCAAGGCTACCACATCTGGATGGTCTCTATCCAACGGCCAAAACTTTCCCTGTTGGTGCTTTAGTTTAGGGACCGCTTTATAAGGAAACTACAAACAATAAAAAATTGGGTTGTTACAATTAACAATCCATAATAAAATTAAAATTACATATGTTAAATTTGATTTATTACCTTTGTAGCACAAACCTAAGCATCCTATGAAGACTGGTATCCAAACAAGGCGGATCTATCTTTTGGGTCACCACACGGTCTCCCATTCTTCTTGGAAGGTAAAAACTCCATAGCATCAATGATTTGTCTTATTGTATCTTTTGGTGGATACTTCTCTTTCTTCTCCTCTTCCACTACGGCTTTACCCTTATCAATAGCAACATCACTTGTTTTGGTCAAGTTTTCTTCTTGAATCTCTAGATTTGGTTCTTCAACAACCACAATTGCACTTCCTCCACCAGTGGCAACTCCACCTTCACTTTCTCCACTAGTGGCAACGCCACTTTCATTTCCTCTACCAGTGACAACTCCACTTGCATTCCTTGCATTTGCACCCAATGGTTTTGTGTGACGAGGTTGCAGAGTAGGGACATTAGAAGGTGTTAATTTTTGTGATATTTTTTTCCTCCTTTCTCATCTATTCAAAGTTGATTAAAAATCAAATTATATATAACAGTGCTCAAACCAATACAAACAAGGCCAAAAAACGAAAAAAAGAAAAGAAAAGTGAATACGATTGGGAAACTGGACACAACCAAGCCGTAATACAAAACAACTACGAGGAAAAGTTGACATTCCCAGCCACAAATAGGTTTACGGATGGGACCTTGAGCAATCAACCAAGCCGTAACACAAATAACAGTTAGGAACAATATTTACGGCTTGGTTTCTCAAATTACGGATAAGAAACAACCTAGCCGTAAACACTACCGCTGGATTATATTTCAAACACAGAAGAAGATACGACTAGGAATAACCTATCCATATATAATTTGTTGCGGTTAGGATTTCTCAGTCCCCATCCATGTCAACTACATTACGGCTCGGAGTTCTTAGTATGTATTCCCAACCGTAAACAGTAGTTACGGCTGGGAAAACAAGAACTCCAAGCCGTAAACAGTTTCTGAAACTGTTTTTCCAGACCCTTTTTTTTTTTTTTTTTGAAATCAACCGAATAATCATTCAAACGCTTAAATAAAGAGTGGGTTTTTCAATTCGTACCTTATTGCAGTCATATCAGGAGTCTCGGCGGCTGGTTCATCTCCTTCATTCACTTCTTCTTGATCTTCAGTTTCATCTTCGCTTGATGAATTTGATTTCTATGATTTAAGAGGTTGTTTCATATTCGATCCTGACTTTTCCTTTGTCACCATGGTTTATACAATGAATTTAATCGACGATGAATTTTTTTTGAATCGATGATTAATCGTTTCGTAACGAAGAAAAAAAGAAGATGAAAAGAAAGAGAGAAGAAGAAGGGGAGACTGATTATGAATCAGTTTTTTTTTTTAATTAAGTTTTGATTGGTTAATGAAAGGGAAATAAAGGAATAAGTGAAATTTATTAGGGGCATTTTTGAACATTTACTTAGAAGAGGTCTCTGCACATTTTGGTTATAATTACCGTATTAAGCCCCCCAAAACCATTCCTTAGAAATCTTAGACTGGGTCTTATGGAGATGCCCAAGGTCTTCCCAAAGGAAAAAACCTTCACCTAAAGACCCTCTTCCCGCTAGTCTTCCCTGGTGTGTGGGAATCCCAGCGGGAAGACTCCGGATACGGCTAACCATTAGCCGTTCTAAAAAAGTGAAAAACGGAATTCCATTAACCATTCTACACCGAAAAACCTGGGAATGATTGTCCGTTCCTTAATAACGGCTAGTCGTTATCCATTTTAGGGTTTCTTAGAACGGCCAATGGATACCCGTTCCTTGACCTATTTTCGTTTACACTCCATCTACACTCATTTTCAGTTTTAGTGTTGTTTAACCAAATATTGTTACACTCTCTTTACACTAGACTGGTATACTATTCTGAGATTTGTTGGAGTATAATTTTTTGTGTGTGTTGGATCTACATGTCTAAGGTGCATTGTGCTCACAGACGACTCACATTTTCCATTGATAGTGCATTTACCTTTTTAAACCTACAACTTGTTTACACTCAGATGACTTAACTCACATTGTTTATAGAAAGTGCATGTTAAGCCTGGGATATCTGCTTCTGTTAGCCTTCAGATTCTTATCACCTGTTCATCAACACACTATTATTGATATCTCATTCAGATAGATATCTCTTTATCCTTATCAACACACTGTAATTGATAAGATGAAAAACGGGGAATTCTCTTATAAATAAAGATTATTTTTCCTACAAATACAATCCATTAACCATTCAAAGAAACACACCATGAAGAATAAAACCATTCTTGAAATATACACAGTCATAAATGAATTCTAGTCGCAAAGGAAAACATATAGTATGTGTGAAAGCAAACCAAATTTGTCCACTATGTTTTCTTGATGACCATTCCGCCATGCAATTCCCTTGGATGTATTCAAAGTGCCTGCAGAGAGGTTGTACGAGCATCAAAATGTTACTCGAAACGGAACCGGGACAGAGTGTGTACTTGCGTTGCCAATTCGAGAATTGTCGTGAAAAAGCACAGTGGTTGGAAGATGCAATCAAGGCAAAAGATGATAGATAGGTAAATTAACTATGCAAAAACTTCAAAGACAAAGGGATAATTATGGTTGAACACGAAAAGGTGGCGCCATGCCCAATCCCTGATTGTAATTTTGTTATGAAACTGCATCGTTCTAAAGATAAGAACACCTTTGGTGAACATTTCTGGAAATGTCCTAGGTGTCAGTTGGTGGAATGGGTTGACTAAGTCTATTTTATGTTGCTCAATAATTTATGGTGTGTTATTTTGTGTTTATGTAATGTTTAATCCTGTGTTTTAGTTTGGTCAAGAGTAGTTTATGATGTAATGTTTATGTAGTGTTTATGATGTTTAAGTTTATGGTGTAACGTTCGATGTGAGGTTGTATGTTTTAGTTTAAATTAACTATCTGAAGTAATGATTATGATATTAGATGTTGTTTGGGTAGGCTTAGGTTTCTGACAAAGCTTAATTCACACCACGTTTCGTTTAAAGCTACATTTCCCAACTACATGAATCAATGACTATCTCTTGATAATTCAATGTCATTGATGAGATTCAAATAGTAGGTGTCTCTTTAAACAATTAGTGGCTTTCGTAAAAATGTAAGGACGATTGTGAAAAAGCGGGGGTCTAACAACCTCACCCAATATTTCGTTTAGGCAATCTGTGTGGACAAACTCCAATATAATTCCAAGAGAATCAACTAGACAGTCAGACTCAATCAATGGAAATATATCCAAGAGTTGTATCTTTGTTTCACAATGTGATCAGCAAATCAAACATATAGAAATCCGTGAGCCTGATTATTATGCGAAACAACTTGAACGGTACCAAACACCAATATTCAAGGGTCGATCAATTTATATCAACAACCAAAGGTTGGATTATCTAATTGATAGAACTACGCACAACCTGTGATATTTCAATTATATAAACAAATATAATGCGGAAAAGAAATAACACAGACACCCGAAATTTTGTTAACGAGGAAACCGCAAATGCAAAAAAACCCCGGGACCTAGACCAGATTTGAACACCACACTATATTAAGCCGCTACAGACACTAGCCTACTCCAAGTTAACTTCGGACTGGAATGTAGTTGAGCCCTAACCATTTTCACACTGATCAAGGTACAGTCGCGTTCCTTACGCTTCTGAATCCCAGCAGGACTCTACGCACTTGATTCTCTTAGCTGATCTCACCCACAACTAAGAGTTGATACGACCCAAAGTCGAAGACTTGATAAACCAATCTGTCTCACACAGAAAAGTCTATTGAATAGATTAATCTGTCTCCCACAGAAATACCTAAGAGTTTTTGTTCCATCTTTTGATAAATCAAGGTGAACAGGAACCAATTGATACACCGAACTTATATTCCCGAAGAACAGCCTAGTAATATCAATCACCTCACAATAATCTTAATCGTATGGTGGCGAAACAATATATTGTGGAATCACAAACGATGAGATGAAGATGTTTGTGACTACTTTTTATCTTGCCTATCGGAGATTAAATCTCGAGCAAATCTTAGAGAAGATAGTACTCAATCACGATAGAAAACAGCAAGATCAAAACATGCAACTACAGAGAAATAGTTGGGTCTGGCTTCACAATCCCAATGAAGTCTTCAAGTCGTTAACCTACAGGTTTGGAGAAAACCTAAGGTTAAAGGAGAATCGACTCTAGCCGCAACTAGTATTACACATGAGGTATGGGGATTAGGTTTCCCAGTTGCTAGAGTTCTCCCTTATATAGTCTTCAAATCAGGTTTGCAATCAATGTTACCTTGGTAACAAAGCATTCAATATTCACCGTTAGATGAAAACCTGATTAGACTCAAGCTAATATCTTTCAACCGTTAGATCGAACTTAGCTTGTACACACAAATGAAAAGCTACTTCATTTAGATATGAGTAACCGTACCTAAACGTGTACACCTTGTTGGCTCAACAATAGTTAACCGAAGTTAGCCATATGAACACTTTCATATTAACCTTATTCATCTTAACTATAACTAGTTCAAATGACTCAAATGAAACAAGTTCTAAAGTTGTTCAATTGTTTATATTCTCATAGAAGTATACGAGACACAATTGAAGCAAAATCGATTTTGATTCACTCGAATTAATTCATGAACATTATAGCCACGGTTTGCAAAAGATAGTATTCCTTAATATATAAATGTGTTAGTTCATGAAAAAACCGATTTTAGAACATAACCTACTCAAGTATGCAAACGGGTACGCATGCCTAAATTGCAGGACTAAGTTTGGGTTCGCCAGTATGCGAATGAGCACGCATACCTTCCAAACTCAGTTAAATCCCGGAACTTGAAACTCATGCCAGTACGCATACCGGTATGCATACTAAGTTTCCGGACTTCCATTAAACCAATCAATACGCATACGGGTATGCATACCATGGTTCCCGAACTTGGAATAACTTGCAACAGTTAGCATACAAGTACGCATACTGTGCTATATCCAATCATGGTTAATAGTTCTAAACTCCTATTTAAATCATTGAAACATTCTCGGAAGACGACAATAGCTGTCTCACACAAACTATTAGATTCAAAGCAATTTTCAAGTGATCGAATGATCAATACGAAACATTCCGAGTCTACATCAAATGGATGTCTCACACAAATCATATAAGATGTTACCATACTATTTTCACATGATCATCTTTTGACTTTTGTCAAGAATATAAGATGAACTTGGCTAAAGAGAAAGCTTACCAACACATATTTCGAGAAATATGTAAGCGAGTTAAACTCAGCTCGAAATATCAAATGTGTATAATCGAAGTCTATATAGCTATACGACTTTTGTCTCAAATAGGAAATAGAGTAGATAGACTTTTGAGTGATATATGAGTTCAAGTCACAACATACCTTTTGTTGATGAAGTTCCACAACCTCCCCTTAGTAGTTCTTCGTCTTCAATCGATGAACGCCGTGAAGTCTAATGCTCAACTACACTTTCTATCCTAATCCGAGACTTAGCTATAAGTAGACTAGAAATCAAGACTTATAGTTTTGGCAACTAAACTTGACAACAAGCTTGAGATAGCAACGCTTGCGAGTTCGACCGAGCAGTGCTCTAACAGATTGTGAACATAAAACCAGATTCGTAAAAAAGTAAGGACGATTGTGAAAAGTTAACGTCTATTTGGAAACAATTCCATCCTATACTTTTTCGAGATTCCAAATATTTTTTTATGTTTGCAGGCTTTCGGTGACAAAGTTTTCCCTTAAAGTAATAATAAGATCTTAAAACTTCAATTCAAGATATTTTTTAGAGTGGTGTGTGTGTGTCATTGCCTTGTCACACATCAAGCAAAAAAGTTAAGTTTGTAAGGACCGACACTAGCATTATTTTTCTTATCTTGATCAGAACTACTTTGGTATGCGTGGAAGGGTTTGATTTTTAGAAAGTATATAAACTTAACTTGTGAAATCCAAAAGCAAACACAACATAACTCAAACACACACCTGTTTAGTTTACAGTATTAGTTTCCTGTTTTGCTAATTTATATTTCTCACTTCTGTGGCTTCCCTGGTGTTACAAAAAATTTCTAAATTTTCACGTGAAGAGGATGTGGCTCTAATTGGTGTGTATTATTTGGTTAGCAGCGATGCAATATGAAGAAATCTTAACAGTAGCGATTTTTTGTCCCATGTTCAAACTGAATACAGAACCAAATTGGGGGAGGGGGGGGGGGGGGGGGGGAGAATATTAGATATATGACGACTTTATAATGTAGAGTTTCCTACTTAAAACAAGAAATTTTGAGATATGTTGGCTGCATAAGAGCATACTTTATAAACATGCCAGCTGGGTGGAACCCTGAAGGTGCGGTGAGTTTACTATAATAATTGTTTCCTATATTGTATGAATTATGAAAGTATAGTTTCATGTACCTTATTAACCCATTTTATGAATCTGTCTCCAATACCGTGAAGGTCATCTTAAGTACGAAGACAAACAAAGTAATGGAAAAAGATGGAGACACGAAGCCGTTTTTCAAATTCATAAAGCGCATCAAACGGAATACGATCCAGAGATTATTAATAATCTTACCAGGGATTGAGATGAGAATTAGATATTTGTTTTATTGCATTACCGGTTTTGTGGGTACACCTAACTGAAAACCCTCACAAGACTAAACTCGTCCTCTAGGGTCGCTTAGTGGTTTAAAGGCCTGTTATACGGGCTAAGTGTAACCGCAAGTCATGTGAAATTGACATAGATTTAATGATTTGGTACTGTATTTTTTATCTTATTTTTTTTCTTTTGATTTTTATGAGCGCGCTCATTCCTAATGATGTACGGATGATTATGATGTTTAGTGTGGTTGTATGTTTTTGTTTGAACGAAGGTAATGTTCAGTGTGATTGTATGTTTGAGTCGATAGGTCGGATTAAAATCAATTATTGTAAATATAAGTGACAAAGATGCTTAAATAAATAAGTTCATTTTATTCAGATACTTTAACAACGTAGTATACTTAAATTAAAACGGTGCTAACAACGGTGAGCCCATAAAACCTTTAGTATCTAACAATGGTGCTACAATTGTTGATGACCCATCGCAACAAGACCACAATTCGAAGGGATCACCTGTAGAACAAACATCAAGTTAATAAACTATTTTCATATATGTTTTTGCAATCACATTTGATCAAATATTTGAAATAAACGTTTTCGATATTGGGGAGCGTTATGTTTATGTAAAAGTTTTTCCTGTCGGGAAAAAATATTACCACTTTCTTCAAAACTAATACTGCTCCCACCCTTATTTGCTTTCCTTACTTAGGATGTTCAACCACTTTGCAATGGACGTTTTCTGGCATTTTACCACTAGGATCCTGCAAGAATATAAAAAATCCAACAATGAGTAATGGGTTTGATTAATTAATCACAAAATTTTACTGATTTACTAAATGGATAACCCAAAAAAGTGAAGAATCCCCTTCGCTTTCAAAATATAGTCATCAAGATATTGTCTTTGCTCCTCGACTAGTACAACAAACCTGACGATTCTTTGGTTTATTGGTTTTATAGATCCCAATGCAGTTTTCCCCTCTGCGTAAAATTGTTGTGCAAGAAACCAAGGGTTACTTTGGAAATGAATATGTTAACACCTCCAGTTTCATCCCTCGCTAATTGTTGGAGGACTTGTGTAGATACATCTTCCTCTCCCATTACTCCCCTTCTATGTCTAAGATCTTCTAACTCTCTGTACTCTCTGGACAGACCAGGAAATTTTTTTCGGCTACTTGAGGCACCACGGGAGTTAGGGATGAAACACTCTGTTTGTTTTACTATTGGACAGGGGGTGAGGTCAATGATCGACCGATTTTTTTACGGTTATCATATGGGTTCGATGTGTTACCCACAACCGGTGTGTTTGTTAAGAACTCGATTGAACTTTGATGACTGACCTCCGAGTAACTATCTAACACCGCTGCAAGCTCGTCTTCATCAAAGCCTTCCCAAGGGTCAACATCAGCCATATGTTGATGATGAATATGGTATTACTAAGCCGAAAATAATATGTCTAAAAAAATATTTTATTTTTAGACTATTTGTTATTTGAAGCAATTGTGATTCTCATTGTCGACGAGTTTGGGTTTTTATAACAAAAAAAAAAAGAGTCAATGTAGACAATGGTGAAGATTCCAAAAAACACAAGTCTTCTATGAAGATAAAAAAATAATTATTGATAAGATATTATCATCCACTTGTTCGAGACATTGATAGACAAGACCAGACTTGACAACACGATATTTGAAAACTTAAAATTAGTCAGGGGGTCTTCATAAAGAGGCATCATCAGAAGTGAATTTTATTTAGATATTTTAACAATGTAGTACACTTAATACAAATTCATAGAAATTAAACTTAAACCTAACTCACTGTCGTAGGAAACGCGACTTAGCATGTGCAATAAGCCTTTAAACTGTTAAGTGAACCGATGAGTTATAGTCTCGTGAGGATTTTTCAGAGAGGTTTTCCCACAAAACCAATTAATTATCGGAATTAGTCTTCACCGACATCAGGGTTCTCAAGTGCTAATAGCCGTGGGTTCAGATTAGTAAAATGATGCCTCAAACTAAGATAGCAATTATAGAACTTAAATTCCGTTCCTTTTTGTTCCAAGTATAACTCCCTCGCATGACCCTCCTGCAATAAATACACACATATCAACATATAATTTTTATTGGGTAATTCTCTTTTAAAAATGATATACTTACAATTGTCATTTCATTCCATCCAGCAGGAACATTACGATATAGTGGAATTTGTAGTGTTATGAATATTTTCACCTCCTTTTTAATTATGGACACACGAGTTGATAATGTTTTCTTACACCGTCCATTAATATTTCCAATTATGTCGGTAAACTCTCGCACCACCAGCTCCCAAAAAAATCCACTTTCTTGGTTTCTTTGTTGATTTTCACAATTTGCAACAGAACAATAGGCCATAGTAAGAGCCTCATCTTCCTCCGGAGAGAACCTAACCATCTTTGAACCTAAAAAAAAAGTTAAAAAGATAATTGTTGAGGGTGGTTTTTAGTTCAGGGCTAAAATTGTAAAACCCTGTATTTAATGCGTCGTGTTCTGCAAAGAAACTGAGCCATTTAAAAGTGATGAGTGCCCAAGCCTCTCAACTTACATATGTATTGAGCAATTCAGTATATTTATGAGAAATTTACCCAGAATGGTGCGTGTAGCAACAACCCCAAATATGCTGTAAATTTTATCTCTTCCCCGCATTATTCATTAATGTACGGCTTATTGAGTATTTTTCCTATGTTATGTTCCCCGACAGAACCCTTAATATTGGTATGACATAACAATTAGTGTTCACTCGCAACTGACTAGCATGAATTTCCCGAAGTATCAAGATTAAGGTCGGCATGAAAATACTCAATCAGAAGACGCGCTAACTGCTCTCTAAGAATAAAAGAATTTTGTGTTAACACACAGAATTTATCAAATTTGTTAAATTTTGTGATAGCTCACAAGATTCAAATTTTAACAAATTTTGGCCTAATTAATTTTCAAATTTAGGCTTCTTGCGCCCTGCACAATATCTCGAACCATATTAGTTGAGACCGGACCTAGGAAAGATAGGAAATTAATCCGTCATGGACTAATATGAGCAAAATCCTACCAAAGAAAGAAAACGATAAGTAAAAGAGGAGCTACGGCAAACAGAAGCGACAGCAAGAGGAGGCGCGGCCACGCCACTTGGCCGGCCAGTTCGCCCCAACAGGAGTCGCCCGTGGCTTGCTGGCCACGCCCCATAAAATTTCTTGCCGGCCTCCTTTCCTATCGACCAATCAGATTGCTTCAAACCCGCCACACACACTTTTAAATAAAGTGAGAAGTTGGTTGGTCGATGCGCATAATTCCTTAAGGAATCTAATCTATACTACTCATGTCAGTCTCAAAAAACGATCACGGGCGTACGTTTTGGCCAATCGATTTATCAAGATTAGCCGCCTCCTAACGTGGCCGGACAAGCGCCACCGTGCACACCGGTAGGCCCACTAATGCCTTAGCCGAACGGTATCTCTATAACTCGCAAGTGAAGCCACTAAACGTCTGCCAAAACAGTTGGCCACACGAGTTACTAAACCCTAATTTTATTAAGCGGCATTACATTACAGCCGCAAAACGATCTTGATAGCCCAACTTCGCCAACCGAATTGATCGGTCTAGATTTAATCTCGATAAATGGGCAAGGATCAAACATGCTCACCAGTGGCTCGGCTACAGTGCTGGCCGGTCAAACAACTCCCAGCGCGCCGCTAGCACCAAAAACCGTTAGCCCAAAATAGGTTGGCCACACGACTTTTAAAACCTAAATTAAATCAACGACATCCATTAACTGCCGCAAATCATCTTGCCGCCCAACTTCGCCAGACGAATTGGCCGACCAAATTTCTATTCTAGGCGCCAAACAAGATGTGGTCGTGACCATTGGCCGCCCCTCTTCCATGAGGAGCAATCGGCCAGGCCGCGGCCACCCACATGGCTCCTAAACGCGCGCCCAAAGTTGGCTGGCCGCGCTCCTTATAAAAATATTAAATAAATTAGCGGCAACCAATAACTGCCGCAAATCATCTCAGCCATCCAATTTGGCTAGCAAATTTAGTCGGTCTAGATTTAACTTGGACCGACCAATAGGATATCGAAATGGCTACCAGCCATCACTCTCCTATAGGGACCGACCGACCTACCTTTGGCATGCATGAACAGCTCCCAGCAGCTTCCTGAAAGTGGCCGGTCACGCTCCTTTTAAGACACTAGGTTCCGCGATCAACCAAGACAGGCTCTATACAACGATGCTTCACATGCATCGATTATTTTGAGATGCTTGCTTAAAAGCGATGCTTTACATGCATCGAGTACATACAATATTTTATAAGTATCGGTTTCACAAATAACTTAGTTATTTAATATAATAGCGCCACATGCTATTCTTTGTGACAAGTCTCATGACTTGGCTCGCCACACGTGACCACCCGCCGTCTCGCTTGCGCGTGACTGGTCATAATAACTAGGTCTTGCAAAAAAGACCCATTCAGCAACTTGCTGCATATTTTCCACGAAAATACTCGAGACATCAAACATGTCACAAACTGGGAGATGTTCATCAAGGTATTGGTCTGGCGGTTTACAGCGTGCGGCGTGCAACACGCCCATTATGAGAAAGT